>CP135563.1:305245-651126 GCA_032401905.1 Swietenia macrophylla | reverse complement strand
GAAGCTGAATTCTTTTGTCAGGTTGGAGCAGAAGCTGAAGAACAAGAAGAAATTATTCCCAAATAGAATAAAATCAGAGCCGTCAGATTCCCCCTCTGAGAGGACCGTAGAACAAACGGGGAAGTAATTAATGGTACCAGGTCAAAGCAGCTACAGCACGTGCTAAGACGGAGATGCTAATGAAAAATGCCAAAATTTGGTTGCTTTTGAGACCTGAAAGTCCAGCAGTGCAAAGATAATGCTGTGCCCGAATCAGCTCTTAAATCCCAAGAGACTTTCCTCGGAAATTGTAATTTAAGAGCTGATTCGGGCACAGCATTATCTTTGCACTGCTGGACTTTCAGGTCTCAAAAGCAACCAAATTTTGGCATTTTTCATTAGCATCTCCGTCTTAGCACGTGCTGTAGCTGCTTTGACCTGGTACCATTAATTACTTCCCCGTTTGTTCTACGGTCCTCTGAGAGGGGGAATCTGACGGCTCTGATTTTATTCTATTTGGGAATAATTTCTTCTTGTTCTTCAGCTTCTGCTCCAACCTGACAAAAGAATTCAGCTTCAGTACAATAATACGTATAAAAAAAAAAAAAACCAATTTTGCTTGATACTGTAACGTCCTGTGAGGTATTAATAACCAAAGTCAAACTTTTACAAATGTGCATTATTTTTTTATTATTATTAGTTAAAATATACATGTGACAAAATTTAATATAATGCATGAATTTTTTAATTATATAAATATATATTATTGTTATTAATAATTATCAAGTTAGGCTATAATATTTAAGGGTATTGATATCTTTTTTTTTTAAGCCATTTAAAAAATATTTTAAATTATATATATATATGTTTTAAATATTATTTATTATATATTTTAATATTTATATTTTAAATTTTCAAATATTTAAATAAAAAAAATGTGCAATTATACTTAAAGCATGGTAACTAGTCCTTAATTGTTATAAACTAATGATCCACGATTCTCAATGTCTAAGAAAATAATAAAAGTATCCTAGTTGAGATTAGACATAGATAAGATAAAATTTTAAGGGGATAATTATAATTATATAACGAGATTATTTAATTTATATAAAAAATAATTTTATTTATTAATAATAGATATAAAAAAAATAGTGTTTTGTTACATCATATATCATACAAAATAGTGTTTTGGTTATTTTGAATAAAAGTTGGGGACCTATTTATGACAAATAATGCCTTTATTTATAAAAAAAAATAAAACTCCAAGGACCGAAATGTTATTACCCATCTTCTAGAAATAAATAATCCGAAATTTTCGATCCGTTTAAAAATGGGTCGGGTATTGACCCCAACAACTAAAAAGCCCAAAACCCGAAGACTAGGTTCGTTGAGTGGACCTGCTCTTGGAACGGTTAGTCTTTTGTTACAATGCAAAGTTTAATGACTGATTATTATTATCATTATTACTAAATAGACCTTTCAACAATTTAATTTAATTACTATAATCCATATTTGCATGTTAATTAATCAACTAATTAACGCATAATAAGGCAATAAAATTTAATATTAATTAATTAAAATTTTTCATTGGATTTGGGTGCGACATTAAATCAAACAACTAAACTACATTACGATGAACACCTAATAGGTTTTTAACAACTAGTGATTTAGCAACCATTACCCGGTCGAAACGTAGAGCAGGCTCGCACGCACGCGCGCACGCACGCACGCACCTGAGCGCCAAGCTTTATGCCAAACAAAGCAGGGAAGAGATGAGTAGTATTCACCGCCATGCAAGCTCACTGCCTTATATTCCCTTCTTCGCTTTTATCCCATCATCATCGTCATCACTTCTTGTAAAAATATAAAAATCCCATTTCTTTTTTCCCTCGTTATTTCCCCTTCCCCCTGACTAGTTAGGGTTTTCTTTCTTTCTTTCTTTCTTTCTTATACCTCACCGTTTCTTCTATCTCTCGCTCTCTCTATTGTGAGGAATTGCAGTGTGATTGTACGGATTCTTGATTTGGGTGATTGTAATTTGACGAGAATTTTGCTCATCTTTGTTAATTTTCTTTTTTTTTTTTTTGGTTTGAATTTAGTGTTTTGATTTTGCGCGGTGAGATGCAGCTTGAAATCGGATCGGAAGCCGTCTGATCGCTTCGCTCGGGTAATCGAGCGAGCGACGTCGTACCGATTTTGGAGGCGTTTTTGTATGGAAACTCGGAGACGGAAGCGGGCGGAGGCTTCCTCAACTGCCCCTTCGATTTCTTCATCATCCTCTGGTCCCACAACTCGTTCTCACACTAACAAACGTCCCCGCTTAGCTACCGCCGCCTCCGCAAACGCTGCCACCTCTTCCTCTTTCGCTGCTACAACTACCAGGTCTCGTGCCTTACGTGCTCTCTCTATGGACCCTTCCACCACCGAATCTTCCGGTTCACGTCACTCTCGCCGTGCGAAAATCTCATCCAACACCGACAATTCCGCCGACAAAGGAAAGGAAAAGGAACACAATAGCAGTAATAACGACAGTACTATTAATTCCGAAATCCCTAATTCGGGAAGAGCGTTAGGGTTAAATATGGATACAAATATGGACGACGATGATAACGATAGTGAAGGTGGAGTGGGGATCCTGCCTCATAATCTGACGTCAGCGAGCAGCGCGCTACAAGGACTGTTGAGGAAGCTCGGGGCTGGACTGGATGATCTCTTGCCGTCATCGGCCATGGGATCAGCGTCATCGTCCCATCAGAGTGGGAGGTTGAAGAAGATTTTATCGGGGTTGAGGGCGGACGGTGAGGAGGGGAAGCAAGTGGAGGCATTGACGCAGCTTTGCGAGATGCTGTCAATTGGGACAGAGGAGAGTTTGAGTACTTTCTCTGTGGATTCGTTTGTGCCGGTTCTGGTTGGATTGCTAAATCACGAGAGTAATCCGGATGTCATGTTGCTGGCGGCTAGGGCTCTGACACATTTGTGTGATGTGCTGCCGTCTTCGTGTGCTGCTGTTGTGCATTATGGGGCGGTAACTTGTTTTGTTGCCCGGTTGCTCACAATTGAGTACATGGACTTGGCCGAGCAGGTTTGTTTCTCCATAACACTAAGCGGGTAGAACTGATATAAATAAGTGTTCTATTGCTGCTGCCAGAAAGTAGCTGATTTCATTGTACAATGTGAATTATGTTTGTTGGATATAATTGTAGTCCGGAATCTTATATTTCTACTGTTAAAGTTGTCAAATATGCGGATCATTCCTCGCAGTCTTGGATTTTGTTATTTATTTATAGTGGGTACTGTGTCTGCAGTCTCTACAAGCTTTAAAGAAGATATCTCAGGAGCACCCAACTGCCTGTTTGAGAGCGGGTGCTCTGATGGCCGTTCTTTCATATCTTGATTTTTTTTCCACAGGAGTTCAGGTGTGGTTTTTGATTCTATGTTGTAGAGAACATTTCCATTTTGCTATCCCTGATACTTACCCTGGGTTTCTTTCTGTTTCATGCTTATGATGCAGCGAGTAGCATTGTCCACAGCCGCAAACATGTGCAAGAAGCTCCCTTCTGATGCTGCTGACTTTGTTATGGAAGCTGTTCCCCTGTTGACAAACCTTCTTCAGTACCATGATGCAAAGGTAAAGTCATGGGTTTCATAGTTTCATGATTAGAGGCCACAAATCTGTGTTGGTTTCTGTTTCCTCATCATTTTCTTCCGTTGCAATTTTTTGTGTTTTTAGGTGTTAGAACATGCTTCTGTTTGTTTGACTCGAATTGCAGAAGCATTCGCGTCATTTCCAGATAAACTAGATGAACTGTGCAACCATGGACTGGTTACTCAAGCTGCCTCTCTTATTTCCACCAGTAATTCTGGAGGCGGACAGGCATCTCTGAGTACACCAACCTATACGGTAAATTTGATTTTTGCTGTCATATTTTGATTCCTGTTGTTTATTTGAAGGCTCCAATTCTGATTTTAAGGAATGCAGGGCTTAATTCGATTGCTTTCAACTTGTGCAAGTGGATCCCCTCTTTGTGCCAAAACTTTGCTTCACCTTGGGATCAGTGGCAACCTTAAAGATATACTATCAGGATCTGGTGTTTCTGCTAATTCATCTGTTCCACCAGCTTTGAGTAGACCAGCAGAGCAGGTAGTTACTGCTGCTTTGGCCAATTTTTTGTCTATGTAGGTAGATAATTCTGGTATATCAAGTTTTCATCTTTGTGGTATAGATCTCTGTAACATGAGCTATTATGATGTCTGGGTTTTTCTGTACCCTGAGACATGCAGCCTCTGCCAGCTTCTTAAGTGTACTCTTGTTCCTTCTACACATTCCTGGGCACCTTTCAGATAATGAAGAATGAGACCCCCTGGCTGTGCTCTTTTCGCATTGGACATATACACATTTAATGGGTTTTGTTTCTTTTTGTTGTGCAGATCTTTGAGATTGTCAACCTGGCAAATGAACTTCTTCCTCCACTGCCACAAGGAACAATATCTTTGCCATCCAGCTCCAATATGTTTGTGAAAGGTCCTGTTATGAGAAAGTCTCCTGCCAGTAGTTCTGCAAAACAAGATGATACAAATGGAAATGATGCTGAAGTTTCTGCTAGGGAGAAATTACTGAATGATCAGCCTGAGCTTCTTCAGCAGTTTGGAATGGATCTTCTTCCTGTTCTAATACAGGTGATTTTTCCATTCAAAGAGCTAGATTTTACCTTTAACTTGCTTTAGTAAGTATATTTATCTTCCTTATTTACCTGGCAAGCAGATCTATGGTTCCAGTGTCAACAGCCCAGTTCGCCACAAATGTCTTTCAGTGATTGGAAAATTGATGTATTTCAGCAGTGCTGAGATGATTCAGTCACTTTTAAGTGTAACGAACATATCAAGGTATCCATCTTTTGGTATCAATAATAATCGTTTGAGATGCTAATGTACTGGTGGGTAGAAAATAATTGTATATACTTATTTGTTTGAACCTATAGTTTCTTAGCTGGTGTTTTGGCATGGAAAGATCCACATGTCTTGGTTCCTGCTCTCCAAATTGCTGAGATTCTTATGGAAAAACTTGCTGGTACTTTTTCCAAGATGTTTGTTAGAGAAGGCGTGGTGCATGCCATAGACCAACTTATTTTAGCTGGTAATCCTGTCACTGTTCCTTCCCATGCATCTGCTTCTGATAAGCATAACGACTCTACATCTGGAACCAGCTCACGTTCTAGGCGCTATAGACGACGCAGTGGTAATGTGAATCCTGATGGAAATGCAGAAGAATCAAAGAATCCTGTTTCTATCAATGTTGGTTCACCTCCAAGTTCAGTAGAAATTCCAACAGTGAATTCCAATCTTCGAACTACAGTCAGTGCATGTGCTAAAGCATTTAAGGAGAAGCACTTTCCATCAGATCCTGGGTCAGCTGAAGTTGGAGTCACAGATCATCTTTTACATCTAAAGAATCTTTGCATGAAGTTGAATGTTGGTGTTGATGACCAAAGGACTAAAGCTAAGGGCAAATCTAAAGCATCTGTGTCTCATCTGGCTGATATATCTGCTACTAAGGAGGAGTACTTGATTGGGGTGATATCTGAGATGTTAGCAGAACTAAGCAAAGGGGATGGTGTATCCACTTTTGAGTTTATTGGTAGTGGTGTGGTTGCAGCTTTTCTGAATTATTTTTCTTGTGGCTGCTTTTCCAAGGAGAGAATTTCAGAAGTCAATTTGCTTAAGCTTCGTCAACATGCACTAAAAAGATTTAAGTCATTTCTTGTTGTGGCACTTCCATCTAGTTTGGATGCAGGGAGTGTGGCTCCTATGACAATCTTAGTTCAGAAGCTTCAAAATGCTTTGTCCTCTTTAGAGCGTTTCCCAGTTGTGTTGAGCCATTCATCGAGATCTTCTAGTGGATGTGCTCGTCTCTCGTCTGGACTGAGTGCGCTGTCCCAGCCTTTTAAGTTGCACCTTTGTCGAGCTCAGGGAGACAAATCTCTCCGTGATTATTCTTCAAAAATTGTACTGATCGACCCATTGGCAAGTTTAGCAGCTGTTGAAGAATTTCTTTGGCCGCGAGTTCAGCGAGGTGAATCTGTCCAAAAGCCCTCTGTATCCGTAGGGAATTCTGAATCTGGGACTACACCTGCAGGAGCCAGAGCATCATCTCCTTCTACATCTACTCCTGCTTCCAACACGCGCCGTCATTCTTCAAGATCTAGATTGTCTGTTAATATAGGAGATGCAACAAAGAAAGAGCCTTCACAAGAGAAAAGCAGGAACTCATCTAAGGGAAAAGGTAAAGCTGTTTTGAAGTCTGCCCTGGAGGAGGCAAGAGGACCTCAAACAAGAAATGCTGCTCGTAGAAGAGCAGCTCCGGATAAAGATGCACAAATGAAGCAAGTAAATGGAGATTCAAGTTCTGAGGTATGCTGTATTCTCCAGTGTTTTTGGTTTTTGATTATTTACTTCCTATTGAACAGAAGCAGAATCCTTGTGTTTTTCACTTCAGCCTTTGAATGGTGGGTTGAGAATGTGATTTGTGTTGTATTTGTATATTTTAAAGTACATATAGAGCAGTAGCATAGGGTAAGTTGAAAAAATTAAAATATATGCCAATTAGACTTATCTCATGGTAGAAGCTCTCGAACTTGGTCGTGTCTGCTCTGACCAGTTGATTTAAAGTGAAGGTGAATTTTCTGTAATGCCTAAAAAGTACAAGTTCTTAAGTTTGAGTATAGCCCCAACTATTGTAGAATTGTGTTATATTAACATCTCCCTGGGTACTTAAACTATTGAATTTTCTGTGATGCCTTAAAAGTACGAGTTCTTAGGTTTAAATAAGTATAACCCAACTACCATAGAACTGTATTATATTAACATCTCCCTGTGTACTTGAATATTTATATTATATGGTTGATTTTAATTATTCTTACTAGATGTAGATCTTATCCTTCTCAAAAAGTAAGTAGACCTTATATAACTTAGTCTTCCTCAAGTGCATTATAGTGAATAAGATTAGACCAATTGATGTATAGTACTGGGCACTTAGTCTGAGATTCATTTATTGACAGAGAAGTCAAAAGATTGTGCTTTTTATATATCCCTCTTTCTATTCTACTCCAGTCCTGGCCTCCTTTTCACCATTTAGGAGGCTGAGACAATGCCCAACAGCATATCTAGTGCCGAATGTTATCATATCTTTTGAGTCAATTTACAACTTGATTAAAATTATGAGATTTTTTTCATGCAAGCAAGCAAATATTATTGAATGCACTTGACCAAACAACACACTGTCTTAACTTAATTCAGCTTTTGTATTTGTAATAATGAGTCTTTATATTGAAAGCAAAGTAATCCCACTTGGTATGCTATAGGAAGTTAGTGTTTGAACGCGAGGAAGTGGTAGAGTTGTGGTACAATGATTATTGGATGCATCAACATTTGTAATCTCTAATTAAACGTCTCATTTGAATGAACCCATTATATTGATGGCCTTTATATTCATTTGTTGATAAATTTAAATGTACATGTGCCCTCCCATAGTCCACTATTGTCTTAACATTGTTGTATTTTTTGTCCAGTCTCTGGCACTCTGACCAAGTACTTGTTTTCTCTCTAGGATGAAGAATTGGATATTTCTCCAGTGGAGATTGACGATGCATTGGTAATTGAAGATGATGATATCTCAGATGATGAAGATGATGATCATGAAGATGTAAGCTATCTATTTTTATTCTTCCTACAATTTCTTGAAGTGGGAGGATTTTGGTGTTGTTATATCTAATTCATTATTCTTGGTTCCAATATATTATATTGTAATTGTGACTGCATATTCATATCCTGTGTATTAATAAGTTATTAGCTATTTTTAATGATTCACTGAGAATCTTCTTCCCTTAGCACTAGTAATACTAGTTTAATTTTTACAAGTGCATAATGATGAATGGATTATCATTTGGTAAGTGTACTTCTATTCATGATTCATAATTTTGTAGAAAGTTAAAAGATAATAGAAGTAATTTTATGGGTTTATGCATTTTAATAAAAGATGGACCAATACTTAGTGATAGAAAAAGATGGACTAGTGCTCCTTGAATTTAACTGCAACTATTTCCTTTTTGAGTTCTTTTTATAATAATCTCTGATGAAGCCGTTGTTTTATTTCAGGTGCTAAAAGATGATACTCTTCCTCTTTGCATGCCTGACAAAGTGCATGATGTAAATTTGGGAGATGCAGCCGAGGATAATACTGTTGCTCCTGGGGCTGGTGATAGCCAGACTAATTCAGCTTCTGGATCCAGTAGCAAAGGGGCTACAGCTAGGCGTTCTGATTCTGCTGATTTTAGGAGTGGTAATTCTTATGGTTCAAGGGGTGCGATGTCGTTTGCTGCCGCTGCAATGGCAGGCCTTGGTTCTGCTAATGGTAGAGGTGTCAGGGGAGCCAGGGATCGGCATGGACGTCCTCTATTTCGCAGTTCCACTGAGCCGCCGAAGTTAATCTTCACTGCTGGTGGGAAACAGCTTAATAGGCATTTGACTATTTATCAGGCCATCCAACGACAGCTTGTGCTGGATGAGGATGATGATGAGAGGTATGGTGGCAGTGATTTCATATCAAGTGATGGAAGCAGGATGTGGAGTGATATTTACACTATTACATACCAGAGGGCTGACAGCCAAGCTGATGGGATGTCAATTGGAGGATCAAATTCTTCTGCTCCATTAAAATCTACTAAATCTGGTTCTGGTTCTAATTCCAACTCTGATTCACAATCACATCGATTGTCACTGCTAGACAGCATCTTACAAGGGGAACTTCCTTGTGATTTGGAAAAATCTAATCCTACATATAATATTCTGGCATTATTGCGGGTGCTAGAGGGTTTGAATCAGCTTGCACCTCGTTTGAGAACCCAGATAGTTTGTGACAGTTACGCTGAAGGAAAAAGTTCAAGTTTAGATGAGCTGAGTGGAACCGGATTATGGGTTCCTTCTGAGGACTTTATTAACAGCAAGCTCACTCCCAAATTAGCCCGGCAAATTCAAGATGCCCTTGCTTTATGTAGTGGCAGTCTTCCCTCGTGGTGTTACCAGTTAACAAAAGCATGCCCGTTCTTGTTTCCTTTTGAGACCCGGCGACAATACTTTTATTCAACTGCTTTTGGATTATCCCGTGCATTGTATCGTCTTCAGCAGCAGCAGGGTGCTGATGGTAATGGATCAGTAAACGAAAGAGAGGTAAGGGTTGGGAGATTAGAGCGCCAGAAAGTTCGTGTCTCCCGAAATCGCATTTTGGATTCTGCTGCAAAAGTAATGGAGATGTATTCTAGTCAAAAAGCAGTGCTTGAAGTAGAGTACTTTGGGGAAGTTGGTACCGGCTTGGGTCCTACACTGGAGTTCTATACACTTTTGAGTCGTGACCTACAGAAAGTTGGACTTGGAATGTGGAGGTCAAGTTCTTCATCAGAGAAATCTTCTATGGAAATTGATGGGGATGAAGACAAAAATGGAAAAACCCATAATATCTCTGGGGATCTAGTTCAAGCTCCTCTTGGGTTGTTCCCTCGACCATGGCCTCCTAATGCGGATGCTGCTGAAGGTAGCCAGTTCTATAAAGTTATCGAATATTTTCGGCTAGTTGGGCGTGTGATGGCTAAAGCTCTTCAAGATGGGAGGCTTTTAGATCTGCCCTTGTCAACGGCATTCTATAAACTTGTGCTTGGTCAAGTAAGTTTGATGATGGAATTGTTTTCAAGAGAATGAAAAATTTTGATTTCTTCTTAGCCTAACCAATATGTATTGCTAGGTTTCTTTTTGTTAGAGCCTTTATTTTCTAATTCTTTGCAGGAACTTGATTTGCATGATATTCTTTCTTTTGATGCTGAGTTTGGGAAGATTTTGCAAGAGTTGCATGTTCTTGTTTGTCGGAAACAATATTTAGAATCAATGAGCAGTGATAATTGTGAGGCAATTGCAAACTTACGTTTTCGTGGCGTTCCAATTGAAGATCTTTGCTTGGATTTTACTCTTCCTGGTTATCCAGACTACATTCTGAAACCAGGAGATGAAAATGTACTGTATCTTCCTTTTTCTTTTTCCATGCCATTTATCTCATTTGATTTTCTATGTTTTCTCCAGTTTCATATCCAGGAAAAAAAGAATTCTATCTTTTCTGATGTTTGCTAAATTTTTAGGTTGACATCAATAACTTGGAGGAATACATTTCCTTTGTAGTTGATGCAACTGTCAACACAGGCATTATGCGGCAAATTGAAGCTTTTAGAGCGGGCTTCAATCAGGTCAATTTCTCTCTTTAATATCTGATGATTTTTATAATTATGTAACAATGTCGAGTCCGGAAAATTTCTTGAAAATTTATTGGCCTTGAATGACCATCACTGAAACATTCTAGTCTTAGTTGGATTTTTTTTGTATAATTTGACATCTTTTGGAAATTATGAGGGAAGGCAACATTAATGGAAATTAGACTTGTGGAAAATCTGTGGTAAGTTGAAAACAAAGTTGCTAGAAACCATATTATTTAACAGGCCTGTTATGGCTGTCTCAGTCAATATCTTTTCTCACGCTTTTCAATTTATGTTTGTTTCGTTGGAGGACTTTGAGTATAATAGTTTATGGGGTGCTTGGTAAAATCTAGAACCCAAGGGCTGCTTTTCACTGTCCTTTAATTGGTCATATCATCTAAATGTGAATTGCTATTACGCTATCTGGGCTATTATTGTAATTTTATGTGATAAGTTGATTTGTCTTCAGTACAAGGTCTTGCAAATTCTAATATAGTTTTCCCTTCATTTTATTGAAGTTTCCTGTTGGAATGAGAATGTTCTTGTGTTGTTTCTCTATATTTGAGTTTCACAACTTACTCCGATGCATGTAACAAGCAGGTCTTTGACATCGCTTCATTGCAAATATTTACTCCTCATGAGTTGGACCATCTGCTTTGTGGCCGTAGAGAATTGTGGGAGGTACTTTGTAACTTAACTCTGCCATTACTACAAATAACAAGATATGAGAAGTGTATTTTGTTAATATGGTGAGAAACTGTCTTTGACTTGTGCAGCCTGAGACGCTTGCTGAGCATATAAAATTCGATCATGGATACAATGCCAAGAGCCCTGCAATTGTTAATGTATGCTTCTTTGCTACAGTGATGAACTTCTTCCTGGAAACAATGTTTTAGATATGAAATTGACATGTTTTATTTCTTTATCTCCAGTTGCTTGAGATTATGGGAGAATTCACACCAGATCAGCAGCGGGCCTTCTGCCAGTTTGTTACTGGTGCACCCCGGCTTCCACCGGGTGGGCTGGCAGTGCTGAATCCGAAGCTGACCATTGTTAGAAAGGTAGCAAGATGATCTTGGGTCTCACAGAAATGCTTATTTTGATTTTTTGAATACTATTTTGAAGCATGCATTTCATTGTGCACATGCACATTTATTGAAATGCTTTTGATATTCAAAATTACGGGTCCTGGAGGGGTGATATGGAAACTGCATTTGATGCAGCTGACGTTTTGTTCTCATTCCAAGGCCAAAGCAGTACATCAACATGAATTCTATCAAAATCCCATTTGTTCTGGATCCATGTCTTCTATTAAAGTCCTTAACTATAGATAAAATCTTATTGATTGGCCTTGTTCGTTATTTTATGTTTGCACACACACACACATATATGGCACTCATTCTGGGTGTGATCTGCTGCAGCATTCTTCCACCACAACTAATACAGCATCCAGTGGAACTGGGGCTTCAGAATCAGCTGATGATGACTTGCCAAGTGTTATGACTTGTGCTAATTACCTGAAGCTTCCTCCTTACTCTACCAAGGTACATTTGGCGAGTTAATAAAATGTCAGTTATATCCAGTGTCATTATACAGCAACTCATAAATTTTACTTAAACAATAATTGCTGTATTTGGAACAGGACATTATGTACAAGAAGCTGCTTTATGCAATAAGTGAAGGGCAGGGATCGTTTGATTTGTCATGAGTTCTTGAAACTAACTGGTGGACCTTTATATATTACATAATATGTCACAACACTATCAAGGTCAATTTTACCCGAGGATTATTCATCTCTTAAAGAAGCATCATATTTTGGTGAAATAATACTGCTTTTCTCTGCCCTTTCTCAATGTTGGCATCATTGGCAAGGTTAGCTTCCATTGCACAAGTCTGTTCCAAGTTCTTTCTGTCATTGGTCGCAAGCCTGATGGGGATCTCTTTCTAGGTTTTCTATTCCATCTTCTTTTTAGTCTATTTTCTGTCGATCTGGTGCCCCATTATTGATATAAGATTATTGGTGATTCTTGTTTCAGTTGAATAATTTTTTCAGGTCAGACGACAGGCTGCCACACTCTCAACAGAGCCGTTAAGAGAGGGAATTAGTGGAGCTGTTTTTTGGCTGCTGGGGCCTGTAAATAAATAGGAAATTTTAGAATTTTTTTCCCCCTCCTCAGTTGAATATATAAGCATGGATGGCATAAAATGATGCAACGGAGGAATAAACCATTGAAATGTTATTTTGCTGCCTTCTTTTAAGTTGATTCTTTTTCAAATTTCAATCTTAATTCTCATAATTCATCTTTCCTATGCCATTTGCCCGTTGTGGAATATTGGTGCATGCCATCTTGTTAAACTCGTTGAATTGGAAACTGGTGAGCCGATTTGCCAAGCGGTTGAGTTGTGTGGCAAAAGGCCCTTTGGATACATCTAAGAGGGTTAGGGTTCAAATCTTTTTGGGGTATGTGTCTCACAAGTCTCGAGTTACCCATGTTGTGAGGTAAAGATAGTAGTCTAGGGTCACGATATAGGAGGAGATATACCAGTTTCTACTTTTCTAACTTTTGAAGTGCCTAAATTAATGCTAAAATTTTAATTATTGCATTAGAGATATTCAATCTTTTAAGTAAAATATTTCTAGTTTTATGTTGTATAAGATTTAATAAGAGTGTAAAAATACTTGATCAGGGATTTTTTGGGATTTGAAATATTATATGTTCTTGGGATTAATGGACGGATTACAATCTCAAACGAAGAAATAATCACGGCCATTGTACGTTAGCGTTGGGTGTTCGAGGACGACGACGACGACATTCAAGAATTTGAGGCCTTAAAATTAGGAGGTAGAGCTGGCGATGCTGCGGGGGCTGGCTGTGGCTTTTGGCCGTGAAAATGGCTTTGCACTGATGAGAATCTGTGCACATATCTTGGTTGGAATGTTAAGCCTCTTTTCGTTCAAGTTTTGGTAGTTCAGTGATAGACCACGGTAATCTAGCAACAAGATTAAGGAACGAGAAGAAAGCTCATATGTAGGAGGAAAAGAAAATGAACAGGAAATGGCAAGAATCCATGAAATATAACGAATCAACTCGGGGAAACTATTACATCTCTAATAAAAGAATTATATGATAGATGTCTTTATGACATAATATGTAAAAAATAAATGAAGTAACAGAAAGAAAGGTGATCACACATCATTAGATTGACCACTGATGCTCATTTTTCCTGTTCAAAAAATGTGGTTTTGAGGTCAAACAAATTTCCAAATCTACTTCTTCCATTAAAATTGAACTGCTGTAAATGTTTAAGCTGCTGCAACATCTCTCTCTTTCTCTCTCAAACCCATGTTTGCAGATCATCCTCTCCTCACCCTCGTTACTTGAAACCACACTTGAGTTGGACGGTCAAACTCTTTTTCACATTTGGACAAGGATCAAAGCTCTTGCTGAATAGCTCTTTGTCAAATGGAATTTGACAGGTATTCTTCCCCAGACAGAGCTGCTTATCGAAGACAGAGAGACAAGAAGCTTGTTAGAAGGAAGTTAGAATGACTTTGCAATGGTTCTGGAAGCAAGATTTGTTTTTTTCTTACCTTTTCAACGATTTCTGTTGAAGCTGGAGCAGTGCAATTTCCGTTGTAATATCCTCCACACATACCTATTGATACACCATAGCTAGCAAACTCCACTTTGGTGACCACTTTGTAGTCCGGACATGTCAAAACAGCTGATGTTTTCGGATTATTAACCGTTGCTTTAAATCCATTGTCCAGTTTCCATAATTGCACAGGAGGTGGATGATTCTCTGTAATGTAACTACAGATTGTATCTCTATCGACTACCACGAATTCAATCTCTTCAGGTTTTGCTCCTTCCTCTTCCTCCAATATGACCATGAGATTGTCTTTGCGCTTTAAGTAAGATCTTGGAATATGGTATCTGATTTATCAAAGAATAAAACTCCAGTTTACTTCTCTATATAAATTTCCTTCCAGTCTATGCATAATTGGTAAATTTAACAATGTGTAATAGCTTACTCGGATTGAGTAGGCTGGCCAAGAGCAGATAGGAAAGACATCCAGTAGCGACCAATGCTTTGACCATTGATCCAAATCATTCCTTTACCCATCTTGTTCATCTGAAGGGCTACGGGGTGGTTTCCTTCAGGAGCATCAAAGGTTGTCTACACACAAGAAAACACGATCACTTGTCAACTGCTGAAGCAAAGTCCCTAGTCTAAGGTTCTATTGGGTGCTGTGGCTTTGAAGCCACGACTTGCTACCAATATACATATTAATTATCTAGTGAAAATGAGTGTTTGTCAAATACTTAAGTTGTCTCAACTTAACCCTGAATTTCCAAATTACAGACCTATGTTTACTTGTCAAAACGTTCTTCCTTTTTAACCGTTTTGAAGTTACAGATAGTTTCCGCATTACCTTGAACCATGTAAGACCCGGTCTTTTGCCTTGAGGCTTTGTCCAGTTCACCTTGTTTAATCCTTCTGGAGTGAAAACTCTGACCGCTTCTCCATGCAAACCTACCTGCAGTACATAAGACACCAAATCACTTGCATTAATATTGACCCTGTGCTATGGTAATATTCTGTCTTAAGCAGGTCAATTCAATGGAATTCACCGAGTTGAAGATCTTTGATTACCTGATGACCCCAATGATTGTTTGTAATATCAAGAGTTCCAGTGTTCAAACCAAGAATCTCCACAGAACGAGGACCTGCAAATCTTTTCTCCATGTAGGCTCCGCTATCCTATAGCAATAAAGAGCTCATCTATTTGTTCCTCTTCTAAATTTCATCAGTCAATCATTAATAAAATAAAATTTATGGTGCCCTTACTGGAAATCCAACTAGAGTACCCAAGACTGCTATATGGTTTTTGCCAGCCTTCAAACTTATTGGCTTTCTGAAGACAAAGCTCTTATCAACATGGCTTCCATGTCCATATCCTAAGATTTCACAACCCACCATTAGACAAATAAAGAGGGAACTCAATCTGCTCAGCTGAAAAACTGAAGGAACAAGTGTTTGTTTGCGTCATGTGACGTACTTACCCACGTATTCACCATTTACAAAAACAACTAAAGCATGTCCAAGACTGGCAATCACTAAAACTGGGGAAGCATTATCTTTCCATGGCAAGTCACGAGCATTCAAAGTTATGCTGCAATTCGGAAAACCAGTAAAAAAGAAGGAAGTAAAAAATGTTGGAATCTTGGCACTACTAGATACAATAACAGCAGGCTCTGCAATTTTATTTTTATGTGATTTAGATTTTACTTACGCTGTAGAATACCAAACATAATCTGTGGTATCTTTTGTCAGGCCAAAGAGCTCCAATGGAAATCTTGCCTTTAGTGGAAGTTGGTCAAAGTCTGGAATACTTTCGCTGAACATCTCCCAGTCCCAGGAAAGTTTTTTGTTTGCAGCAGCTGATTTCACCAAATTCCTGGAATTATGTTGTGATACAATCTGTTTGCCATGATCAACATTTGGTGTTAGCTCGCTTCTTTTGATATCAATTGAGACACACAAAGTAAGGGATTGGGATTTTACTGTTCGAGTGTTGTAAACTATAGTCTTGCAGTCAGGGAGGATGCTAATTGATTTTGAAGGAAGGTAATAATCCACACCCCTGAAGTTAACAGTTTGTGCCTTATTGGTAAGGTTATTAGCCAAAAAAGCAGCACAAGATCCTTGTCCCTCGTAGATTCTGGCCTGCAAAGAACAGAAACAACTTGACTATTTGTTTTTATCTTCATTTCTTTCATTGCCAAATTTCTGATGTGATTGGAGGAGAACTTCTGACAAGCAAGTTCTAATTTGTTTGGGATCGATCGGTTGAAGCTAAAATTGTCATGGGATGTGATCACTAGATATCAAATATTAGTGCAAAAATGGATGCTCCCATTAGAAGTAGGGTTTACCGAATATTTTAACGGTTCTGTTTTCAAAGTAGAAGCACAATAGTACCAAATATAGCCGGAGTCTGTTTACCTCTAGATGTTCGCCCAACATTTGTACTCTAGGAGTTCCCCAGAGAAGAGCTTTCTTGCACAAATTCAAAGCCCTGTGCAAGTCCCTGAGGTGACCCCATTTGGGTTCCCTTGGTAAACCTGCAACACATAAAATCGAATCCAGTTAGAAACGTTAGCAAAATCCTAAAAATTTTCTGAACCATCAAAGATAGAACTTTTCTTTCTTTTTTTTTTAAATTCTCACCAAATTCATCAAGAGGGGCTTCATCGTAATATCGAGTAGTTACAAAATGAGCACTTGTTCTACCAAAATTTGTTCCACCATGGTACTGCAAACAGAACCACAAATCTTCATGTAAATTCATCTGTTTTTTATTGAGGCCTTCGAAGAAAAGCATCAAAGAATTATTGTTATTATTTTTACCATGTAGTAGTTAGTTAGTGTTCCACTCTTTGAGAAGAATCTGGCAGTTGAGAATGCAATATCTTCTGCTGATCTTTGGGATGGCGGGTCTCCAAATACTCTAAATCTGTAATCGGTCAACATTTATGTCATTAGCATTAAAAATTTTGTACTCATAATGCTTGCATTAACAATCTGCCGGCCAAATACTCACTGAGCAGTCCAGTTCTCAGTCCAGAGAGAAGGCTTGTTGGGTTTATTGGGGCCAATGAAAGTATCTCCGCAGTGCCTTCCATTGCAAGTATTGATCTGCACAATAAATCATGTGTTATTAGTCGTTTATAGAATTGCAACTTGAATATTACCTTTCATTCTGGAAAATTGTCATACACAATACTTACAATTGGATCAGGAGCATCTTTCTGCTTGCACATAACCCATGGCACACCAGTTTTCAACCCCACAGCCAAATTTCCAGCCCACTGCACATAACTATCACCCTTTTCTCTGAATGCAAGCTGGACAGTATTGTACTCGTTTTCGATCTGCATTGGTTAAAAATGAATGTCATTACCAGAACTCAATCTACAAGAAATGCATGAAAAATGTAAAATATTGGAAGATTACAAAGCTAGAAATGAATTTAACCTGCGCTAAGATGATGGGGCCTCCCTGTGAAGCAAATAACTTCTCCTTTTTCATCTTTTCGATGATCATCGTAACATAATTTTTCATGTGAAACTGCAAATGGGAAAATTTGTAGTCACGCAATGGGATTTCCACATTGTTCCTGAATCACAAAGGTACAGAAATTTTTACCTTGAATGGTTCGTTATCAGAACGGAACGTGATATTGGGGATCTCCCTTAGCCAATAAGGCAACCCTCTGAGATTTAAAATGAAAACCAAATTAGGTTACACAGAGAGTACATCTACGGGAGAAAGTATAACGAGAAATTGAATCATACCCGTGATTCCATTCAGCTTGAATGAAAGGACCAACCCGGAGAGTTGCATACATGTTATTTTCCCCAATCAACTTGATGAATTTCACTAAATCATATTGTCCTTCAAAATTGTACTGCAAATTGAAACAGAACAATCAACCTCACACCATGAAAAAGACTTAAAACTTTCACAACAAAATCTTATCAAACCTGGCCTTGTACTGGTTCATGAACGTTCCAGAAAACATAAGTCTGAATCACATTCAGGCCTCCGCGTTTCGCCTTCCTAAGAATATCTGGCCACATCTGAGTCAGGATTCAACACAATCATCAGTTCTAAATCCCACACAGAACTCATCAAAATACCCCAAAATATCATAATCAAAGTCTTACATCGGGAGTGCTACGTGGGTAATGAATCGAGCCAGAGAAAAGCAACTGCCTCTTTCCATTGACGATCAATGACCTCCCATCATAAGTTACACCAACTGTCCTGTTTTCTTCAGCAATTGCAGATGAAACCAGCTGGCTAAGGAGCGTTAAAAGAAGAACCCGTCTAGTCCACATTGTTGTTAAGCACAACTCCTTCCTAACCAGAGTCCCAAATGGGTTCTTTCTGGAATCCAGGTTTGTATATGAATTATCCTCCAGGACAAAAAAAGGGACCTCCTGATTCCGTATGGAGGAGCCCGGAAGCAGAAACTGTTTTTTAGGCAATACAGCGATATAGGAGAAGTGGAAGGTGAATATAAGGCTTTGGAGGAAACCTCGGAGCCTAATTCACGGAAAATTCTCTCTCTTTCCTGATCTTTCTATCTGTTTCCAGTAAAACCTTTTCCCTCTGTATTGATGCTAATATTGGAGACAGTATGAGCTGGAGGTTTGAATTATTACCGGATGTGCTTAAGAATCGGTTCATCCGCTTATGTGTGTAACAAGATTTCGAAAGTGGCGGGTAAATTAACGGAAGTTTGAAACTTGCCTTTGCATTCTTTGCTGTTAATTAACGGTCATATCAACCTTTAACCAAACACAGCCTTGCCTACAATTAACAAAACAAAAAGAAACGGTGCCGTTTAGTGTTAGTTTAATAGCATTTCGGTTTAGTCCTTCCCTCCAAAAACAAACTAAACTCTCCCGCCAAAACAAAATCCGTTTTGCTTTTCTCAACGAACACCGAAAATTCTTTCCGGCGAATTTCTTCACGAATTCAGTAAAAATGTCGAGCCATCAAGAAGATCTTGACCTTATCCTCTCTCTGCAAGACAGGGTCTTAGAAACCCTTCCTGGTTCGCCTTCAAATCTCCGCTCTTCTCCTCCAGGTGCGTAATAAGGTGCGTTTTTGTTTATTTTCATGTTCTTGTTGGTCATCGGCACCCAAATTAAGACTTGAGTTTCAATTTTATTGTAATATGGTCAATTTCGCTTTATTAGTCCAAAACTCGATCTGGGTGTCCCTTAATTTCGTCTACTTTTGGGGTCTGCGATTGAATGTGTGGTGTTGTTGATGATTAAGATTTCCATGTGCGGCTTTTGTTTTTCTCTTTGTTTCTCTAAAACTCGATCTGTTTGCTTTTACATAATATGGAACTTTGTTCTATATCTGTCGCCGGATGTCTTGTATTTTCCTGTTGTTGATTTCATTAGGATCATTCTTGGGTTTTACATTGCTATTGGTAGTTTATGATGTTCAACTGAGGCAGGTTTATTTTCTTAAGAAATGATTAATGTTCGGTATTGTTTGTTATAAATTTTATGTGGGATTTGTAGGTTGTCTACCTGATGATGGATCTCCAGGGCAAAGAGGACAGGTGGACATGTCTGCTTTTAGAAATGTTGTTCAGGACTGTCTTGATTATGATCCAAAACCAATTAAAGAAACAAAAAAACCAAAACTATTGAAGAACTCAAATGATCCCGCTGTTGAGAAGTTTTCTGGGTTGTGTATGAGGTAAATTGAGGTGAACTCTAACTCGAATTTTTTTAAAAAAATTATGGAATACTCTTGGCAATGTAGTTTCATGCTTTTCTTGTTCTTCGGAGACAAAAGAACCATAGAATATTTTAATTTTTTTTCTTCAGGAACCGAGTGGTCGCTCATGCAGAGCTTAGTGAGCATTTCTTGGGGATCAGATTTGTTCGGTTATCCACCATAAAGTACTTCATTGGACTTCATTTGCTTTTTTGTTTATTTGACTCTTCCATTATTCATAACAAAGTTACTTACAAATGCTAACCGAGTGAAATATATTATGATTTGAAATGCAATATGGTAGTGATTATTTCTTTGGGGTACTTGTAGGAATTTATTGGTGGGGGTACTCTTGCAGGTTGTTTGGCAACCGTTGGAGTGTTGACAGAGAAAGGCCATCCTAAGACTAGTTCTACAGGGAAGGACTATTGTATTTGGAAAATTGGGTGTCTGGATGAAAATAATACTTCTGTCTTTTTGTTTGGTGATGCTTATCAGCAGAACTGGAAAGAGCAGGCTGGAACAGTTTTTGTAGTGTTCAATTGCACTGTCCGCAAAGACACCACCGTGTCAACTTGTCATGTGTTGATAAGGTTATGCTAGTTACTTCTCTTCAAAATGTTAAAAGATTTTGGTTGTTATTGCAGGGACCAGGGTTTTCTTTAAGTGTTACCTCTGCAAGTCAAATTCTAAAGATGGGTACTTTGGTTGACTATGGAGTTTGCAAAGGAAAAAGAAAGGAAGGAATGGCTTGTACTGTTGTCATAAATAAGTCTGTTGTAGGCTGTCCTTAGTTCACCTTGTTTTATAAATGATGTTCCTCAGCAATTGCTCTTATCCACTGTTTTGGTAACTTTTGCAAGGATTTCCTATATCTGCTTTTGAATATTGATAAGTAGTTCATCATAGTTAATTTACATGAGTAATCTTTTAAATTTGATGGTGTTTTGTCCATTTTTTTGCAAAGTTTCTCTTATTGTATGATCTAAATTCTGTGAACTATCTGCGAGGTTCTCCCTCTTGTGAGATAATCATTTTTTTTGCGATTGGCTTAAAATTCTTTGTTGTCTACATGAAAATAATATGCTATTCTATGACCAACTTATACATGAAATTCTTACTTTGCTTAGTAAGCTTGAGTCAGTGAACCTAGTATATGGCACATGATTGGAAATGTGCATCAAATGAACTTGTGATGAATTACAGGGTAAAGAAGGTTACAAGCACTAAAATCAGAAGCTTTAATTGCCTTGTATATGTGAATAGTTATCATTTCTTCTCTAATTTGTTACAAAGCTACATATCATGCTTTAATTTTATTTGTAATCTAGAATCTTTGTCAATCATGTATCCATTATCAGCTGAATAGAATCTCCATAATCAACATAAATGATAGAATTTCTGCTTTCATTTCATAGTAGCTCTGACACCAGTGATTTTTGATATTTTGACTTTTTGAGCAACTGTGTTGTTTCAGGCATAAGATAGCAAAATTTTCTGTCTATGCTAGCTGTAACTAAAGCAATGTCATGACTTATATTGCTTTGTTATTGCAGGGGAAATGGGTCCAAAAACTGCAAATAAAGAAGCTATAATGCCAGGCTGACAAATTACTAACACAGAGAAGAGGTAAATCATGTATTTGATTAGCCTTTAGGTAGATGTTGTATATTAATCAGTTGTGCTGATTGTTTTGTGTCATCGCCAATGTATCTATCAAACCTCAGGAAACCTTCAACTGTGAAACCGGATCCGTCTGTGGTATAAACGGACAACCGGATAGCAACAGAGAGAAAACAGACCACGGCCAACCATTGGGAACAGGAAAGATGATTGAATTAGACATTGTTAGTTCAGATGAAGAAATTTGAGTATTCTTTATTTAGTTCTTGTCATCTTGCTGCAGCAAGGATGAACTTCTAATTTATGGAAGCAAAATCATAGAACAATCTAGATTTGTGTTTCATGGTCTAAACCACAGCTACCCGGGATTAGATGTTGAGGATTCCGGAAGATGTTGTTCAGGATTGGAGATGTAAATTATGATGTCCATGATAATTAACCATGCAGTGAAATGCGGCGTGCAGTCTAGAGCTCTTGATTTAATCAGCAGATTTTACAGCATTTCGGAAGATTATTCTCATTGCCATTCATTCAGCAGTGAACACTGACTTAATCTTTCAAACCAGTTGATTGACAATCCTGCCATGAGGAAAATAAGGAAGCATCAGAATTAGTCACATTGAAAGGTATTATTTCCACATTATTGTGATTCTATGGCTGGAAATGGTTTGCTTCATCATCTGTGGAAAGAATATCATGATTTTCACTCAGTTTTCCTCTCATATTCTTTGTTGGAAATGGAGATATTGAGATGGCTATAATCCTTGTGATAAGACTATATTTTACTTAAAATAATATTTGATAGCAACTTCTGCAAATTGGGTTAGGGAGGGACCATTGCAGAGTATAGTATTAGCAACAAGACTGTTGATTATCCTTGCACATGGAGTTGGTACTAACCGCCCCACGTGCTCTTGAAATTTAATGCGATTCTTAGAACATGTTTAGGTGGCCAAATTTGAGTGCTATGATTATTAAAAATTATAACACCTTGTCTATGAAGTAACAAGTACAGCATGCTTGTGAGCTACTTTCATGTGGACCTAAGACCTAGATGAGGGTAAGTTGTGATTACATTGTGTCTTGTCTTATTAGGTGAATAAAGCAATATTCAATGTTTGGTTGGACAATTTGTTTGTCCATGGTGATTGGTCATTTGTCCTTGAATTCAACTTTTACAAAGAAAATTTTAGGTAAGATAGTTTAATAAAATTATTTATATATTTTGAATTAAATATGTATACAATAAAATTTTAATTAATTAATGTATAAATGACGTAATATATTCGTTATACTTAAAATTTTACTAGTGATTATAGTTAATAGCTGCATAAACTTTATTGGTGTGAAAAGCGTTTACTATTAGTATTAAAAAAGGGATTAACATATGATTAGTTAACAAAGTTGTTAGCTTGAAATGTTGGTTTCATTAGTCAACACTAAAATTTGGTTCATCAAGTTCGGTTGAGATGTCATATTTGATGATCTAAAAACCATTAATTATAATTTTTACAGTGGTTTATTGGTCAATGGATGCTTAACCACTAAGCAACTACCTTATTTATGCGCGAGAAATTCAGCTAATACATGAGTCATTGAATGTGATGGGCTGAGAAACTCAAAGCAAAAACAGAGAATTTCAACCATACCCAGTTGCTTTATTCTTTGTTCAATGTTGTTTATCTTTCACTAGTGAGTCATCTTTGAAAGCCAAGGATTGCGATTCACTCATGGTCCCCGCACATTAACTGATGACTTCTTCCTTCGTGAGCAAGGCAAAGACCCACCATCTGTTTGTAGAAATGCGTGAGGGGAGGAGCCATTGTACAATCTTTTACATTATTATGTCACAATTATTACCATCCTTCTCAATCAACGTTGGCACGCATAGCCATGCATTTTTCTCTTGTATTTAAGGCAATTGATACCCATCTCACCATTGGACCCCATCATCTTTATTACTTCATTGCTATTTCATGTCCATAATTACTAGACTACAAAGGTTAATAAATACATAACATGACATGGGGTTCTAAATAATGTTTAATATAATGCAAGAAAAGGACTATATTAAGTTTAGTTTAATAGCTACAATGATAGTAATTAAGGCTAATATGGGGAAACATTAGCACTAGAATACTAAAACTAATTCCAACCCACATGCATATTGCCCATGACCACATGTTATTTCATTTAAGAAAAAAAAAAAAGGAAATTTCTTTATTTTTGTTTTCTCTTAATTAAAAATTTATTTAAAATTATTGATTCTTTTTTATTTCATAAAAAAAAATTAAATTGATAGATTTTAATTTAATTTTCAATTTAAATTTAGTTTAAATCGTAAAAATTGAACTAATTTAACATAAATTGTTAGACAAAATTAAATTATGTTGGTATTTTGGTTTTATTTCTTTTTTTGGTATCAACTTGAATCGATTGGGTTAAATTCAAAATTTGACCAAAAGCGAACCGATGGTCACAAGAGGCAACCACATTCATCGTCTAGATGTAATATTGGGATAATAAAAGGATTTAAATGCAAAAAAAGAAGAGAGAAGCAGAGACAGTGGGGTTTAGATTTGGATTTATATGTTGGAAAAGTGCTTTCCAAAAACAAAAACAAGAAAGCAAATGCAAAAACACAAACAAGCAAAACGCTCCCGCACAGACTCTCGTATCGTCCTTCCCTTCCTCTTTGTCTCTGCTTACAAAATGTTGTACTTGAGCTGAACTAGGGTTTTGGGGCTGAAAACTAAGACCGAAGAACAAGAGACTTTGTGTGTGTGTGTGTGTACACGTGGGGTGGTCAAAATGAGTGCGTCGAGGTTCATAAAGTGCGTGACAGTCGGTGACGGCGCCGTCGGCAAGACCTGCATGCTCATTTCCTACACCAGCAACACTTTCCCGACGGTGAGTGAGCGCGTTTGGCGATTCTGTATGGTTCCCCGGAAAATGTGAGGAGATGAAAGTTTTTGGCTTGACTGCCGGTTATCTGACCCGTGGACTTACTTTTGGTGTCTTTTGAGCCCATAAAGTTTCCAAATTTTGGTTTTTTTCCCTGCTTTTTTTCGGTAACCGAAGAGAAAATTTTGATTTTTAGTGTGATTTACTTCAACATTTATGAAGAATAAATGCTTGGTAATAGTCGATTTCTGTAGTTATTTCCTTCTTTTTTCTTTCTTTTGTTGGTATGCTCTTTAATATCTCAAATGGGTTCGTATTGTACATTTTGGGGTTAATTACTGGGTTTTTGAGGCATGTGTGAAGAAAAAGTGTTTGACTTTTTTCTATCTTGCTTTCATGGTTGCTTATGGACTGAGTTCAGGTTTAGCTCAAAGTCTGGTCTTTCGGGTCTGTTTTGGTTGACAGTTTGTCGGGTTTTTGAGTTTAAATTAGAAAAAAAAAATAAAGAATGAGGAATTTTAACTATTTTGTCTGGGTTCAATTTGAAACTAATTGACTGTTGAAATGTACCAAATTTAGGTCCTCTTCGTTTTTGATGTGTCTGTATTGTGGTGCCCTATCTTGAAGACAGATGTGTTTCCTGTTGCTTGAGGAGCTTACTTTAGGATTAGAACTATAGTTTTCGTCCTTTGCTCTTTGTTTACTATGAAAAAGGATAACTTTCTGTAGCCTATTTTACATTGAACTCTAAATTTTGCATGTTCTTTTGCTGTCTAAAATGAGCTAGATGGAGCTTTATTTCCCTTTTATACGGTATTGCTATTTTAATTATCTAAACTTAGTTGGACCTTGGTTTAGTTTATCCTTCTAGGTAAAATATTAATCTTCGCATCACTAATTCAGAGAGTTTGTTAAGTTCGTATAATGGAAGATCGCATGTAATAAGTGTATTTTTTTTATGTTTTTCAATTTATTTCCATTGCTAATGAACCATAGTGTACAGTCATTTGTATTTGAAATAGATATTAAGAAAAGTTTTATCTGGGGTTCTTACATAAAATGAGCTTTGCAAATTATGTATTCTTTTAGTTGATTACTGGTAATTTCTTTTATAGTGGGTTTTAGGATATGATAAAAGTAGAAATAAATTCAATTTTTTTCTTTTTATTTCCTCTTTAGTTTGATCCTGACTTCTATGGATGTTATTCTCTGCAACTGTGTTTTTGTTACCCTATTATGGTAATAATTAATATGATTTGAGTAAGCATGGTCGTAGCATTGAGAATTCTTTCTATCTTTTTTTTTTTTTTAATCAATGTCTGGCAACAGGATTATGTTCCCACCGTCTTCGACAATTTCAGTGCAAATGTAGTTGTCGATGGAAGCACTGTTAATCTAGGGTTGTGGGATACTGCAGGTTAGTTTCTTCTTTCTTCTTTGAAATTTGCTTCTTATCATAGATTTGATGGTTTTAATTTTGTGGAATAGGCCAGGAAGATTACAATAGATTAAGACCATTGAGCTATCGTGGGGCAGATGTCTTCTTACTTGCATTCTCTCTCATTAGTAAGGCCAGCTATGAAAATGTTGCAAAGAAAGTGAGACTTCTTATATCCTTTGTTTTGATGGTTGATATCTGATTGTGGGGTGCTGATGAGTTATTTGTGTTTTCTGTTTCAATGTCTAGTGGATTCCTGAATTGAGGCATTATGCACCTGGTGTTCCAATTATTCTTGTCGGGACGAAACTTGGTTAGAATCTGCCATTCCTTATTTTTCTCTATATTAATACAGTTTTAATTGCAGCTTCTGTTAGTTCTCTGTTCCTTTTAATTGCCGCATAATGCAATTAGATTCAACTTATCATTAGTTCATTTTTTGGTTTGGAGCTTTGGTTGCTCATATTTGTTCATCGTCTTCATGTTCTGGTAAAAGAATTATCAATACCTTGAAGATTATATGGAAATTTATGAGTTAGAAATCTGAAGTATATATGTAGCTGTGAAGTTTCTGTCATTTGTTTGAACACTGCCAGGTCCACCCTTTCTTATTGCAAGTTTATACTGATTTGGAATTCTCAAAATGAAGATGTGGGATTTTAGGTGTACTCGCAATTTTCGTGATACTTCATATCTCCTCCCACCTAGCCATACCAAAATTTTGGATCTTTTGTGCTTGGAAGCTGGATTTGTTCCAGTGCAATTTTAATGGTGTTAGCATTTCCCTTTTTTTCACCCCCTTTTGTCTCCCTGGAATTGTCAATATGCTTACTTGTGATGTGTCTTGAGGTGCCTGACAGATTACATGCTAATTATCAAGTTTATTTAGTTGTGGCATTGCTTCTATCATCTAACAAAATGTGGCCTTTTCTATGTTTGTCTCCCCATAGATCGTTTTTTATTTTCATGTGAGATAAATTTTCTTCTTTGTAGACCTTCGGGATGATAACCAGTTCTTTGCAAACCACCCTGGTGCGGTGCCCATTACCACAGCCCAGGTATGTGCCATTGCTTCCCGTATCCAAATCTAGCCCTTCAGGATTCTTCACCATTGATTTCGTCATTTTCTCATTATCTGTTGTTCAAAGGGGGAAGAACTGAGAAAGCTGATTGGTGCTCCTGTTTACATTGAGTGCAGTTCCAAAACGCAACAGGTAGTTAAATTTGATATGCATCATAAGAAATCATAGCGAGAAAATTTGTAATTAGCTGATGTTATGTTACTTACTCATTGCAAATACAGAATGTGAAAGCTGTGTTTGATGCGGCCATCAAGGTGGTTCTCCAGCCACCAAAGTCGAGGAAGAAAAAGAAGAGAAAGGCACAAAAGGCCTGCTCTATACTGTGATTCTTCAAAACAAGAGTTCGGCAAAGGAAACATGATCAGTTGGCCATAAATCCTTCTTACCCTCAATGGTTTCCTCGTCTTTTCCCACCTCAACGAAGAAGCAAACGTTATAGTCTCAACTGACGGAACTAGAGGACTATTTAGAAGCATTGGCTTACATGTTTCTCACCTTTTAGATTGTGTTTCAATTTGTATACTAACGATTTACATCTTTGTCTGTTAACATGCATATCTCTGCTGTTCTTTAGATCAAGTTTGCATGATGTACCAACTAGAACGAGGAAATCTATGAGAAAAACTGAACTGGTTCCTCTTGTATCATGTCTCATAATCAGACATTGATTTAGCAGTACATTAAAAGAAACTTTCTGTGCATTTCTTATTTACCGTCGAATGACTAACGTTGAAGATGCAGATTGTTCTATTGAATGTTCAATAGAACGAAGAAAGGATATTACGGGTCTGTAGAATATTTCTGGTTGGCAGAATATTTGCTTTCACTTTCTTTTTTGAGGATTTATAATCGAATTATGCGGCTTGCTTTACATGACATCCATCGGTTTCACAGCTTTCCAAGATTCTCAACAAGCCTACTGGTTCTCCGCCATTCAGCTAAGCTCGAATATTTTTCTTTTTGGAGTGTGCGCTGTGTTCATTGTCTTGTACCCATCTCTTGAAAGCACAATCTCTTTCTTTCCTTCTTCCTTTTAGCACAATGGTTTCCGTATGTGACATAAATAAGAAAAAGAAAACAGCAGTGGGCACACATGTTTTCACGTTGCTCATGATGTTATAATACTCTATCATTCTTTCTTTTTTCTGCACCCTGGAATTTATACGGCGCGCACTTTCATTAGCCCAGAAAGCAGTCGGTGGACCTTGCCAAGTTGCCAAATGGCATTTCTCTCTCTTGTCCAACACACTGCAATTTTTCACCATTAAATACTCCTCCACATTCTCATTTGCAGTATAAAACATAGATTAGTTTCCTTCTTCAATATTTACAGTCTCAAGTCACCTCAATTCTGTCAATTTGCTTTGATGGCATCAAAGAGGATTCTGAAGGAGCTCAAGGACTTGCAGAGAGATCCTCCAATTTCATGCAGTGCAGGTAAGGAAATTAAAGATATTCAAACCGAAATTTTATTTGAAACAACTAGCTAATTCTTGCTTATAAAATGCTTAATTTTCAGGTCCCGTGGCAGAAGATATGTTCCATTGGCAAGCGACCATAATTGGTCCAAGTGATAGTCCATATGCAGGAGGTGTTTTCCTTGTCACCATCCATTTCCCACCTGATTATCCTTTCAAACCTCCCAAGGTATGAAGCAAAACATAATGAAGTTTGTTTTTGTTTTCTGTTTCTGTTTTTGTCCTGAGCTCCTTCTGTGAATGAATGAATGCTTGTAGGTTGCTTTCAGAACCAAAGTTTTCCATCCAAATATTAACAGCAATGGGAATATTTGCTTGGACATACTCAAGGAACAATGGAGTCCTGCACTCACCATTTCCAAGGTAGGAATCTTCATTAAATAAAAAAAAAATGGCTCTAATAAATAAAGAAAATATATTTAAACTCCGTTTTCTTTCACCCTTTATGTTCTTTTTAGTTTTAACACTGAAGTACTTGAATCTGATGTGTATTAGACGGATTTTTGCAGGTTTTGCTCTCCATATGTTCATTGCTAACAGACCCAAATCCTGACGATCCTCTTGTTCCTGAGATTGCTCATATGTGCAAGACTGACAAAGTCAAGTACGAGTCGACGGCAAGAAGCTGGACCCAAAGATATGCCATGGGATAAAATCTTGATGTCAAGAATGCTCCTTCTCTCTGAATCACTCCATCATCAAAGGTTCCTTGTACCTTGCTCAGATGTGGATATACAGCTTAAGATTGTGCTATTCTAGACATTCATGAAAAACTATATACTTGCTGTGGTTTGTGACTCATAATTTACTTGTAACTTGAGAGTCATTTCTTGTAATAAAGGATTGAATTCTCAGGATTTCATACTTAATCTTGATTATGTTTTAAACTGTAGTGCACAATTTAAAACTCTAATTTTGAGCTAAATTTTAAAAATTTCAAATAGACAACTTGTATGGACTGTTCTAAGACCACCATTGACTATCTATCAAGTATAACATGAATTCCTAGTTATTTTCACCTTCCAATGAATGAAAAAATCTTCGTATAGTTGACATACAATGAATCAATATCAATCTGAAGATTATTATATTCTTTATGTAAAATTAAAACATCTCTTGGCATGATTATAAATTATTATCCAGATTTAATCTTACTGTTTGGAATGAGATGGATAATTGAGACGGTGGAGGGTCATGATCTCATGAACCAAAACTGCATTGATTAAACAAATATGGTCAATTGGGACCCTTTTCTTTTTTCTTTTCCGAGAAACTGAAAGACAATACTAGCCCTAACCCTAGCTAACTAATCCCTCGATACAAAAGTCCAAACACCCACATCAAATTTCCCTTCCGTTATTCTCTCAGCAAGAGCCATCATTGATCCACCAGTCTTACCACTTTCAGTCAGTGCCGCTCACCTACCGAATCACAGTAGTTGGTATATCAAACATTGTCTTAATAATCAGCAGACTGCAAATAACTACACTTCCAATAATCATTGCTTATAATTATTTATTTGTTTGTTTATTACAACGTGCAACGGCTGCAAACTTTACAGGCTTCCATTGCCATCCATTTTATTATTCAATATTAAGAGTTCCCATTCCATCGTTCCATTGCCATTTCGAGCCGCATCGAGAGTTAAATATACTGTGTTTCTGCAAACTGGTTGATATTAGTTTTGAAAAACAAGGGTGGAGGCTGTCGAACAGATCGAAAAATAAACAGTAGGGTAAAATTGGTCGATTTTAAAATTTTCATCCAATCGTCTGTGATGATTGTCCCGTGCCGCTGCTTATAGTTTAATTTCTTTATGGCTCATTTTACAGAAACTGTTCTAAATTCAGGTAAAAATTTACCTTCTGGGGTATATCAAAAAAATGAATACAAACATTTTGAAAAAAAGATATAGATTCGTCGGTGGATTTGCTGAATGGGTATCCGTTGACATAATAAACAAGATATAAGAACAGTCAGAGGTGGGAAATGGTAGTTACGTTCCAACAACACCAGTAAACCTACCATTTGTCCGATTATGGTTGTGTTCTTACAGGGAATAATTGCATGTAATATCAAAAACTAAATCAGTAATCAATCAATCAATGTGGTCAAAGCATGTCCCAAGTTGTTAGAATTTCCCTTTCTCATAATTCAAAGTCTGTTCAGGTTAAAGGTTTACCTTCAATTTGCAGGCTGCCAAATGCCGTCAACTGATGTGATATACTCCCAATTCTTCATCTTGCTGGCGGCAAATGGAAACCCAAGTAGCTTTCGGCATAAAATCAAATTGAAAAGATAAAAAGCTTTCAACTTTTCTGCTGGGACCTTCCATCATGATCGATCACCATAATCGTAATTCAATGTGAAAGACATGGACAGAATCAGAACATCATCATTTATCAAGAACAGCAATGATAGATTTCTGCATGCATGGCAACGTTCCATGCAATGCATTGTTTCCGAAATTGTGATAATCATGATCACTACGTTCAAATTTGATCCCACAGGATTAGATACTGAAACAATTATGCCCATCCATCAGTACAATGTTAAATCAATATTGTATGTATATAATTGCAATAGGACGACAGTGCATGTACCTAGCCATATATTTAAAATTTTTTCTGTATCTTATAACTTAAAATGATTTTTATAAAAAATTATAATACTAAAATTTTAATTTTATTTTAATTTTTTATTTTTTATTTCAAATTTTTTTTTATAAAATTTATTTTAAATTATAAATAATAAATTTTTTTGAACACACTAATCGGCCGCATACACCGTAACTAAGCCTGTAATTGCTTTGTTCTTCTCTCCTTCTGAATAATTGATATGATTATGTTTTGCTTAGAAAGAGTTGCAAATAGTGCATTCATTTGATTATTTCAAAATTTTATATTTTTATATTATATTTAAAAAATTTTATGTAATTTTTTATTTTTTAGTAAATAATTAAATATTTTTTTAATTATAATGTAAACCAGATTTGAAACTCAGTTTTTTTGCGTTATTTTTAAAAAATTACTCTTTAAATAAATAAATTAGTACCCACAAAATTTAAATTTGAAGACAACTAAAAACATGTGATTAATCGGTAAAAAAAAAAAATTATTTGGTGCTCAAATTTCGGTACATGATATCACAGGTTTCGCGCGAAAATTGCCGGTATTTTTAACGGGATAAACTAACCGAGTTCATTCCACTAAACTTCATGCTCCCTTTTTCGTTGCCGACACTTTCTTCTCATGAGTTCCATTCATTACCCTTTAAATATTTTTTAAAATTTTTTTAATGAAATCATCCCATTTGCTTGTCTAATCTTTTTTCGTCAGCGAAGCACCTCTCTCTTCGATTTTTAAATAATTTCTTAATTTTAGAATAATTTCACAGCTTTTTGAATATTGATTGCAGTAGGTAACGTGATGATATTTGGCGGCAATTTCATTTTAAAAACATGTTAGGCCTAAAGGAAGAATGGGTACAAAATTTAGGTACATTTTCCAGTGTCCTCTCTTGTTTGACTTGTTCTTGATTCAATTTTTTTGTTCCACGATGCAAGATTCGGGTGGATTTTAGTGTCCTTACGAGAGAATCTCTGGATGGGTATCGTGCATTTATAATTACAAGTGGTGGCTTTTAGGTATAGGGTTGTGGATTTCTTATTCCAGAAAATGGAATTTACAATCGTGTTAGCTTTTTTGTTGCAGGTGCTGGGATGACGATTTCAGGAACTGGGATCGTTCTTAAAGTGGATGTGTTTGCAGATTGTCTGCAAGTAGAGGGAAGAATAGAATTGTGAAGGCATTGAATATGTGGAAGTGATTTAACAGAAGAGAACAAGAAAAATGCCTATGGAAGAGGAGATTAAAGCAGTTGAGAAGAAGAGGAATAAGAATGTGTTGGTTGGGATTCGAATCGATAACCAAAGCAGGGATCTTCTCAGCTGGGCGCTGGTGAAAGTTGCTGAACCAGGAGATTGTGTTGTTGCTATACATGTTTGTCGAAATTCCGGTAACGTTTTTTGTTAGTGCTTTCAGAAATTTGGATTTTAACTTGCTTGGGATTACTTCTTGATTGAAATTCTCATTTCTTTATTGGGATTCTACAGATGTTGCTTCAAAAGACAAGTCATTGTTGGATGGTTATTTAGAAGTATATGAAGGCCTGTGTTCTGTAAATAGGGTTTGTGATCAAACTCTTTAGATGTTAAAAGTCATGGTTAATTTTGATTTTGTTTCTAATATTTGAAGTCTTCAGGTAGGTCTCACAGGTCAGATCTTGGGAGGAAATTCGGTCCGAAGAATTTTGGTAAGGGAGGCAAAGAATTATGCTGCTGTAGCCATAGTTGTGGGGATAAGCAAGCAAAGATCTCTTGGGTAGGGACTGACACAGAAGTCAAGTTTTGCAGTAGTTTGTTTTTGTGTGATTGTTTTTCTGGTTAAACAGATTTCACTTTCAGGGGCAGATCTTCCACGGCAAGATATTGCTCCAAGCGATTACCACTAACAACTGTTGTTTTGGCTATCAACAATGGGAGAATCGTCTTCAGAAGTCGCAACAACAATCAACTACCAGGTTTGAATGTTTGACAATCTGTTTCCTGGTGAAAACCCTGAAATTAGATCTTGAAAAATGGTAAATAATTTGCTTGTTATTATGGCAGGAATTAAAGGAGATCCAAGGCCAAGTCTTAGTCCAACTGAAACTCGTAGTTTTAAAGGAAGTCGATCTGAATTTGGTGATTCTGAGGCTGAGACAGAGAAATCTAGTTCAAGAGACAGTGATGCAGAACCTAAGGATGGAAGTATTACTCTTGTCGATGAAAGTAAGAGAAGTTTATCGAGACCAAGTTCTATTTTAGCTGGAGATATTTTGGAATATAGGCCTGGTTGGCCACTGCAACGCAGAGCTAGTTCTGTAACACCAGAAGCCATACATGCAAGGAAATTGTCCGTGGTGCAATGGGTTATGAGCTTACCAAATCGTTCACCACAACAAAGTCCTCGATGTTCAACAATTGAAGAAAAGCCATTGGAAAGAGAGATGAGTGACATTGTGGATGAGAGTATTCGGAAAAGTTCATTAGATGAACTCCGAAAAGGATTAGAGACTCTGTTGCAAACGAGCTCATCTGGTTTGAAATGGTTCGGTTATGAGGTTCTGAAAACTGCGACCTCTCAATTCTCCTCAGGTTTTTACCTCCAAATATTCCTAAATTCGCCAAGATTTTCCCCTTTTTGCCTCTTAATGCATATTCTTTTCCTGATTTTCTGCTTTTCTCATTACAGAAAATATGATTGGAAATGGAGGATGTAACCGCGTGTATAAGGGAGTTCTTCCTGATGGTAAGCAAGTAGCAGTAAAAATTATGCAGTCATCCAGAGAAGCATGGAAGTATTTTGCCCATGAAGTTGATATCATTTCATCCTTGGAACACAAACGCATAACACCTCTGCTTGGGATCTGCATTGAAGATGATACTCTAATTTCTGTTTACCATTTCTTGTCTAAAGGAAACTTGGAAGAATACCTACATGGTAAAAGCTTGAACAGATCTATGTTCTTTTTTCTCCTGATAAATTTTGTCATAAACCTTTCTAACCTGAGTTAATATACAGGTAAGAACAAAGATAAACATGCATTGTCCTGGCAAGTAAGATTTAATGTAGCTGTTGGAATTGCTGAAGCTTTATTTTACCTACACAATGAATGTTCAAGGCCGGTAATTCATCGAGATGTCAAGTCCTCGAACATTCTTCTGTCAGACAGGTTTGAACCACAGGTAATTTTGCTACCAAACCATTTCAGATTGTAGTTGGTAAATTTTGAAACTACAACAAAGTTGCTTATTATTGCTTCAATGTGACAGCTATCTGATTTTGGCCTTGCAATATGGGGACCGTCAACTTCATCTTTTCTGACTGAAGGCGATGTGGTTGGAACATTTGGTTATCTTGCTCCTGAATATTTCATGTATGGTAAACTCAGTGACAAGATTGATGTTTATGCTTTTGGTGTAGTTCTGCTTGAATTACTATCAGGAAGAAAGCCTATTGGCTATGAAACTCCTAAAGGCCAAGAGAGCTTGGTTATGTGGGTAAGAATCATCTCCAAAACATAAAATCTTCAGGCTTTTACTGGTGAATACTAATGTGGTGCAGGATAACAATTACAGTTCTTTGGATTCAGGCAAAGCCGAAAATAGAGGCTGGGGATGTGAAAGGCCTACTGGATCCTAATTTGGATGGAAAATTTGACGAGGTTCAAATGCAGAGAATGGTTCTTGCAGCTAACCTCTGCATTACAAGGGCAGCTAGGCTTCGCCCTGAAATGAGAGAGGTAAAAGCATGGAACTCTCACAGATTTCATCTTGGGAAAATGTTTTAGTAATTCTTCTTGGCATCTTCATTTCTCCAGATACTGAAGCTCCTGAGAGGGGATGAAGATTTTGAGAAGTGGGTGAATTCTCCAAACAAAGAAATTGAGGAATTGGATAACCAGGATGGTAATGATGACGAGGTTTATCCACATTCAAGTGCAGAACTACATTTGAGTCTAGCATTGCTTGATGTTGACGATGACTCCACATCTTTAAGTAGTATGGAGCAAAGCAACCATGTTTCCATGGAGGAATACTTGAAAGGAAGGTGGAGCAGATCATCAAGCTTCAACTAGCTTTTCATCCGCTCGTATGAACACCATTTCACTTCTTCTTTAAACCCAAATATGCCGCGAAACCTTAGTTGGCAGACATGCCTGTACCTCTTGTTTCTGTACAGTTAAGAGAACAACCAAATGCACCCAGTGTTTGAAGTGGTTCATAGATGCAGGTTAAGCAGAAATTTCAAATAAAGTGATAAAGTGTGAAGGGAAATAAACTTGAAGCCTTGCAGAAGCTCATTTCTGTAGCAAATGCTCATAAAAAGATGGGGAACCTAGGATTATCCAGGGCTTGAGGTGCAACTGTTTTCTGAAATTTTGCTTATTCTTACTCTCTTTCATCTCTAAGAATAAGAATACAAATCAAAATCATTCTGATTAATTAAACACCACATAATTCATGATTAACTAAAATATAAATAAATAATATTTATTTTTAATAATTAAATAAATATAAATTGAAGATATTATAAAATATAAATATATTTATTAAATACCTATTTTAGAATTCAAAATTAAACTTTTGATTTACATTTACATGCTATGTTAAGGTTGACAAAATGAACTTTGATATTAAATATTGATGTGTATGTAAAAAATATGTTTTTTTTTTGCCGTAAAAAAAATATTATTCACTAGAATTAATTTTTATAAAAAAATTGATTATATGTAATTTTTAAAAATTTTAGAAGAGATACGTAAAAAATAATTATATTTATTAAATATTAAATATAATTAAATTATTTTAATTATTTAACATATAATAATTTGATTGTTGAAGAATTTTTTTATTAATTTTAAAAATTGTATATTTATATGTAATTTTAATAAATTTTAGGGGAGGTATGTGAAAATATCCGAAATGATATGCGTAGTGGGTCCCCGTTACCTTGACAATGTGTGGCTCCAAATCATTACGAAGAGGAAAATTTATTCTCGATTCCGTTCTCTTTAATTTCCTTTCTACAGTATCAAACGGCATCAGAAGTGGGCCCAAAACAATGCACAATAGTAACGGAAACACCTAATAAATTCCCAAATTATTTGTTTAATTTGCAGATAAGTTCCTCAAATACCTATAAATTGGAGACAATAATGAAGATTTTTCTGTTTACTGCGACTTTGAGAAAGGTCTGTGGATTCTGTCTCTGTCTCTCTCTGAACCAATCAATCTGTCAGCTCTCTGTAAGTCCATTGTTGTTTTCTAGCCATTGATTGTTGCCCATTTGTACATTTATGTAGCTTCCTTTTAGGGTTTCTTAATAATATTAATGTCTCCATTTGCAGATAAATATAATGTCACTACTTGGCTAAAGCCGACTTAATTTTTTCTAGGGTTTCAGTCTCAGACCAGGCTTCAGTTTTCATCGCATCGAATGGTTCTCATAGCTTCAAGATTTCAGTTTTCCATACAATTTAAAGGTAAGTCATTTTTTGTTGGTTTGACTGAGTTTGTTGTAGAAAGTGATCAGTGAATTGAAATCACATCTGGGTTGCCACTAAATTTCTTAGTTCATCGTTGTTTTTTTGGTTTGCTATTAGCGTTTTGATCGATTTATTGTTTTACTTGCTTAAAACCTTGTTTAGGTGCTCATTAAGGTTTCTATGTTCAATGTTTTCATCAGGGTGTGATAAGATCCGGGTTGCAGGAGAATTGAGCTCGAATTACCGTCTGGCTCAATTTTAAAACAGCAAAATTACCTCTGTTGGGGCTCAGATTTTCATCTGAGTCAAGTTCCAATCTCAAACTTATCACTATTTATTTCACTGGATCTGTCGCTTTAGACTCTGATGGACGACGGGGAGGTTGATTTCTCACACCAAGATGTGTTTCCGAGTGCAAACATGGATGATTTTCCAAGCTGCTCAATGGACAGTTTCTTTGATGATATTTTGAAGGATACTCATGCTTGCACTCATACACATACTTGCAACCCGCCGGGACCTGATAACTCACATACACACACCTGTTATCATGTGCATACCAAAATTGTGGCTGCCCCATCTGAGGATAAGGTGTCCACTGATGACACTGCAGAGTCTACCGAAACGAAAACAAAGAAACGCCCCCTGGGTAATCGTGAAGCTGTTAGAAAGTATAGGGAGAAGAAAAAGGCACGTGCTGCATCTCTAGAGGATGAGGTTGTGAGATTGAGGGCTGTGAATCAGCAGTTATTGAAGAGGTTGCAAGGTCAGGCTGCATTGGAGGCAGAGGTTGCGAGGCTTAAATGTTTGCTTGTGGACATTCGGGGGAGGATTGAAGGGGAGATTGGATCTTTTCCTTATCAGAAACCAGTCAGTAACATGAATTTGCCTAATCCACATTTAGCTGGTGCATACTTGATGAATCCATGTAACATGCAATGTGATGATCAAGTTTATTGCCTTCACCCAGGAGTGGACGGTAAAAGTGGAGAAGACCTGGCATTGAGTGGGCAAGGCTTTAATGGTTGTGAATTTGAGAACCTGCAATGTGTGGCAAATCAGAATTCAGGGGTCAAGGAGCTTTCTGGTTGTGAAGATCGGGATGCAGCCACCAAGGTCAATTCTTCTGTTACAAATAAGAGGAAAGGTGAAGCTTAAATTGCCCTTTTGCTTTTTAGTTTATCTACACAATGGATGTAGCATAGTTCACTCAATTAATTGAGTGCTCTATTGTGAGGCTTGCTTAACATTGTTTATCAGCTTTTATGATGTATTAATTTTTGCTCATCTCATTTTAACTTGTTTTAGGGATGGGGTCCTGGATGGCTGACAGCTATGACTTTTGTGAATTAGAAATTTCACTAACTTTGCAGAATCTTTTTCTTCTCTGAATTTGTATGAAGTTTAATGTTGTGAAAGTGCTTGGATGATTCTTAAGATTACTTGATATGGCTGTACAGGATTTCTGCTCACTTCCTAGAAATGTTTTTAGAAGTTTTCTATGTGGTTGCTTTGTTGTGGGCTTGTGAAACGAGCACTTCTTTTATGCATATATAATTTGGTGACTGACAGGTTGTTGCTCTTTAGATGCTAAGTTTAAAATTGTTTGCTGTGGAAGAGTGGAAGTTGGAATTAGGAACTGGGAATTACTTTAGAATAGAGTTAGGAGCAGGGTGTTACTTTAGAATCAGATCATCTTGAAAGAAAATTATTCATCTAAAGAACTAATAAAATTAGGACCATTTTCCATTACAAATGATGACACCTTTATAGCTTTCCATGGTTTAATTTGTTTCAGTCCCTGTTATGCATTCGGTAATAGAAATTTTTCTGATTGAAATATTTGGTGTTTGTGGCGTCCATCTAGAAGTGTTACACTTGGTGTAGCATTCCTTGCATTTTTGAAGGTTTTCTTAGTTTAGTCATTTCTTGTATCATTAAAATGAAGTAGCACTAACTGGTAAGCATGACCATGTTGAGGAATAGAAACTGAAAGCCAGTTACTCTATAAAAAAAAACACTTGCATGCCATAATCACATTGAAGTAAAAACAGCCAGCTTGTATAGCATTTTGAGGATTTGATCTCTTATCTTTATTCTGTTTATTGTTTTAGGAGGGGCTCGTGCCAGACCAACAGGTTGAAAAGCTGATCAGATGGCATTATCCTTATTTGCAAGGGTACATAACGAGTAGTTCTTTCAAGCTGCAGCGTCAGCTTCCTTAAGGTTTCTTTGTGTCCTTTATTTCTTTTTCCCCGTTTTTTGCCTTTACCTAGCTGTTGAGTTCTTAAAGCTTAGCATGATTTGTGTTCGCCGAGCTCAACTTCAGGTTGATTTGTTGCTATTCCAGTTTATTTAGTTTGATCCTGCTCGAAGTCTAGAAATGTTTTGTAAAGCGGGAAATTAAACCAGCTGTCTGGCTTTCTGTTTTCTATAATACTCAAACTTGAGCAAGTCATATCTTATTTACTCTCAACAACTACATGCCTAGAGTACAATATAAATTGATTAAAGTGCTTTGGTTAATATATTGCTCTGTTAATTCTTTGTCGACCTTGTTAAGTGGTTATGTTGAAATTCTCTTTTCCTTCTTTGTTCAATAAAATTTGGATGGGTTTTTCTGGTATTTCTCTTTTACTAAGCTTTATTAGTCGTTGTTATACAGAATTTAGGGGAGGTGTGATGCCTTTGATTGAAGTTTCAATAGTGTGAGGCGTGAAGTGGTGAGTTACAAATCTCTCAATGGATACCTGAGCTTGCCCTCGAGCATTATGCCGTTATAGAGGAATCATGCATTTTATCAACGAACAGGCATATATGCAACTCTCCTGTGAAGTTGGCAGTGCTGCTCGCTTGCCTTATTTTTGCGATGCCTTTCTATGGCCGTCAATCTTCCCCGCTGATAGGTTTGCATTTCTTTGTCTAGGAACCAGCCACGAAATAGAGCATTCCATCGTGCCCAGTTGCCAAACTTGAAAAACAATTAGATGACTTTGAATCCTCCGTCAAACAAAGACAAATTCCTAGGAGCATAACCATCAAGTCTTTCCATGGCAGAAAATTCTACAGTCGAAGCCCTCCACGACTGAGCTTTCTGTGTCAGATTCCTACTTGGAATCAAAGACCATAACTGCTTTGCTTTATCGCGTCAAAGTTATATTCTTGTTTTCTCCTCCTTTTGTCGTCTTCTTTAGAGAATATTGCCCCAGAACAGGAAAGCAAACAGACAAGCCACATGTAGCACGCACATAGACATAGGTGTCAAGTGGTAATGATAATAACAATGAAAAAAAAAAAATTTCAACGTTTTCTGAAAATACTGCCAGAAAACAGGAAGGCCACTACCAATAGCTCAATCCTTGAATGGGAAAAACTGTTCATTCCCATGGTCAGGACGGCTAGATCTATTATGACTAGTCCTCGGCAGCTTGCAAATCACCATCGTCCTGGTAAATGCTCTCAGTCATCTGCCAGACCTGAACAGTGTTGTCATCAGCTACACTTGAAATGACCCACGGCTCGTTTTTGTTCCATGAGAAATCTGATAGCTTGGCCTTGTGACCTCCGTGAGAGAAAAGAAGCTCAGGAGGACCATCCTCAGCGTCTAACTCCAACTGTTCGTCCCCAATTCTATACCCATGATTAAACAAGTTAGATGTAAATTTGCATTTCATTCACCTTGGGTGGGGATTAATGCATACCAAGTATCAAAAGTATCATCATAATTAATTGAAAACAAAAGCCGAGGGACTATGACAACATTAGAAAAACATGAAACTTATTTATCTTGATATCTAGAGGTGACTTCAAATTAAAAAAACAAAACAAAAACACTATGACATTACAAATTTGGATGGATGCAGTTTGCCTTACTACATGTACAGGAAGAGAATCGGTAGCACTAGTTTGAGGTATTAAATTGGCTGTGTCACATGATCACTATGTTCCTGTATGGATAAAGTATATCAATCGAATTATTCATGAAGCACAAAACAAATTTTAGATTACAAAGTGACATATGAAAGAGCAAAAGGAATAATGCTATTGAAAACATTTCTAGCACAAAGTCCATGAGAAATACCTGTTAAGGTCCCAAACCATTAGCCTTCTGTCATCGGCCGAAGAGGCGAGCACAGTTTCATGATTAGGATCCCATTCAACTTGGAAAACTTCTTCCCTGTAATATACAAATGAAGTGTAAGAAATATTGATGGTCTACCTATCTTCTTTCAAATATATTGCGAAATACTGACACTCGGACATTTTCAGCCCATGCATTATACACAAAGCAAATGTTGTTGATGTTATTAGGAAAAATAACTGTTCAAATAAGAGTACAAGATGAAATTGAGATTTACAATGTGATTGGGCAAACCCAACTGAAGTAGACCAAAGCAACAAGTTTTTTCGTTTATTTGTTAACATCTTTAAAACATTTTTGTTAAATCTATTGAAATTTCCACAGCTGAAAGATATGTTCTCAAAGAATAGGTAGTGACCAGCTGAATCACATTATTATCACTTCCACTAACTACAATCTAAAAACATCAGACAGGAAAAGAACATACGTATGACTACTTAAAACATGCAATGGCACAGTCAGCTTCCGCATATCAAACAAAGCAACAGTGGTGTCTGAAGATGCGGTTGCCAGAACCCACTCATTGTACGGGTTAAATGATAGATAATTAACCTGGGAGAAGAGAAGGAAAACAAAAAGATGAAGATTTTTTTTATAAATAACACCATAACTGCTTGCGTAGAAAAGACAAACAAAAGATATAAGGTGACACACTCAAATGGATTTATGAACATGATGTAAAGTATACAGCAATTCAAGATTGTTTCACCTCTTTCTCATGGGCTTTTACTTGTTGTTGAGTTTGATTTGTCCGCAAGTCCCAGATCATTAGTTGGCAATCATCACCCACAGACCCAAATAAATTTTCATTTTTCAAATGCCATGATACATCTTCAACCACATTTTTATGAGCCTAGAAAAAAAAAAGGATTACGCAGCCCCACAATCAAGCTTCAATTCAGCATGATCAAAATTACCATAATTTTGCTTCTACAAAGAATAGGAAGTTCAGAGATTACCTCATAGACATGCATTGCATCCAGCACCTTGTCTTGAGACAAAGCGGACACATCCCACAAACATATCTTCTGATCATGGGAACCACTCACGAGATAACCTTCCTTAAAGGGACACCAAGACAAACCATACCCTTCCTTATCGTGACCCCTCAACCTCAGATCAGGATCACAATCATCTTGCTGCTTTGCTGCCTGCTTGGCACAATCAAAAACATACACCTCACAACCGTTTGTCTTTGTACCGACGAGAGAAGAGTTCTGCGGCATACACCGTGCTCTATTGACCTCCCCATCAACACGTATCTTCTGTGATATCTCCACCTGCCCAATCAAACATTTTCAGCCAGAAATCCATCTAGTTTAAGTATTTTTTGCAAAAATATCATCAAAAACTTACACCAGGAACATATTTATTTAAAAGAAAAAAGCTCGCTTAACAACTTTAGCTAGAAAATGCAATACAAAGATAACAGCCACGACGAAATCTATCTGAACTGGTTCAACAGCAACCGTTGACATCTTGTCCAAAATAAAAACACAGGTACCCTTTCGGCAGGCAATATTCATCAAGCATTTAGAAACCGCTCAATTTTGCGTAAATAATATGAACCAATTTCAGCTATTAAATCTTCAAAACATGAGCCAAAAAGAAATCTATCTGAACTAAGCAATATGTTCAGCTACAAATACCATCGGGCCATTAATGCCCACACCTAAAATTAAATCCAAAGGCTTATACAACAAACCTTGTGAATTAGCAATTTCTAAATGTTCCAAATTTGAAACGCACATGTCCCACAACAAACCTTGGGGATAACAGGATTTTCATTTTTTCCATCGACGTTAGATTCCGACTCTTTCGTGGGCAGCACAGCATCGGCAATCATAAGAAAGTTGGGACAATCATCGGAGGTGTGGGTCCCAAGCACGAGCTTGTGCACGGCGAAGGTGGGGTCCGCCGAATACGGTTGCGTAGATGACGGGACCCAGTGGACGGTGAGTGACGGCCACTCGAGAGGATGAGAAACTATCAGATCGTACAGAAACAGCGTGTTCTTCTTCCATACCGTGAACTCCTCCTCCACCTGATCCAAATTCGCGTCCTGGTCATCCGCTGCTGCCATTGTTTGTGTTTGTGTAATGTGAACCTCTATGAGTACGCGAAGGTCCCTCGTATTTCTCCAACTTTGCTCCCGCCTAAATTACTGTTTTCGCGCCAAAAAACAGCACAGGGAGGGTTTCGAAGGCTTTTATATACGCTGCAGAGATTGTAGATGATTACTATGGTGTAGGTGTTTATCATTGTACACCCTCGTTTGAGCCTTGGGCCGTGTCAATGGGCCTAATGAAAGAGCATGCTCTTCCTTTTATTGGGCCCAAGGCCGACAACCAAATCACAAGAAGATTGGGTCTGTCGGCCGTTACTTCCAAGAACGCCTTCCGGGATCTTTGGTCCGCAAAACAATCATAAACGTTGAGACTAGGTTGAGTACGACAATCCGTAACTGCAATGTCCGAGAAAGGAAGCTGAGGATTGGATGATTGAGCTTGGGCGGTGTTAGGATTAGGCAATTTCCGGGGAGAGGAAGCTGGGGATTGGATGATTGAGCTTGGGCGGTGTTTTGGATTAGGATAACTAGAACTATAATTCAATCTTATCTCGTGTTTCTCGCAAGTATCTTACAACTTCGCTGTAATTTCAGTTTACAGTTGAAGAGATTGATGTTCTTTGTTGGTGGGTTTGCCTGTTGGTAACAAACAAATTTTGAGTGAAATTATTTTATTATTTATATAATAAAATTATTTAATTAATAAAATAATAAAAATTTATTTACATTTATATTTAATTTTTTATTAATTATTAATTAATAAATTTTTATTTTATTAATTAAATAATTATACTATATTAATAATATTAATACAGTAAAAATGTCCGCTTAAAACTGTCTTCACTGTAACTTACACGTACGATTATTCGAACTCCAAGTGGGGCCCGTATTTGCCAACCCGATAAAAGAATCTCGTCCCTGTGTCTTTTGGACCGCAACAGTTTACTTTCTGGTATACGCGGTACATAGAAGCTGCTGTGCCATACCGTATCTCAAGTAACGCTTCTTTTATCCAATCACAGATCCAAAGATGGGACCCGGTTACAGTTCTCAATCAGTGGGACCCAACTTAAAGCCGGGGACTACCGCCCGTTCTTTATTTATTTCCAGTTCCTGACGCGCGAATTCACCTCTCATTTCGCGCCAAATTAAAAAGTGGGGCCCAACGCCGATCTGGTCGGTATCTCCGTTACTGTTATGGAAAGACCAAACGGTCCGCGTGTCGCAAAACGAGCGGGGTTTTAGAATAAGTAAATAAAATTGAACGGCCCAGATTTTGAGGCTAGAAGCTTAGAGAGCACCTTGTGTGTATAAATTGAGAACCCGTTTGGCGTCAAAACATACAATCATTGTCGGCCTGGACACCAAAGCACTTGCTGGGATTTTTTTGCTTCTTGTTATCTTAATTTACAGGAACTGATAAGTCGGCTTCTTATCTGTAACTAGCTTTTTTGGGACACAGAGAAAAACATGGGTGTTGTCGATCATTTTTCCGATCTCTTTGACTGTTCCTACGGCAGCTCCAAGCTCAAGAAGCGCAAGCAATTGCAGGTATAGCATTTACTTTTAGTTTTCAGGTGTAGAAGCAGTTAAATGTTTGCAAAGTGCTTTTTTTTCCCCCTTTTTGCTTCCAGTTTTCAGGTGTAGAAGCAGTTAAATGTTTACAAAGTGCTTATTTATTCACTAGTGGATCAACTTGTTTTAGATCCGCCAAACAGCTTTGTTTAACTGTATGCATTCCTGCAAATAGCTTTTTCTGAACTTAAACTGAAGAAATTTACTTAGATTTGATCTTCCTTGGCCCAAATACAAAGATATTGAACGAAAAAATTTCTGAAAGATTTCCCATACTCATGTTAAACGCTTCTTGAAGACAGATTTTCCTTCTCAAAGATTTGTTAGCCGTTACCCTTTTGCCATACATAAATCGCTGCTTTTCGCTTGATTAAAGCGCTTCTGCAAGAAGGGCTTCTGGAACATTGCTACTTTCCTTCAAAGATCAAGGTCATTTTGGTCATTTAAGTTTCTCGTGCATGACAAAGTAACTTCATGCATTAGCTTACCACCAGCAAATTTACCTGTCCTAGCAGTTATTGTTCGGACTTTTGTCGGAAATCCAGTTTGTGTATACAGGCCAGTAGTTCATTGCCACGTGATCTAATTTCCTGAATCTTGTGTGATCAGACAGTAGAGGTCAAGGTTCGTATAGACTGCGATGGCTGCGAGCGCAGGGTAAAACGCTCGGTGGAGGGAATGAAAGGAGTGAAACAAGTGGACGTCGAGCGGAAAGCAAACAAAGTCACAGTCGTCGGATACGATGAACCATCAAAGGTCGTAGCCCGTATCGCGCATCGGACGGGCAAGAAAGCAGAGCTCTGGCCTTATGTCCCGTACGACGTCGTGGCACACCCTTACGCCCCGGGGGTCTACGACAAGAAGGCGCCAGCTGGGTACGTGCGAAGAGCAGACGACCCACAGGTGCATCAGCTCGCCCGCGCCAGTTCCACCGAAGTTCGGTACACCACTGCTTTCAGTGACGAGAACCCCCAAGCCTGTGCCATCATGTGATGATGACACGTGTACTCGTCTGCACGTGTCAACAATTTGTGTGTACTGGAATATATTTATTAATTTGGTGTTGTAGAATCAAAGCCATCAAGTGGTTGTAATGTGTTGTCTTATTACTGGTTTGGAAAGGGTATTGATCCCAAGACGATGTAGTTTTGAATATTTTGGGTTTAATTGAAAACAGAGAAAACCTTTAGTTCTTGTATGTGGGTGAGTGATTTGTGTGTGTACCAAATTTTTGTTGGTGGGGCAATGTTTAAAGGTGTAGTCATTTGATGTTTGCGGCAAATTGTGGAATGATCTCTAGTAGAATTAATAGCAAAAAATATAGATGGTATGGTATATTAATTTGGCTAAATTCAAGTCAAAGTTTATGTTTTAAAATTAAATTTTACTGATTAAAATTGATAATTTTGAATTAATTTAAAATTTTTAAGATAAATCAAAATTTATTTCTTTAAAATTAAGTATTATATTCTGTAAATTTATTTGTGTTATATTAACCGTTTGATTTTATTTGTATTGTATTAAACGTTCGATCGATATAAATAAAATTAAATTTGCGCGGTGTTAAATTTTAATCAATCAAATTATTTAGGCAATGGTGATGGGATGAATGGCATCAAATAATCAAACTTTTGGTTGGGGTGAAAGAGAAAAGTAGATTGAAAGTTGCAACAATCAAAAAGGGAAAGTCCTTTCCATGGTTGGAAATAATTAGAAATGGAATGATTTGATGATTGAACATTATGTAGATAGGTGGTGAGAATGATGTTATAGCTAAGTAAAGGTGGTCCACTTATTTTATCCTGTTATTGTTGATCATGTGCTTTGTATTGTTGCATCATATCACCACAATGAGAGTGCATTTTACCAAAGTATTTAATCAACCCATTATCCATGTTTCTGTGATGATTGAACATTAGAATGGGCCTTCTAAAGCCCATTAATATATGAAGGTGTGGCCATGACCCATATTCCATGATATCATTTGGGCGACTTTAATTCTTTGAAACTTCATGGTCCAATGTCAATAAACCAACCCACAAATTAATGACTTATGCATCACATTTAGCACTGCGCACATTGATTATAATTCAAAATTAAAGAGCTTAAAAGATATATTTGGAATTAATGTTATGTGATTTGAAAAATGGGTATTATAAAATAAAATTATTAATTATTAAATAAGTAATAAATGTTTAGTAAACATTAGTCGTTAAACAAAATAGACTAATAATTAATTGTTAATACAATACAATAAAATATAATAAAATTTTTAAAAAACTATAATGAAAGAAGTTAGGCTATTAAGCTATCATTCCTCTCAAAATAATGTGGTATTAGAAGAGCACCATTTAATTTTTTTATAACATTCGATATCGCATTTCGTAGAATCTATAATATTTTACAGAAGGGCAACAATAATTAACAGAAAGCGACATTATAGAATTCTAACAAAAGAGATAAATATTGATATAAATAAATAATAATTTAAACTTAGAAAATATATGTAATTTATTTCATAATTTGAATTCCTTGTTAGACTAGACCAATATTCAAAACTTTGGTGGTGATTTAGCTATCATTTTTTTTAAAACTAATTGGTATTAGAAAAGTATAACTCAATTTTTAATAACATTCGACATTGTAATTTGTAGAATTTGTAAAATTTTACAGAAGAGAAATAATAATTAATAAAGAGCGACATTGTAGAATTATAACAAAAGAGATAAATATTAATATAAATAAATAATAATTTAAATATATAAATATATATATATATATATAATGTATTTCATAATTTGAATTCCTTGTTAGACTAGACCAATATTCAAAACTTTGGTTTTATCCTAGAACTTTTGAACTTCTAGATTCATTGATATAATTCCTAGGCCATGACTCTATGTATAACATTTTATTATATAGTCTATTGGTTAAGTATTAGTTGGCAAAATCTCTCCAACACTCCAAATAATTATAAAATATAACTACAAACCCACTAATTTATTTCCATGGCTGACCAACTCACATCGTGGGCATAAAGAAATCTCCTCTTTTGGTGGGTGCATTGTTATCAATGGATGGGCACCGATTGATGTTTATGTGTCAAAAGAAGAAACAACCACGCACTTAGGGTTTATCAGAAACAATGTGTTGTGCATAGAACGAAGTCAAAGTTGGAAAGCAAAAACGAAAAAAGCAGTTTTGATGAAAGTGCTTTTTGAATAAATAGTGATGGGTGCCATGACAATGCTCTCGATGAACTAGTCAAAGTTGCACGGGAAGAAGCAGAGAAAGCACTCAAAGCATGGTAGCATTTGAAAATAAAGCAAGAAAGAAAAGAAAGTCAGTAGTCTTCCTCCTCTTATTTCTTCTTCCACCCACCATTAATCCTAATCGAAAAGCACTTTTTCAACGTGACTTGCGTGTGTTGGTATGCTTTGCACATTGTAGAAGAATGTGAAATCACCTGACATATTTCGTGGGTCACATTAATTAATTAGTTTGTTTTGGTGAGGGAAAGGAACAACATGGAAAGATTAAGATTGTTTAATTATCTGATTAATTAACTGTTAATTAATGGTAATCCCTCGATCATGAGATGGGTTTTGATTTTAATATGTATATCGCACTGCACGGCGCAAAATTTGCGGCCAATACAAGTAACACATTTCACAAGGAAAACAGTACAGCCCTTCAATTAGTACAGCAATGAAAACCCTAGGCAATATTAAGGATGCATGCATGCTGCACAAAAAGCAGACAAAAACAAATAATTGGAAAGGAGCAAACGAACGAACAAAGCAACTGCTTCTTGTGAATATAAATCAAAATCAAATACCGATTCCAGTCAAGTCAAGCTGAATATGGACGCAGTCATTAAATCTTTCTGATAATCTGCATGGGAAGAAACTGACTGATCCTATCGAGAATTCCCGAACATGGCGGGTGTCATGACCCTCACCCCATATGGGCATTATCTGCTTTTCAGGTGGCCCGACGATTGCTATTGGTCAGTGTTTTGTCGAGCCATTCTGTTGAATTCATATTCACAAAACTTTGCATCAAAAATCTATTGGTGGGTCTTTTTTTTTAATTTCTTATCGATTTTGGCCTTGATTCTTCCACGTACTCGACTAGATTTTCATTAACTTTCGTTGCCTCTTGCTGATATCACAATAACTTCTTAATTCCACCGTCTCTCTCTCGTCTCTTTCAAATTCTTCGCATGCCTACACGTATGATTTTCCAAACTCTTATTTATTTATACCAGTATATTGCTTCAAATTTTGTATTTTAAATACCAAATGAATTCAATATTTGAACGTTTTGTTTGTTATTTAGTTCGTTGAAGTTGGTCAGCTGTTCATGAAAGGTTTTTCAAAGAATTAGGTTAAAACAGTATGCTTAAGAGAAACTTCAAAGAAGATATATGGGTTGTAATGATAATTAAGTAATAGATACAGCATCACCAGCCTTTGCATGTTTATTATAATTAAAATGATCGAGATTGAGCAGATAGTCTTTGGACAGCTTTTAATTTTCAATTCAGAATACAACAGTGACTGAGTTCATTAATTATTAAAGCTAGGAGATATCCCATCTGGGTTAGTTAATTTGGAAATTGCTTAATTGTGGGGTTATGTCATAACCACACGGTTTAAACTTTCTAATTAACGAACACATGCTCTTTTGACTGTAAAATCCATCTCTCTGGATTATCTTCACTTTTCTAGGAAAATCACCAACAAATCAGGGTAAAAAATCATCATAGCTAGCCTTGAAAAAGTAGAAAAAGTGAGCTTGGAAAGACTACAAGTATTAGGATTGTTTTTCATTTGAATCCCACCACACAACAACACATGCAATACGCAAAACTTTAGGGTTGGTGGGGATGCGTTATTAATGGGAAGTAAGACCCAGATATGTATATGCATTCATATGACTTTGCTAAAAGCATAAAAACAAAGAGAAGTTGTTGGGAAGTTGCAGTGAGAGACAAGTGCTTTTGCACCATGCAACACCACCTCCACCACCTATCACATCTTTTTGTGATATTAATAATTAATTAATAACAAGGTCAAGAAAGAGAAGTGTGTGTTTTTGATAGATGTTCTCAGAAACTACTTCTTGAGATCACATGGTTTGCACCATTGAATTTCAGTATTCAGAAGCAGGGAAGATGGTTCGTTGAGTCATGGTTGGTGGGCAGCACATGGGACCACCGGCCACAATCCTCCACCATACGTGCTAGCTGCTAGCTGCTGACTGACTGATCTTGCTTCCTTTGTTGCCATGTCTGTTTCCTCCCTGCTTCCAATTCGAACCAAACCAAAAACCCATTTCATTTTCAACAAAAGATGGTGACCCTTCTCGTTTTTTCCCAATATCTTTCATTTCTTCGTGGTAAATTTCATGAAAGGATTGAAGCTTGACCTGGGGAAATGTAATAATGTATTATCGTTTTCTTCTCTTTTCTTGGACTTTCTTTGCCATTGTAGGACCCTAGAATCTAAGCTGACATGAACAAGTTTCCGTGATCTAGGATCCAAATTCATTTCAATTTTCAACCGTCCAAGGTGGGGGGTGTGTTTGATTAATGTTCATGAATTCATTAAAGATATTTGTTGCTTATTCATTGGTTTACACTCTCTACATATGCATGAGCTTGCTAGCCGCCCTAGCCCCGCCAAAAACGACACGTCATTTCCCTTTGATTGAATTTCTAGATAAGATTCAAAATCTTTATATCTCATACCCAACAAAGTTTGAACAAACATAATCAAGAAGGATAAGAACAATCAATAAACTAACATTGAATCTTTCATGCCCTTGTCTTTAATCTTTATGATTCATTTGACAAAATCAATAAAGTGGGGTAGACTCAAGGAAATTTACTCCATATATTGAATGAGCACTTTGCCCATCTGGCTTAATTTGTTGGTAGGTGTCAATTAACTACATATTAAACATAATCATGCCCTTATTGAAGCAACATGCAACACACCATCCACATTAGACTCTTTCCTCTTCAAATTCATATAACATGATGTAAAGCCAACATTTATGAAAGAGACTGATGGATAATGTTGAGATTAGAGCTTTAATTATGTGGGTGAATGACATGTATGGTTGGCAGTTTGTAGTCGACATGTTGGACTTGTTTGCATTAATGTATGTGTTAAGAATGATTAATTATCATGATTAGAAAAAAAAATTATGGACGTTTTCTCTTTTAGGTATGCATGTCATCATAATTCTATGGTATATTATTAGAAAATGGTAGAAACGCGCTTGATTTTTGACCTATAATTGATGAACTCATAATAGACCTTTTACAAAATTAAAGATGTAATCATGTGTCAATAGAAGTTAAGAGTTGGGTTGGTTCATCAAATTTTTTATGTGTATTTAACATATCATGTTCTAAATATAATACAAAAAATTCTAAATATAAATGATAAATTTTATTTTATTTTAGTAACGATACAAAAAATTCTAAATATAATTCTAAAAACCCATTTTAAGTATGACTTAATTTGATAGATTCATATGTTAATGAGTTTTTAAAAACCTAATTAAAATCACAAAACAAAACAAACCCTAATTTTGATTTCCTTCTTAACAATAAGTAAGATAAAAATTACAAGCTTAATCCTAATTTATGAAGCATTTAATGACTTAAATTCTTAATTAGGCATGCTTAAAAATAGGAGAATTGCTAAGATAGATTATATATTCTAACACTCAAAAATTTTTCTAATTTTACAACTTAAAATAAATTTTATAAAATTTGTAATAAAAAAATATTTAAATATATAAATTAAATAATAAATAATATTTAAAATATGAACAAAAAATTTAAAATATGCAAAAAAATAAAAATAAAAATATTAATTTAAAAGTTAAAATAAATATACATGTTAATACCTATATGCATCATAGATACATAAATGTATTTAATGTATTTTCATATATGAATGGAATTTAATAAGAAAATAAATAATAAAAAATCTTATTCTTCAGGCTTTCCAAATGACTAAACTGACAAATCTCTGATTCTCCTCCACTTTTCTATTTATTGATTTTCTTTTCACTCTCTTGCTCTGCAAAATAAGAACCGGCTGATTCTCATTCATTGCCTTTGCCTTGCCCCATTGGAATTGAATTTCTTTATTCAAAGGCAGAGGAAGGAAACAAAGAGAACAGAGAAAACAGAAAAAACAAACGCCCTCCCTCTGATATCTCTGACCCGATAGTTTAGTCACAAAATCTGCATGCGTACGTTGTTGCTTGGCTTTACTGCTTCCCCATACATCTTTCTTCCTTTCTCTTTAATACCTATGCCACAAATAAAATAGGACAAACAGAGACTATACCATAAATAGAGAGAGAGAGAGAGAGAGAGAGAGAGAGAGAGAGAGAGAGTGAGTAACTGATTGATATTTATTTATTTATTTATGTGTGCGCGCGAGCGCTCGCGTGTTCAGACCTCAACATCACCACCTCTCATATAAATATACACACGTCTCCCCACCACTTCTTGTTGGTTTATTTATCTTCCTCAATTTCACAAGCAGAAGATAGAGAGAGATATGGAGAAGAGAGAGAGGTTTTGAAGGTTTTTCAGGATTGATGAAGCAGACCCATCTGAACATTTTTCGGTGTTGTTGAGGTTCAGACATTAGAAGATCAAAAGGGTTTTGTTTTGTTTTTGGTTTGGTTTGCTTTGGTTAAATATCAATGGCTGTACAAGCGCAGTTGTATTCAGAGAATAATCTTGGTTTTGGGTTTGGATTTGGGATGCCGTTGTGCTCTGGTTTTCAGCAGGATTTGATGATGGAAAATGGTGGTTTTGGTGTTGGTGGGTTTAATCAGTTTTTCTTCAATGCGCAACAAAAGCAGCAGCAACAACAGCAACAAGAAATAAGGCAGCAGAGAAATCAAAGTGTATGTTTTGAAAACAGCAGTAAAAGTGGTTTTGTTTCTACTTTGAAAAACAACAATAACGATAGTAGTTATGGACTATCAATGCCGTTTTCTCAAAGCTTAGCTCTTCAAGTCGAGAAGCAAAGACAAGAGATTGATCACTATATCAGATCTCAGGTTAGAACTTACAACAAATAAAGACATTGTTTTCGAATTATTTTCTATTAAAAGTCGCTACCTTTTGTTGGACATGAGAATGAGATTAATTTTGTTTTGTTTTTATTTTTAATTTTTGGAAGCAGAACGAGAGATTGAGGTTAGCATTGCAGGAGCAAAGGAAGCAACAGCTTGAAATGCTGCTAAAGAAAGTAGAGTTAAAAACTTCGACTTTGTTGAGACAGAAAGATGAAGAGATTGCTAAAGCCACGAACAGAACAATGGAGTTAGAGATTTTCATAAGGAAATTGGAGATGGAAAGCCAAGCGTGGCAGAGAATAGCACGGGAAAACGAAGCAATGGTTTTCTCTCTCAATAACACATTGGAACAGCTGAAAGCGAACGCTTTTTGTTGCTTCAACAATGGGGCAGAAGATGCAGAATCTTGCTGTAATATAGAAGAAGAAGGAGAAACAGAGGAAAACAGGGCAATTGGTAATGGTTTCGGTGAAAATAAAGCAGCAGCTGCAGCTGCTACAAGAGAAGAACAGAGAACGAAAAATACCGTGATGGTTTGCAGAGGCTGTAACGCTATGGATTCGTGCGTTTTGTTCCTTCCTTGTAGGCACCTTTGCTCATGCAAAACTTGTGAAACTTTTCTTGATTCTTGCCCTGTTTGTTTAACACCAAAGAAGGCCAGTATAGAGGCCTTAATTTTCTAGGAAAGTGCCGGATTTTCCGGGAGATGAACAGAACCCAGTTTCATCAATCAATGTTATTATTAGATTTTTTTTTATTTTTCTTTGTAGGCTTCCTAGGTTCTTTATTTTTAGATTAACTTTGTTACTTGAAACAAACAATAAATGAATCATATTAACAGAAAATTGCACACTAGACAGCATGGGGCATCATTTCGTTTAGTGGATGTTACACAACTTTTTTTTCCTTCTTGGTTTTTGTCTGTGGAAGATTTGATTTGATTGGCTTTGGCTTTGGCTTTGGCTTTGGCCTTGGCCTTGCTGCCTGGCAGAATTTTAACAGTGACAGGAGAGACTGAAAGCAATTTTGTCAGACTTTTTTAACGAGTCAGTGTGTTCCCACACGCACCTTCATTATTAAAACTCTGTCCTTACCCTAGACTTGCGAGTAGTAGTAGTGGGAAAGGAAAGCTACGAGAAAATTCGTTTTTCTTCTCCGATCCTTCACCAATTTTCTCGATTCTGCAAGCAAATTACCCTCATAATTGCTTGCCTTAAAAGGCCAAATTTGCCTGTTTTAAGTGCGCAATTATTTCCATTCATTGACTGCTTTTAGACCCTTTAATCCTAGCAATAATAATCAGCTTAACTGCTTTGGCAGGTTTCATGTATTTGCCAAGCTATTCATTCATTAATCTCGCCACCCTTTTTTCCTGTGTTCTCTGTAGGCAAAATCATGAAATGCTTGGACCTACATTCTAACCAAATGTTCATACTTTCAATGCGACATGTATCTTTAAGCATGGTGAAACACGAACCAGATATCAGAACATTATATTCTCCGTCATATAGACATTAAGATTGAACTTAGATTCGTAAAATTCGAAGAGACACAATAGCGAATAGTAATTTTCTGACTGATGGTAACGTGAGGGGTGTCAGAAGCGATAGAGTGAGGGATAGAAAAGGGAAATTGCAGTGAAATTCATTGTGAAAAGCACTGTTACCTTATCTTCATCCCCATTTTTCAAGGGTAACAGAGATGGCTTGAGGTTGACGACGATGATGACGTGGACATTTGACTGTTTGCCATGTCATTAACCTAACAAATCCCTGGGTTTTAATGGGGTGTACACTGTAAAGTTGTAGTCGCGCAGGATTACACATACGTACGTACGAACAGAACCCAATTAACGGGTGTTTATAAGCTTGTCCTCACCTGCATTGGGTTGGGTTGGCTTGTTGATAGGATGAGGCCTAAGTCTCCATTCCTATTTGGGCTCACATTTCTGACTGTTATTGAAAAGTTTACAAAAACTCGAAGCATCTCGTTACGGCGTTGTAATTACTTCTGATTTGTTTTATGATATAATCAAAACATGGTTAACAAGTAGAATTGAATAAAAAATAATTTGCGGAAAGGATAGCAGAATCGTGCACAGTCAAAGGGCCGGAAGAAGAAGAAGAAGGGAATCTGAACTGTAGATACAAAACTTTGTTCGTGGGCAAAAGGGTTTTTGTCTTCCAAGCTTCTTCTACTGTCTGCCAGGTTTATTTCTTGATTTGGATTTGGATTTTGTTTTCTCTTCTTACGCAGATTGTGCCACATCAGCTCTGTTGGCTCCACCGTTTTCTGGGTCCCATATGATATGGCGCAAGATGTTCTGAACTAAGAGAAGACATTTTTGGAACTCTTGTTTCAGTTAGTTATTGTTATAAATATGTATTATGCAGGAGTTGTGATAGTTTGTCAGTAGCTTCAATGGCCAACACTTCGAAGAAAACTGCCCCAAGACTAGGAAAATTATCAGTCTACCTTTACATTCCAAATATAATTGGTGGGTATTCAATTTTTTTTTCATTAATCACTAAAAAGAAGTCGTTTATTTGTAAAAGTAGGACATATTTGTTTGATTGATATAATTTGATTGCTGGTTTCATGGGTTTGATGAATTATTTATGGTATCTTGTGAATGTTAGGCTATGCAAGAGTTCTCTTGAATTGCTTTGCCTTTGCCATATGTTTCTCTGACAAAAAGATTTTCTCAGTTCTTTACTTTATCAGGTGAGAGTCTGTGTTAGAAATTCATTTTGGTTTCATTGTAACTTTTGATGTTGTGGCAATTTAATGTGATAATTGTTTGGTTTCAGCTTTGTATGCGATGCCGTAGATGGCTGGTGTGCCCGCAAATTCAATCAAGGTATGCAGTAGTCTAGTTTTATGTTTTAATTTCCGCTTATAACTTCAAACATTGAAGCTAATTGGGCTGCTAAATGTATGTGTTTTGAGTGCATGCGGTTTATGTGAATTTGGAATTCTTCTAATTTGGTTTCAAAGAAAGTAAATGGGGTCCTGCAAGTTGACGGCTATGAGGCTAGTTTTGATATGTATGATCCAAAATTATAGTCTTTGTGAAAAATTATTGTTTTCTAGACTGTCCTTTTTCATTTCTTAATCTATCCATGACCATACCTTCATTTTTAATTATGGGATTCGGGCGATTGTGTCTTGTTTATCAACATCGAATAATGGCCAGTTTACTCTTGGTGTTTTGATGTAGTGACTTCTATTTGAATTTCATCATCATATGTTCATGGATAAGCTCAACTGAATTGAATGAAAACAGAAGTTTCACCATTTTCACGTGGAAAACTCAGTAGAATGCTAATTGTTAACAACAGACCTTGTTTTTTAAATGATTTTGTCATATTACTAGACTGCAGCTTTCCACTCTATTGAAATTTGACATATTTCCTGAAATGCATTTATCTTCTTCTCTTCCTGGTTCAGTTTCAACCTTTGGAGCTGTATTGGACATGGTAACAGATAGGTAATCTGTCTGTCTGTCTCTCTCTTTTTCAGATGCAGTGTTTCTTCATTTCTTTTATTGTTACAGAAACTTGTAAAACTTTGAATGATGTAGTTGTGCCTTTTTACCTACTTTTTTTAATAATGTTTTGTATCTCAGGATTAGCACAGCTTGTCTACTGGTAATACTCTCCCAGGTATATAGGTAAGACTTCATAAGATGCTTTTCATGTTTAATTGAATATTTTTAAAATGCAGGCATAACGGAGCCATTTGATAGAATTTTTATGCAGGCCTGGCTTGGTTTTTGTGTCACTGCTTGCGCTAGATATTGGTAGTCACTGGCTGCAGATGTACAGGTAACTTGAAATTGCAAATGAATTTTTAGATTTTCTTTTGGCTGAAAAAGTGTTTCTTTTGTTGGGAAATATACCCACCCTTCTGGAGCTTCGTGCAGTACCTTCTTGACAGGCAAAACTAGTCATAAAGATGTAAAAGACAGCACAAATTGGCTTTTCAAGGCCTACTATGGGAACCGAATGTTTATGGGTTATTGTTGTGTGGCGTGTGAGGTAATTTGTCGTGTCCGTGTTTCGGTTGTCTCATTGATTTTTTTTAATTGTCATTGGTAATTGTTTCTTGATTCATTTGTTCCAACATTGTAGGTTCTTTACTTGATCCTATTTCTAATTGCAGAGAGTCAGAATGAAAATCTGATGGATGTAAGCCCTCATTTTGTTTCTAGTTTTTGTCTGTCCATCTTATGGATAAAGTGTTTCCTTGTCTTTTGGTTACTGAGCTGTCTTTTCTTTCAGGTTATAGTGAGTTCTGTGAAACAGGGTTCATCTCTTTCCTTCCTACTTGCTTTGAGTTTATTTGGATGGGCAATCAAGCAAGTGATCAATGTCATACAGGTAACCACCTGGACCCAACTCTGATAGAAACTAATGCCCATCCAAAAGCTTTTCGACTATCACAAATTTCTTTGTGTCGACAATTGAATGAAGCTTCCTTGTGCATGGTAAAATTGAAATTATGGCATTGTGGATCTCTGAAGTTGATCAGTGTATGTGCTTGAGATGCCTGTTTTTGTCACCTTCATTTAGTTTAATTTATATCATTTGCCTTCTGATACTAGTAATTAATGAAAGACTGTAGAAAAAATGCAGTGAATTGAATGAATCCACAAGGTATTATTGTGAGTGAATTGGTTTATTTGTGTTGAAAAACTAATGCTCTTTTGAATGAGACAATGAGAATTTAAAATCGTTATAGATAATAGTTGTATGACCTATTGTGAGTTATCAGGTATGGTTATTGTATATTGTAATTGAAGAATGGGTGAGCTGCTAAAGAGAAGAAATGGGATCAGATTCTTATATGAAACTAAACTCCTTTACCCATAAGCAAACCATATATTCAGAGTGGATTGTTACACGATTTATAGAGAACTTGTGATCTGTTTCGTTCCACGAACGACCTGTTTTGTTATCTTGACTGGTTTGAAATTGATTTCATTGGTTTCAGATGAAGACAGCAGCAGATGTGTGCGTGCTTTATGACATCGAGAAAAAGCAAAAGCCTTAGGGTTAGCCTCATTTGCCTTCTATTTGGCGCTAAAGCGCACATGTTCTGAGTGGTAGCTAGAAACACGGAATTATAGTCAATTAATTTGATACTCCTCTCTAAAGGATTTGTGCATACATTGGTTGCTAGGGTTTTGCTTTTGGTTTGCATCAAGTTTGTGCATTCCACGAATCATGTAACTTCAGCCATTGCGTAATGGCAACTCAAAGCTGATGGATAATCTTATGATCAAACATGTGTTTTGTAAAATTTTCAATTGGTTATTCATTTTTCCCCTTTGGTTGTTTTTAATCTTTTTCTCTTATAGTTACTTATTTTTCTTATATTTATGTAACAGTTCAAATTTAACAACTAAATAATATTGTCTATTTTGAGCACTTAGCTTATTATTAATTTAGTTAGGAGAATTCAAATTTTATAAAATGGAACTATAATTTATCCATTAACAATGTAGGATGTGACAGTTTATTGCAGGACTGAGTATGAGTAATCAAAGCTTGCTTTCATTATTAATTAAAGCAGTAGTAACTGAGAAATTCTTCAACTACATGTTCTGCGCATTAATGCATCGTCACTCAGGTAAGAGAATTGGGGATGGAAAGAGGTTTGTAAATTGCATTGAATTGAATCATGAACTAACAGAAGACCAAATTCTCATTAAAGAATTACAAAGACTTCTCAAAGTGCAGAAAATTTTCCTTACAGGCTACAATCTTTAAAAGCAGAATAATAATTAGGATGTCCGAATTTGATTCTTGCTCGGATATGATGCTGCGAAAAATGAACTCTTGTTGTAAATAATTTGAATATCCTTTCTAAGATCTTTCTATTGCTAAAGAGAAGCTCGCCAAATGCGAATCTTTGATACTTCAGTCAGGTGGATCAATCAGTCCAAGCTATATCCAAAAAGTTGGCTAATGAGAATAGCAAATCCGAGAGCAATCGCCACAAGAGAAGATGCCCAAGTCAGTTTCTCTGTAATTCTGGGTATCCTATCCTTTAAAGCTTGACTACATGAACCTATAAATACTGTATAGCTTCCCATTGCAACTACAGTTCCAAGTAAAAACATGATGAGAAATGCAGCACCTGCCAAGCGAGAAGGCAAAGCAAGTGCAGGCAGGACCATCATAAGCGCATCTGGTTGCAACCCATGAATAATTCCAGTGGCAAGAGTAGCAAAACCAACCTTCTTCTTTCCGACTGCAGCATATTCAAGTGGCTCACAGACACTAACATCGCACTCACCATTTTCTAGGGCGACGCATGGAGTAGGGACTTCTGAAGCTTCCCTAATACCCATAACACCAATAACAAGCAGAGTTAATCCGACCACTCTTGTGCCCCAAGTTCTGATCACTTCAATGTGGAGCCTATCCTTTAGAAGTAGAAATAGTAGCCCAAAGATAACCTGACCAGCATCATGGCCACAGCCCCAAAGAGCTCCAACTGCAGCACTTTGCATTCGTGTACGGCCAATTGAGAGTGGTGCCAAAGCAGCAAGGTGATCAGGACCTGAAAGGGTATGTAAGCAACCAGCAAAGAAACCAGTCCAAGCACTACTTAGTAATTTGGTCCGGATCAACCCGCTCCCAACTGCAGCAGCTGCAGGACCCCCAGTATTTGCAGCAGTTTGAAATGTTGCAAAAGCAGCTGGTGCAAAAACTGGCTGAATCATGAAAATAATGATAGCAGAAAGTGCTAGAAATGTTCCAGCAGAAATTGCCTGAAAAAACACACACACACAAACACACAATACAGTAAGTTTTGGAAACTTACTCTGTATAAAAAAGGTTCGTTGAACAATTTTAAGGTACACAGCTTTAAACTATTGGACCAAACTGAAACTTATAGAACTCAATACAACCAGCAATATAAGAGAAGACATCAAGATGGTCAAACAATGGCTTGTTTGTAAGATATTACAGCCTCAACATAACATGCAAATTGACATTCTAATTTCGCTACACTAGGAATTATTCACAAGAGCAATAATAGCAATTAGGGGGACACAATATTCATGGTTCAGCAAAAGGCAAGCAAAACACAAAATGATTGTAAAACGATCATTAGTCATAGGTAGGATCTTATGAAAGATGATGATAATAAGGTAGGTGCTGTAATTCATTTTCACCATCAAATTGGCCCTGAATGCATTTTTTTTTTTTTTTTTTGTGAAAAAAAAGGATCCCCAAATCACTGAAGTACCATTTCTAAGCAGTTTCCTCACTCTTTGTTTTTTCTAGAAACAAACAGCACCATCTGGAATCCATTCCAATACCAGAAGATCTTCAGAGTTTATGCTTACTGTTTTGGTCATTAACCGACTAAAAATTCCAAATGGGTCAAAAAGTGGTTCGTATTTGCAAATCTTCAAAGCTATAAACCGGTTGTCAATCCAAAAAGGATTGAAATTTCTCCCATAATTTAGGCTTCATTTGCTGAATTACATAGACCAGTGAGTGCCCAATTCTACAACTTTACATTTCATTAGTAATTTTAGGCTACTGACTTCCTAATATTTAAAAAAAAATCAAAAATAAAAAGAGGGGAAAGAAATAACAATCACAGGCTCTAAATTTTATTTTCTTTTTCTTTTTCCCCTTCTGTTTTCGTACCAACCAAACAGCCCAACACACAGTTAACGACAACGCCACATAATTCAGAAAACAGAAAATAAATCAACATACAAAACACATTCAATTAATTAAAACCAACGCATCAAAACCCGAACACATCATCCTTTCTACGAAAAAGAAAAAAATCCCACGAACAAAAATTAAATAAAAAATAACAATTTGGCATTAAAAACGATACCTTTTTTTGCTCAACAACTCCTGCAGCGATCTGCTCGAGAAAACGAGAACTGGGTATTGACTCATTCGGCAAGTCAACACGAGGAGGAGTCTCAGAATCAGAATTGTTCGACTTAGACGAAGACGAATGAGAAAACTGAGATGGGTTTTCATTTTTGCAAGAAACGGCGCGGACACGCTTCCACTCTGGCCGTGATGAACGGAAAAGACCGAGTTTTGGCGAGTCGATTCGCGGAAGTCGGGGAAGGAAGGGAGAAGACTTGAGATGGTTTTTGATGAAATGGGTCGGCGAAGACGAATACAGAAGCCTTTCCATGGCTTCTTCGGCGAATTTTGACAGAAGGAGATGGAGAATTCGGTAAGAGGATAAAAGCTTTGGCAGAGAAAGAAAGAGAAAAACAGTTTTAACTGAAAATTAAAAATTGCAATTATATTATTAATTTTTTTTATAATTTAATTAATTATTATTATCTAACCCTAAATTTGATGCTTGAGAAACATAAAATTTAAAATGACGATATAAAATTTTAAATAATTAATAAAAAAATTTAAAAATATAATAAAATATATTTAAAATAAAAATAAAAAATTTAAAATAATTAATGAATAATATACATGTATGAGTTAGGTATAGTTTGGTAGATAATTTCGACTTAATAATTTAATAAAATATAATTATGAATAATATTTAAAATATTAAATTAAAATAAATAAAATATTTAATTAAACTAAATTGATCAACATTAAAGTGGGATTTATTAAAGAATTTCAACTTCCATGGTGCATATTTCAAAGGCATTTGGTTTGGGATTAGACAAAAGTCCATAAAATTATTACTATTCCTTGTTATTTTCATTGACTTGTTTGCTTTAAACTTGATGCCTTATTTTGCCCACAGCACTTATTTTGACCTACACTTATCCTTTCCTCAATTATTATTTCAATATCATATTAAACAATTGAAAATACTCTATTCCACCAAGATTGAAGGGAGCGGTATTATGAGAAGTTGTAGAGGTCTTATAAGGCAAAAAGATTTTGGGTGAGTCTTAAATGAAATTGTTCTATTATATTAATAATAATAATAATATAATAAATTTATTGAATTAATAAAAAATAAATTATTTTTATTAATAAATATTTTAAAAAATCAAGGTAGGTCTCACTTAAGTGAGAAAATAAAAAATTAAATGATAAATTTTATTTTAACTTTTTAAATTTTTATCAATAAAAATAATTTTTTTATTAATTAAATAATTTTACTGTATTATCGTACTAATGCGATACGATAATTTTGTCTAATACTTTTACAAAAACTCTCTATTTCTCCGTCATTTATAAATTTTTTAACCCATATATTAATTTTAATCCCAATTTAAACTTTGTAGGTGGCAAAATGTGAGTTTTTTTTTTTTTTTTAACAAAAAAAAGTGGGGCTATAAAGTATGGGGGTGGTTGGATGATTTGTCATGCTACATGTGGGTTCAACCAAAGCAGGTGAAGTTTGGCAGATATTTGATAGAATTTTGGTACTCTTTTTAGGTAAGAGCACTAGTTTTGCATTGGATGTCATCATTTTAACACTCATCTTTGTTTTATTTGTTTCTTTCATTGTGTGGATAAAAGTCTAATTTTGACACATCAAATCCCTAGCCAACACCCACCTATACTATATTTGTTCTCGCATAGAATAAAATAATATATTATATTAATTATATTAATATAATAAAATTATTTAATTAATAAAAAATATTATTAATATATAATTTTTTTAATAATTAAATAATTTTATCACGTTAATATGAATAATATAATAAAATTATCCTCCGGCCTTAGTGTATACATTTTAAATTATAATACGAAAAGCTAACAAATTCGGACCTCAACTGGGAAATAACCATAGGGTCCAGCCCAAAGGGGATTTCTAATTGCACTTCGTCAATTTCTACATACACTGAGAATCATAATGACATGGGTGTATTAAAAAAGGGAGCCATCATTGGGTAATGTATGATCTGATAAATGGACGGTCCTCATTTCACATTACAACAAGACAATTGACATGACATTTCTCAGCAGATCCATGACAAGGAGCTCAGGGGTTAATTCGTCATTTTATAAAATAGATAGACGACCTATTACGTGTCGTCCAGATACGATGCCATGTCACCTTTATCTGTTACAAATTGGGAGGTCCAAATACTTCAAGCAACAATACCCTCTAATTTAACAACCTCATCCTATGATCATTCCACCCCACTGTATTAACTTGCATCCTTCAATATCGACCGTTCTTTTTCTTTTACGTGTCAAATATCAACGCTTTCAAAATGTTTGCTATTTAACATGATGAGGTGCATCACACTGTTTCATTTCCTTTGAGTACATTTTGGAAACAGAGTACATATAATTTTTTAAAAGCTCTGTTTTCTGAAAGCTAATACTCTGTTTTCTGGCACTTGGAACTGTCAACTTTGTTTCCATGGCGAAGCCAGTTTCGATCGAAGTATGGAACCCAAATGGGAAATACAGAGTTGTTAGCACCAAATCCATGCCTGGTACTCGCTGGATCAACCTCTTAATTGAGCAAGATTGTCGCGTTGAAGTAATCAATCTCACTTCCCCTGTTTTTTATCCACTTTTTAAATTCTTTCCGCGAAGTTTATTAACTTTTCGTTCGCTTTTTTCCCCTTCGTTTCAGATATGTACCCAGAAGAAAACCATACTGTCTGTTGAAGATATCATTGCTTTGATTGGCGATAAGTGCGATGGAGTTATCGGACAAGTAGCTTATCTTTGACGAGAAAATATTTTGTTTCAGTTGCCAAATAACCATCTAACAATCAAATACAGATTTTTAACTTCGGTAGTTGGAATTTGTGATTGGGGGTTTTTTTGTTTCAGTTGACAGAGGATTGGGGAGAAACTTTGTTTGCAGCATTAAGCCGAGCAGGAGGAAAAGCTTTTAGCAACATGGCTGTTGGTTACAACAATGTCGACGTCAATGCTGCTAACAAATATGGTGTTGCTGTTGGAAACACTCCCGTAAGTTTGTTTTCTTTTCAAGTGTTTCTGATTTCATGTTTGTTTCTGTCGATTTTTCATATGAAGAGTTGATTATTTATGCTTGTAGTTTAAGGGATGATGTTGATTTCATTTATCGCTTTTATCGAATGGTTAGGGAGTACTTACAGAAACAACAGCAGAGTTAGCAGCAACGCTCTCTGTCGCGGCTGCGAGAAGAATTGTTGAAGCAGATGAATTCATGAGAGCAGGCTTATATGATGGATGGCTTCCACATCTGTATGAACACCATTTTATACCAAGTTTTTTCCTCTTTGCTTACTTCAGATATTGTTAACACATGATCTACCGGTTACCCCGAATTCTCCGTACAACTTCCAGTCTCTGATTCGGCTGTTGTTTTCTGATAGGTTTGTGGGGAATTTGCTTAAAGGGCAGACTGTTGGTGTGATTGGAGCTGGTCGTATTGGATCTGCTTATGCCAGAATGATGGTAGTCTTTTTTGCTTAGTGAATTTGACATCCCTTTGTAGTCTTAGCTTATCTCTTGAACATATTGCTTAGATGCTATAGTTTGATCAATCAACATCAATGCATTGATTGATTCATTTGAAACTAGTAAACATAGATGATTGCTTGAATAGTTGACTTGCATGCTTTGGTACAAGTTTATCAAAATTGCAGTGAACGAATGTTATGCAAAATTTTCCTTGCATCAATCTTGGCTGGTTATCAAACCTCATTATGTTGCTCTTATTCTGCTTGATATTTGTCCTTGCTGATTCCTGAGCTGATTTTCAGAGCCAGTGAGTAAGTTTGCTAAGAACAATACCAAATGTTCCAATTTTCTTGTATTCATGGGAGTAATTCTTTTATCTGTTTGGTGACAGGTTGAAGGGTTCAAAATGAACCTGATTTACTATGATCTTTACCAAGCTACACGCTTGGAAAAATTTGTCACAGGCAAGTCTGAATTCATCTGTTAAAACAAATAAATGCCAAAACACTCCTGCTCATACTTTCTGTGTTCCTCAATTGCAGCTTATGCTGCGTTTCTAAAAGCCAATGGTGACCAACCTGTTACTTGGAAAAGAGCCTCATCCATGGACGAAGTGCTTCGGGAAGCAGATGTTGTAAGAATCCTTTGCCAAGAACTTAATATGTTTTTCGAGTTACGTCTTAGTTTCTGGTTGCAAATGAACTATGATTGTCATTGATACTTCTTGTAGATAAGTCTTCATCCGGTCTTGGATAAAACCACTTACCATTTGGTCAACAAAGAAAGGCTTGCAATGATGAAGAAGGTGATGTTTAATGAATGTGCTTTTGTTGTTGAATGCTAGTGTGCATTGCTTAACATGTGTAACTTGTAATCATCTTCTGTAGGAAGCAATCCTTGTTAACTGTAGTCGGGGTCCAGTGATTGATGAAGTAGCTCTAGTGGAGCATTTGAAGCAAAATCCAAAGTTTCGAGTTGGTCTTGATGTCTTTGAGGTATCATAACTTAGCTTTTCCTCTATCTCAAATTCATATATCTACCGCAGGAAACCAACTGATCATAGTTGTCGCATTAGGATGAGCCTTATATGAAACCCGGGCTTGCTGAAATGAAGAATGCCATCGTGGTACCACACATTGCTTCTGCTTCCAAGGTAATATCAATGGAATTCTGGAAGTAAGTATGTCTGATGGGTTATGAGAAATGGTAACTATTTGCCTCTGCTTGATGTAGTGGACTCGCGAAGGAATGGCAACGCTAGCTGCTCTGAATGTGCTGGTAACCATTTCATCAATTAGCATTTGCTTTGACACTGATTTTCACATTCTAACTAATGTCTTTTTTCTTGCTCATACTGTAGGGAAAGATTAAAGGTTATCCAATATGGGGTGATCCAAACCAGGTAGCACCATTCTTGAATGAGAATGCTCCACCTCCGGCTGCATGTCCAAGCATTGTGAATGCCAAAGCCTTAAGTAATGTCTTACACTTCAAATCTCATAACATTGGCCTTACATTTGAGGAATCTTTGATCTTACAATTCTTGTTCTCTTTGGCAGGCTTGCCAGTTTCAAAGCTTTAAGGCTTGGAAAGGTTCATCATGTTAATGGTGCTGCAATAGGGTATTTAGTAGAGATTTCTAAGTGTTTATATATGCTCCTGTGAGTTTTCATTCTGAGAAGCAAGGAACAGCCATGTATGGTATATGCTTATGAGCAGATCTGTTATCTATGTATATTGTTTTCACTATCTTGTATTAACTGGCTTGTTTTCATAATGTTGCACAAATTTTCCCATCAAATTCTTCATGGTTTTTCAGATTTTCCTTAACCTGTTTGTTTTTATAGAAATTTTTTTTATTTTTTGCGACTCAAAAAATAACAAGAATGTATATAGACAACAATGTCATGTTAATTATAGTTTTATTATATAACTATTGTTGATATAATAAGATTATTTAATCAATGAAATGAAAAAAATATATTTTTTAATAATTAATAAAAAAATTAATAAAAAATTTTACAAATTTATCGTAATATATTAATTAAATGGTATAATTTTTTATTAATTTTTTTAACTTATTGATTAATAAATATTTTTTTATATTAATTAAATAATCTTATCGTATCAACAATCCTGATAGCTAAAAAATAAACAAACTAATTAACCTACAACCATAAGATTTGATAGCTAAAAAATAAACAAACTAATTAACCTAGGACCATGAGATTTAACGCTGCATTGAAAGAACATGTATGGAACGACGTCGTTGCAATAGATATTTTAAATCCTTTTTTGAGACGGTGTCGTATTCTGACTGTCCCAAAAACCCTGGCCCCCTTGCCTCCTCTTCATCGTTACTTTCTTCAGTTACTATCAATTCACGAAAACCTCTTAGCGAATCTCAAACACCACCAGCAAAGACGAAACGGTGCCGATGCAGTCCTTTTTCCTAACCCCAAACAAATCCTTTTCCGAGTAGGTGTTGTATTCAGACCCTCCCAAAAACTTCCGTATATAAACCCCAGCACCATTGCCTCCTCTTCATCATTACTTATTTCAATTACAATCGACTCACAAAAACCCCCTCACAGAATCTCTAACACCACCAACAACAAAGAAACGATGTCGTCGGACGGTGTTGCGAAGAAGATAACTTTGAAGAGTTTGGACGGCGAGACGTTCGAGGTGGACGAGACGGTGGCTCTGGAGTCGCAGACGATTAGGCACATGGTGGAAGACGACTGTGCCGACACTGTGATCCCGCTGCCGAACGTGACGAGCACGATTCTCTCGAAGGTTATCGAGTTCTGTAAGAAGCACGTGGAGGCCAGGGGTGAGAAGAAGGACGACAAGTCGTCCGAGGATGAACTCAAGGCCTGGGACCTTGAATTCGTCAAGGTCGACCAGCATACCCTCTTTGACCTCATCTTGGTATGCTCTATTGTATTTACGTTCTTGTTACTCTTACTATGACTCAATTTTTTTGTTTTTGTTATGATGCTGTTAGAAAGTTTTGATTATTTTTTTATTAAATATAAAATTAGTCTTTTTCTCCATTTTATTCTGGTTTTGCTCTTGGATTGCTGTGAATAATGGGGTTGTAGGAATTTGTGGTTGTTAGTTATTGAAACTCTTTTTCTTTTGAATCTTTTTTGGGTCACAGATCCATGATACTGCGTCTGCGTTTGGTTTGTTTGGTTGATGAGAATACGAAGGAAAATTAAAGAAAACAAAGATATGGATCATGTTTTTGTGTCTTATGATTTATTAGTTTGACATAAATAGAGCAGTTAGTCCTGTGTTAGTTTCTTCCGATTGCTGTTTGTGAAATTGGACCTTAATTGGGTATGTCTTGTGTTTCATGGATGAGAATTGTGTTCACTAGAACAAAATTTGCTGGCAACGTGGTCTTCATTCCATAAATATCCCCCATCTCCCATGGCTTTCCTTGTGTAGATGTATGTTCTCATGTTCTATTTTGATGTTGGGCTTTAGGTTTGCTATTAGTATTATTTTGGACTCTTTAGTTACTAATCTTCTGTTGTGATTGTGTAATTTCAGGCAGCAAATTATCTCCACGTCAAGAGTTTGCTGGACTTGACCTGCCAAACCGTTGCTGACATGATCAAGGGAAAGACTCCAGAGGAGATCCGCAAGACTTTCAACATCAAGAGTGATTTCACTCCAGAGGAGGAAGAGGAGGTTCGAAGGGAGAACCAATGGGCATTTGAATGAAACAGCGAAAGGCTTATTACATAGGAATGTCAATAAATATATGATAGGGTGCTCTTCTTTTAATATGTTTTTCTACCAGGTTGTGCAAACAATTGTCTTCCTTTTTCTAGTTAATTTGTGAATGCTCTTATTTGCAATGGTGTAATTGATATCGTTGAACCTCTTTTGTTGCAATATATTTAAGTTTTCATACTTTGCTTGGTGCCCTATTGAATCTCTTTTATTGCAATATGTTTGAGTTTTCATACTTGCTTGGGTGCTTTTGCTTGCCTCTAATGTTATGATAAGGAGTTCAGTACATGTGCATTGCAGGAACTGGATGGTATTAACAAAGTCGAAATACTTTTTGCCCCGGTGCGGTGCTGTGGGTTTAAGCAAGTTGTGATAAAAGAGTAGCTGTGAACTGATTTCTTTTGTGCGGGCTTCAACGCACAATTTGAAAAATTGGCGATAAGTCATCCTTATTCTACACAAATTTTGAGCACAAAAAAGAGACAATTCCTATCATAAAATTACAATCTCTTCGTAATGGTCTAGATGGGTTTGGGGAAGAAGTCTCAGGTTTAAAACAATTGGCACTAAATCAGTTTTATTTGACACCAATTTTAAAATCGAAAATTAACACAAAATAAATAATTCTCTTCGCTAACTTTGAACACGTCTATTTTGATACCATTTATCATGAGCTAAATATTTATCATTATCTCAAAAAATTTACTAGTTAAATGATGTTAGTTACTCGTTCGTTCTTGTGAACCCAAAATCAATTTATGTTCTGTCCCATATACAACGTGAGAATAGGCATGGGAACTTGAATTCAAAGGAAGAACATGTATGGGCCAATCGAAATTCTCTTTGATAAGGAGATTAATATTATTACATGTCAAATATCTTCAGTCTTGGATCCCCACGTGAAGATTATGTGCTCTTATCACATATCCATAAAGAATTATGAAACCGGATCGATTGTGTCCCACTAGAGGAAGAAGACGATTACTCAATTTTGAAATTACATACCCCTACCCACCACTGGTATAGAATCCATATAAGGACTAATGATCGTGAATCATGCCATTATAAAGATGACTAAAAGGACAATCACGAGTCGTGAAAGCTGCAAAAATTAAGACATCTAAGAGCTACGATAAAGAGCGGATGCTGCTTTTGCTGCACAAAGCTTAGTCACAAGTTCGTTTTCCTCATCCTCTATTTTATGCAAGAGATTATGGTAATGTTCAGCAGTCGAAGTTTCTGCGAAAAGACTTAGAAGAAATATTACTATTTTCTTCCCTCGGCTTGCGGCATTCTTCGTCAGAATCATCCAAGCTACTGCATTTGTAGAATGAAGCTTAGAGGAGAGATCGTTTCTTTCCACGAGCAAATTGTGATTCTGCATCTGATAATCATAAGTAGCCAGAACGTGGTATTGATACCATGAACTTGTCGCAGAAAGCTTTGGGTTGAGTTCGTTTCTTTCCTACTCCCACATTTGACGTTTCCCTTCTGATTCGTTGACAGTGTTTTGGTACTTAGTCTGGTATTCGTATAAAGAAGCTCTGGCAGAAACAAGACTTGCTTGCAGATGCAGTGAAGATTCATCGGCAGCAGCAGCAGCAACAGTGGCGGCAGCAGAATTATTGTTGCTTACAAGACGCTCATGACAAAGTACTGTTGTGTTTCGAAGTTTCAACATTCTTTTCAAACATGGCGATAAGATCTCTTATCTCTTCATCACACATGATCTGATACTCAAGATATTATTTTTGGATGTCATGGTAATGCTCACAGTAATTATCCAGAGATTCAGTCATAGCATGAAGTTTCCACTATCTTGTATTAACTAGCCTGCTTTCATGATGCTGCCCTAATTTCCCCATCAAATTCTTCTGGGTTTTTGAGATTTTCCTTGGCCTGATTGCTTCCATGGAAAATGTTATTCTTTTCTGCAACTGAAAAAATGACAAGAATGCATGTAACCTAAGGAAAAAGATGCTTAGGACAAGTAGAGAATATAATAGTAGCTTTAAAAATATATATATTGGAAACGACGCCGATGCAGTCCTTTTTTATAACCCCAAACAAATCCTTTTCCGAGTAGGTGTCGTACTCAGACCCTCCCAAAAACTCCCGTATATAAACCCTAGAGCCATTGCCTTCTCTTCATCATTCACAAAAACCCCCTCGCAGAATCTCCAACACCACCAACAACAAAGAAACGATGTCGTCGGACGGTTGTGGGAAGAAGACAACTTTGAGACGTTCGAGGTGGAAGAGACGGTGACTCTGGAGTCGCAGACGATTAAGCACACGGTGGAAGAAGACTGTGCCGACACTGCGATCCCGTTGCCGAACGTGACGAGCACGATTCTCACGAAGGATATCCAGTACTGTAAGAAGCACGTGGAGACCAGGGATGAGAAGAAGGACGACCAGTCGTCCGAGGATGAACTCATGGCCTGGGACCTTGAATTCGTCAAGATCGACCAGAACACCCTCTTTGACCTCATCTTGGTATGCTGTTAGAAAGTTTTTATTTTTTTTCATTAAATACAAAATTAGTCTTTTTATTTTGGGTTTGTTCTTGGATTGCTGTGAATAATGGTGTAGGGATTTGTGGTTGTTAGTTATTGAAACCCTTTTTCTTTTGGGTCTTTTTAGGGTCACAGATCCATGATACTACATCTGCGTTCAGTTTGTTTGGTTAATGAGAATACGAAGGAAAATTACAGTAAACACAGATATGGATCATCCTTTTTTGTCTTATGATTCATTAGTTTGACATAAATACGGTAGTCAGTTCCGTATTAGGTGAAATTAGGGCTTGATTGGGTATATCTTGTGTTTCATGGATGAGAATCGTGTTCACTAGAACAAAATTTACTGGCAACGTGGTCTTCATTGCATATATATCTCCCATCTCCCATGGCTTTGCTTGTGTAGATGTATGTTTTCATGTTCTATTTTGATGTTTGGGCTCTAGGTTTGCTATTAGTATTATTTTGGGCTCTTTAGTTACTAATCTTCTGTTGTGATTGTGTAATCTCGGGCAGCAAATTATCTCTACATCAAGAGTTTGCTGGACTTGACCTGCCAAACCGTTGCTGACATGATCAAGGGGAAGACTCCAGTGGAGATCCGGAAGACCTTCAACATCAAGAATGATTTCACTCCAGAGAAAGAAGAGGAGGTTCGAAGGAAGATCCAGTGGGCATTTGAATGAAACAGTCAAAGGCTTATAACATAGGAGGAATGCCTAATAGGGTGATCTTCTTTTAATATGTTTTTCTGCTAGGTTTCTAGGTTTTGTGAAGTATTACATATATGGTAATTGATGTTGTCGAACCTCTTTTATCGCATTATATATTTGAGTTTTCATACTTGCTTGGTGCTTTTGCTTACCTCTAATGTTATGATCGATCAATGACAGAAATACCTCAACCGGACCGCTATTGTCTGTAAAAAATTCTTTAATGAGTTGCTGTTCTTCTTCTTGTCTTAGTTCTTTCTGTGTCCTTTTAGTCCAGGCAGATATTGCAGAGGTCTCAGAAGTTGCCATTGTTGATGATGACTAACACTACTGAAGATCGCTCGATAAATGAAGAAGAATACTAGTTCGTGTCTGCAAATTTGTAATTAGAATTATGATTAGGGTTTTAATTTTTTAGTAAGTAAATCCGAGATTTGGATTGGATACGAGGGGTTGTTTCGTTGAGTGCAGTGAGTTTACTCATTGTTGGTGAAGTTAATACAATCGTCTTCTGCCATGTTCGCATCGTTAACAAGGTCGTTTGTGATTGATTACATGGCGAAGAATTATAGTTCTCTCTTTCTTTCTTGGGCATCTAGACATTGTTATACCTTCGCATGGTGACCACGTTGCAGTACTGTTGCTTTCTTCGTTCTTTGTTGTTGTTGTTGTAATGGTGGTGCTAATCCTTTTTCCATTCTTCGTCTGCCCGTGACTTACTGTAATTACTAAAACATTAGCAATGAACAAGAGTGCATGCATTGATTTGCATGCCTTTCCATGTAGATGAGCAAAAGGAAGAAAAGAGAACGAAGCTAGCCAGTTAAGGCGAAAACATGGGCAACATTAACTCTAAATAATATATGTGTGTGTGTGTGTGTGTGTGTGTGTGTCAATTGGTAGGGTTTGGAAAAGCATGGAGGATGCCGGGGAAGATGATGATGGTGAAGAAGACAAGGGAATCTTCTGTGAAGACATATTTATAAGGCAGCAGACAGTGAAGCCCAACTTCATGTATTGGGCTACCTGGGTCGGTGTAGGCCTGTTCCATCTCGTACTCATGAATGAATAACAGAACCCACCATTGTTAATCAATCAATCAATTGATCAGAGTTATGAGGTTTGTGTACAGGAACATTCGAGGTGGTTTATTCCTTTGTCAAATTTCAAGGGATTCCACTGATCGACAAGTAATCTCTAGAGAATAGTTGCTGACTTTGCGCGATTCATCTTTGATTTTTCGGTGATATCATATTCCTCCATGAAACTTCCACTCATATTTATGAAAACATCAAGAAATTTCGTTTGCGGGACCATGCAATTGTGCAAAAGTTTATATTCTTCAGAAAATCATTTGTTTTTAAAGATTCAACGATGCATGTGCCGTAGAATCATACAAGTTACATAACACAGTTTTCATCCATGCAATAGTGGTCCTAGAACCGTCGATCGACAGTTGGTTGAGTTTCAAAATTTGCTTATAAATTAAGATTAATTATATATTATTATTATTATTATTTAAATTCAATATTAAATTTAAAAATTCATCTAAACACTTAATATTTAGAATTTTTAAAATTATCAAAATTCTATATATAAATGCAATATAAATATAATCATTCTCGTGTAAAATTAAATTTCATTATCATATAAAATTTGTTGGCTAAAGAGCATAGATTATGGTTAATACTTTCTCTTTTATTAGTTGTCAAATTTTATCAAATTTCTTTTATATTAATCTAAAATTTTTTCTTAATTTTTTATTATTATTAATTTTATTAAATATAAATACATGATATAATTAATAATAAATAATTCATATTATATTTAAAAATTTTTTAATTTATGTTTTAAATTATAAAATTAATTTATAAATTTTATTAATAAATAATTTAAACTATTTATTATAAATTATATCTAATATTAATATTTTATTAAAAATTAAAAATTTTAATATTTTATATTAATTTATATTCTATTCAAAAATAATAATAAATGATGTACCTAAAAAATCGAAAAGTAAATTTACAAAATGGGTTTGCAGTGAAATTTAAAAAAAAAAAAAAAACCCACAAACACAAAATCATAGGGACGAAAATTCACCGTAGAAAGGTTGGCATTTTGTTTTCCTAACGTTTTTCTAGCCTACCAAACAGAAAACAAAATGTCTGTACGGCTAATGGCAATGTCATTTTCGTCATTTCTCCATTAAATGCCGGTTTGGCTTGGCTTTCTAAAGGCTTCGTGGCCCCACTCCTCAACGGCCAACCGTCATTAATAGTCATCGTACACCCACCGAGATATTAAAATTTTTACCGTTTGATGGATCCAGTTTTAAGACAGCCCACAACGGTTATAATTCAGAAGGATCTCGAAACATCGAGGCGGTTTGAGACGGGACGCGTGGATTTATGTCATTGGTTATGGGAACAAACAAATCCAAATGAAAGAAATGAGTGAGTGAGTCCCCACGTGAATACTGCTGACGTGGACATGTAGACGAGGATAACGATCAGTTTGGAGGGGTGATCGATGGGAGTGGGGACCTCTACCGAGTGTGCGACAGCAATCAAAGGGTGATGCTTGCCTTGCACAGCTGGCGTCCGCGTGATCTTTGATTAGATTGCTACTTCAATTTGATCATGGTGTCCTCACAACAACCAGACTTTGATATCTATGCATCCTAATTTATCGAACCACGGAGAGGACTTCGTGCAAGCATAATTTGCCATGGATCAAATGACAATTTCACCCTTGCGATTCTAAATCATTGTATACTAACAAAAGGTCATTTTGGGTAGAGAAATATTTAGTTTGGTTTAATTTGGGCTAGATTTTGAGCGGGCTCAAACCATATAAATCGATAGTAAATAATAAATTAAATTAAATTAAATTAAATCAATAAATATTATTTTAATTCATTAATTTTAATTAAATTAAAATATATAATTTTAATTTTAATTTTATTAGTTTTAAACTAAAAATAATATTTATTTTTTAAAAATTTATATCGATTAAATTTAAGCGAGCCCTTCTTTATTGATTAAAATAATAAACATAAAATATACATTTACATTTTAAAAGTATTGAACCGAATTAATTTTTATAATTTAAACTAAATTTAAATTAAAAATTAAATAAAATATATTATTATTTTTAATTAAATTTAAATTAATAATTTTTAAAACGATCTAAAGTGACTCGTATTATTAATTAAATTCGGTTTAAAAATATCTACTCGGACCTAAAAAAACAAAAGGGACAGGTAAGTTTTGTTTTATGTCATAAAGCTAAAAATAAAATATTGTGGCCTTTTATAGATAAGGCCAATGCAATCAATAGAAGACAAGCTAAAAGATTCTTTGAGGATGATTAATTGATTCAATCTAACACAATAAAAAGGCATGCATTTCATTTAAAATTAATACACAAAAAGATTAGGGTTTAATTATATTCATAATCATGCCAATTAGGAATTCAATTTGTTTGAAATGATTAAGAGAATTAATGCAATGTAGTGGCCAGTATTAATATTTATAAGGTATGCTTTAAATAGTTAGAATTGAACTAGACTCATGGGACCGCTTTAATTTGTTCTAAATGCAATTGTTACAATGCAAATTTAAACTAAAAGATGTTTCTTAATTAGGTATACTTATAATTCGGAATTACTTAAACGAGTTTTTAGATTATAATTTTTATCAAATTTAATATTAAATTAAAAATAAATAATTTATTTTAAGAGTTTATGCACGGTATATGTATTGTTATCTTATAAAAATTTAAAATATTAAAATTAGCTAATTTTTTGTTTTAAACATAAAAATTATAATTTTTAAAAAATGTATAATTTATTTTAAATTTAAAACTTTTAATTTTAAATTAAAATTTAAAAATTTTATCTAATCGTGGATGTCGATCGAGGCCAAGTAACCATTGCTTGTAACCCCTTATAGTACAAATAGTTCGACTTGCAAGATTTCCATATAGATTTTTAATTATTTAACAATAAGATACTAATAATTATGTTACAAAAAAACCATCTTCTTTTTGGTTTAGTAGCCAATAAAAAAGGCTAAAATACCCAAACAAGAAACGGCAAAAAGAGAAAAAAAAACAATATAATAATGTGGTATCTGAACGAAGGACAAAAAGGTAAAAAGGTTAAAATTTTCCAGGAAAAAATTCAAGACAGCGAAGAGAAAAGAAAAGACAATATGTAACCGTTGTCATATCATGTAATGTAGGCGTGGGTTTGGTTGGATGACAGATAGGCAGGCAAGGCAGGCTTAACCCGCGGCCCAGAGCCACAGCCACAGCCACAGCCACAGCCGCGCCAGATCAGCATGATGTACCCTCACATGGTCCAGCTTGTTACACCCCTTCTTTCTTGGTCCCACCGACGGCCTTTTTTTCTCCGCACGCATTCTCTTAATTAATAGGAATACCAATTGGGTTAATAACATTTGGATTCCTGAAGTTTTGTGTTTTACAGAAGAGAACATATTTGAAACAATTATTACAAATAGGTACATCAATTTTAGTTGAAAACTAGACCAATTAATTTCATTTTGAAATTTTTGAAACTTGTTTAATTTTTTTAATTCATCGTAAATATATAATTTTTATTTATTTAAAAGGGAGATTGGTTTGGGAGTAACTAGAAAATATCTTATACCCAAAATACCCTTGGCTTATCCAAACATGCACCACCTTTTCTATTTAAGGAGTGACCTAACAGCAAGAGATATACAGATTAGAAGCAGTCACTTCATAAGGTGGGCTTGGCTGAATTCTTGCTCCAGACAGAAAAAAATCTGGTGTCTTTTGTGAAGGAGAAAAAGAAAGATGTCAAAGGAAGTTAGTGAAGGAGGACAAACTCACCATGCCAAGGACTACGTCGACCCACCGCCGGCACCGCTGCTTGACATGGGTGAACTCAAGCTATGGTCTTTTTACAGGGCTCTTATAGCTGAGTTTGTAGCCACTCTCCTCTTCCTCTACGTAGGTGTAGCTACTGTTATTGGCCACAAGAAACAAAGTAATGCATGTGACGGAGTTGGGCTTTTGGGTATTGCATGGGCTTTCGGGGGCATGATCTTCATCCTTGTTTACTGCACTGCCGGCATTTCTGGTAAGAAATCCTAAAACTGCAGCTTACCCATGTAGTTTTTTCTTCATTTTTTTTAGAAATTAGTAAAAGATGTAAGCTTTATAACAAAAGTTACCATTTTTGCGTGTTTTGCTAACGGGGTTTGGTTATTTTTGTTGCAGGTGGTCACATTAACCCTGCGGTGACATTCGGTCTGTTTCTGGCGAGGAAAGTGTCACCGATCAGAGCTGTAGCTTACATGGCGGCTCAGTGTTTGGGTGCCATTTGCGGTGTCGGGTTAGTCAAGGCTTTCATGAAGCACGAGTACAACTCTCTCGGCGGTGGTGCTAACACTGTTGCCTCCGGCTACAGCACCGGCACTGCTTTGGGTGCTGAGATTATAGGTACCTTTGTGCTTGTCTACACAGTTTTCTCTGCCACGGACCCCAAAAGGAGCGCTCGTGACTCTCACGTCCCTGTATGTAGTCCTAAAATTGTTAGAGATTTTCGAATTTTGTTGCTCCTTTTGGCCATGCTTTAACATGTTTTTCTCATTTTGATGCAGGTTTTGGCTCCACTCCCAATTGGGTTTGCTGTGTTGACGGTTCACTTGGCCGCAATCCCCATCACGGGAACTGGTATCAACCCTGCTAGGAGTTTTGGTGCTGCTGTTATCTACAACAATGACAAAGCCTGGGATGACCATGTATGTAAAAGAAATCTGTGTTTGTTGTTCATATATAATAATATGCATCTGAATTTCGTGTTTTTAGAATCTTATGATATGTTGACATGTTTTTTCCTTTTCAAATGATGAACGAGCAGTGGATTTTCTGGGTTGGTCCTTTCATTGGAGCACTGGCTGCAGCCGCATACCACCAGTACATATTGAGAGCAGCTGCCGTCAAAGCTTTGGGATCATTCCGCAGCAACCCTACCAACTAAGTAAACCCAAGATAATTATGAAACCCACCAATCAAAAATAGCTCTCTTTCTATATTTGTTCGTTTGTGTGTATGAGACGATGTTGATTTCTTCTTCTTCATTTTTCCTTTTATTTATAATTTTTTTTTTAAAATCTTTTGATTGTAGTTTGTCTCTGTGAATAATTGTTAATGAGTAGTGGTGGTGTTTTGCTTTTCCTTCTCTCTTTCCATTAATTCTTTATCTTGATTTTCCTTCTTCCCAGAATTTCTTCAACTTTTAAACATTTATACTTGAGCTGCAAATGAAAAACAAATTTAAACATATGGTCAAGAAAATAATTTTGATGGGTGAAATGTAACAATCAATGAAAGCTGAACGAGCAGGTGAAATGTAACCTGAACATGACAAGAGTTAATGCATGCAAGTGTCAGTCAGTAGAGAACCTAGAAAATTGAAAAGATGCTTTCACTGGGCCGGAAAACTCTTCTACAGTACGGGCCGGAAAGTTGTTTCTTCTTCTCTCATTAATAAGCATTGGCAAATGGGAAATCTTTTGGACTGAAGTTGAGTCCAATTTGTCATGCACTGCCAGCTCTGATTCTGCCACGTGTCATGATACAATGGGGTCACATGTTATGGCAGTCACATGGGTGGGTAATGGTAATGTGTCCTACCTTTCATCTATCAACGGCTACCTTACCCCACAGAAAAAAGAAGCGAGGGGGGCTGGGGTGTAGTGTTGTGCGCTCTGGGGCGGGGGGTGCTGGGGTGGGTGGAGAGTCTTGATCTGTTCTCTCTCGTCTTTTAATGAAAGCAAATTTTCCTGCCAATTGTCTTTACAAGGAAGGGGATGTTGGGTTTATCGGAAAGAGGGTGATGTGGTCCTGAATCGACCAGGGGGTGAAAGCGATCCAACGTGGCTTATGGTGGTCCAGGGTTTAGCCTTGAATGGCTCAACCATGTGTGGCTCCAAATTGTTCAGTCACAACCTCCTTGTACAATATTTAATCTCCTATGTACCATAACTACCAATGCCCTCACTCTCACCAAATGGTTATGAATGTTTGGTAGGGTGGGTACCCCCAACACTCGGATGTTACGCTTCAACTTGGCAGGCCCTTTTGTATCCAAAAACTTTTTGTTAAAGAATTATCGTGAAAATTATTGTCAGCATTGCGAGTCAATTACTAGGGTTTGCCTCCGTACACCATCCCTACCTTTGTTCACTTCTACAACTTATTGTTTCTGTCCACTTATTTATGATTTTTATATTATTTATTTTAAATTTTTTATATATATTTTAAATAATATTTATATGTATTTTATATTTTATATTAATATAATATTTTAAATTTTTTATTACATATTTTAAATACTAAATAATATTTTTTTTTATTTTAAATTTTGCAAAAATAATTTTAAATTCCAAATATACAAATTATTATTGTTCGACATAACTCAAGAATTGTTTATAGGTGATTTACAAAGTTAACCCTGCTGTAACTAGCATCTCACAGTTAAAAGTCCATGGCGAATTTCATAAGCGCCCCTGTCATTTGGCATCCGTTTGGAACAAATACTTTAGTGTCGAGGTCCTAAGTCAATTACGTTGTAGAACATGGGCCTTCATGATATTTGCCAATTGTTAATAACTATTAAGCTCCTTGTACCGTTTATTGATAAACCCCTGAACTTAGCTGATATTTTGTTAATCACTATAAGAAAATCCCAGTTGCATCCCGCAAGCTGATTTCCTTTCTCTTGCTGGCCTCTGCAACACACAAATTTCTTTGCTTGGCAGTCGGTTTCCCTGGCAAGCAAACAACTCAAAGCATGTATACAGTAATTCAAACTTGTAGCCTAGAAAGACGCAGAAAATAGATTGATGATAAATAATTGCCATCACAGTCACCTCAACTTGGCTAAAAAGCGCTGGAAAATAAGCCTCTGATGACTAACAACCATACACACTTGTAAATCTCCAAAGAGAGGCAGGAGATGCTATGGTATATAAAGACCCCATACCACAAATGTGTTCTTCAAACAAGCAATTCTTTTTTCGAGTTCGGATGACAATGTGAATTGCAGCTTTGCCGAGTGCCTCAGTCAGGCAAGGCAGTTCCTCGTTCGAGATTGTTTTTAATCTCCAGTGTGTATTTACCAAATGCTCGCTCAATCTTCTTGTTGAAATGCTCGTTACGGTCATTGATTGAGTCGATGTCTTTCTCTTCGTGGAATTTCCTCCTCCTGCTAAAGGATTGGCGCTTCTCATCCTGATCTCTGAGTTCCTTCACCATCTTCTCAATTTTATCCTCGGAGATCTTTGGCGCCTACACAAACAAAAGATCCGAAAAGCCCATGGATTAAGGCACCTAACGTATAGCCAAATCTACCAAGAAGCAACTGAATTTGCCAACAAAACCGTACCTTCCCATACTGGAGGCTAGAAGCATCACGGTAGAACTCTGGATCGGCTTCTTTCATTTTGTTATATTCCTCTAGGTCAACCTCAACATTTTTGGTCCGCTTTTTGTATGCATTGTACAATGTCTTCTGATTGAAAACTGTCAAAACAATATCAGTAAACTTCACATTTATTGAGATCTGTAGTGCCTTCAAGTATCATGATATCAATAGAACATATAGTTATCCACTTATTTCCAAAATCAAAGCATCTGAAAACCTACAAGTATAAAAAAAATGACTGGATAACACACTAAGACTAAAAGCCTAAATCCCATCAAAGGTTAGATCGTTCTTCGCGTGATTCTGATATACTCAACACTTCTGCATACAACAGAAGAAAATTAAATGTTGGAGCATAAGCAACTAAACACATGAAGATTTTAACAGACCGGGAAAAAGTACACCCAATGACCCAAGTATACGTAAAATGAAATGAAGAAGTAAAAATTAGAGATACAAACATACCATCCCAACCAAATGGAGCAGGATCCTTCTCCCATTTCTTATATTTTGCCTCTGCAGCCTCTTGTGTATCTAGCATATATGCCTTTGTCATATCCAAGCCATTTGCATCTAAAACTTTTCCAATTTTTTTCTTCCTATCCTCGAGCCATTTCTGTTTAGAGATGCCCCTGGACTCTGGTGGAGCTTCCATTCTTTTCTTTTCAGCAACCATTGCTGTTTGATTTGCTTTTCTTGCCTCATTCTACAAACATGCCGGCAATGGCCACTATTATTTACAACTCAATGCAAAATTAATGATAAAAGAAAAAACAAAAGAGAAAAATCACAATCAACTCAAAAGCATGTCACATGAAATCAGAGATTAAATGGAAAATATACCATTTTAAGCCTCAACTCGAACAATTTCTTCTGCCTTCCTGCAAGGTTTGTAAAATCCACTCCCAAGTTCTCCTCAGCTGGTTTGTCATTGTAACTATCTGAATCATCCCCAAGATCAGGTCTTTCATCGTATAAATCTTCAACCACATCAGGACCAGATTTGATGGATTGACCAATGCCATCACTAGCTTGAAAAGCTTCTGAAATTTTGTAAAACGTGACATTAAGTATGGAAAGAAAACTAAACAGAAAATGAATAGTTGAACAGATTTTACCTGTATTGAAAAACGGGATCAACTCGAAACATGGTTTAGAAATAAGCATAGAGCTTTAGAAGAGAAAAGTGATGTTTGTGGATGTAAAGAGTAAATAATGCAACTCCTAAGTTGGTCAAACATGAGAATATGTATGTCAAAAATTAACATTGATAAATTGAGAAATTAGAAAATTCCGCAAAACATCTTAAGGATATTTTCAGGATGACAACAAGTTATATCCTAGGATATGGTCACAGCATTTTGTTGTGCTGCCCATTTTGTAGGATCTAATGGAGTCAATAGTGAGCAACACCTTCTCACAAATTATTAAATTGATAAGGCACATAAAGTCTCGTTTTCCAGCCAAATCCCATACCCCAATTTTAGAACTATAAGCAACTAACAAACAAGCAAAAACCAAAACCAAGAAGATGAAAAAAAAGGAACATGAGAGATTCTTAAAAAATCATAAATTTCACATTGGAAAAAAACATTGCTACTTCAGATCATGCAAACAGAACAAAGACAAAAGAACTACCTGTTTCCTTTTCAGTCTTTCGTGCTTTTGCTTCAGCAATTTTTCTGAAGCAATATTCAACACATTCGTGGTAAGGGTTTGATGCATTGATACAATCAGGGTGCACTCTTCTCTCGTCCTCCATCTTTTCACTGATTTCACCTCTTCCTTGAATACCACTGCAATATCCTGAACAACACACTTCAATAATTAACTCTTCCTTCAAGACTGGATTAAAAGAAAACTTCAAAAGATAACAGAAGATTATATTATCTACCTCAGAAGCATATAATAAATTAACAAAAAAAAACCCTAATTTGACTATCTTTTTTTCTATTTTCTTTTTTTTTTTTTTTAACTCCAAAGATTCAACAAAAGGCAATTCCTTTATGCATCTGTTAAGTTCAAACAAATCCAAAATTTGAATAACGCTTACAAACACCATAACTCCAAATCAATCAATATCAATTGAAAAAATTCGAAACCCTAAAATTTGATGTCACTGGGAAAAAGATTTCTGATACTGAGCTCAATACGCGAGTAACAAGAAATTGAACCGATAAACTTTATTTTGTTCCACTAAAAACAAAAGAAATAACGTAATTTTCCGGTTGTTAATCTCTGTTCTTCTCTCTTTCCTCTAGTTTCTAAGCAATCAAACACATACCAGCCCGTAGAATCTGAAAATAAAACGAAAAGCTCAAAAGATTAAATAAACTAACCTGTGAACAAATTGCTTTGATTGCTTCCCTCTCCCTCAAAGTCTTTGTTTCGCTAACGAGAAAAAAAAGGGAAAATGAAAATTGTAGACCGCAGAGCGAACCGGGTATTGATTTGGGTTTTTTTTTAATTAATTAATTATTATTTTTTTAATTTTTTTTTTGTCTCCGGTCGGTTCAAATAGTATTGTTGGTCGGGTTGGTATTGTATATGATATATTACTAAATTATAAATACTTGTTAAAAGTTTAAAAATTCTAAAAAAAAATTATAAAAAAACGTTCTAATTATTTTTCGATTACCTTTAAAAATTCATTTTTAAAATATTTTTACGAACAAATTGTGACACGTAATAATAATAAAAGGTAAGAGAATAAATATCTCGAGTGATATATTAAAATTATTCATACAATGTCTACTGACTAACTAACAAGAAGGTCTTGTTGGGAGTACTACTCCTATCTTTGAATCAACTTTCGTATCAAGATGATCAAAATTTTTTTTTCTATGATAAAAGTACAGGAGATCAGAACTGTACTCTAACAAAAAAAGGCAAAAGGAAAATAGCCAGGAATGGAGTAGATTGGGGGAAATTTTAGGAATTTTCTTTTTCTGAAAATTTAAATAATACTGTTGTAACACACTATGAATGTTCATATCCAAATAGGATGACATGTATAATGCTAAAGAAATTCTACCTCTCTAATCCGCAGAGGATCAGGCATTGACTGAAACCACTTGTACTGTGGGTGATTTCCCAAAATTCGGGGAGCTGAGAACCAAGGCAAAATCACCCAGAATGGCTGAAGTATGCAAGTCGCACAAATCCTTTACAGATTTCTCAGCCTTATGACAAAGTGCAACTACAAGAGTTACTTTAACCAAGTTCGATAGTAATACCAAAGCCTACAACCAATCAATTATATCATATCTTATTACATAAACAACTCTAAAAACAAGAATAGCCAAAGACTCAAGGACTGTTAGTAATTGCCTTGCTTGCTTTGCATTTTCATTACAAGAGCTCATCTGCCAGTGATTTGTGGCTAAATTTCTCAAACTTGGATTGCTTGCTCTGAATAGTCTGCTCCAAGTGAGTAGATTCAAATTCGAGCTCACTTAAACGAGCTTTGGCTTCATCCACGCGTGCTTTGAGATCTACAACCTCCTTTTCCTTGAGGTCTAATTCTTTCATCTGGGATTCCAGCTCTTTCTTTGTTGATTCCAGAAGATTGTCACAGTTGGCTTTTGCTGCTTCGATTGTCTGATGCTGGTTGCTGAACTCGATAGCTTCTGAGAGTTCGTTCAGAATATTGCGTAGCCAATCAACATCAATTTGTGCAGATTCTACATCTTTAAGGACAGCCAACATTTCTTTGACTTTAGCTTTGGTCATCTGCATGAATGATAAGGATTGCAACTCTTGAACCACAGAGCAAAGGCACTCCAAATAGTAGGCGCGCATAGAATTTGATTCCAATTTGCAATTTGCTGCTATATCTCCGTATTTGGTGAGGATTGCTTGCAGAATTGAAGAAACATTTGCCCTCACATGGTATTTTCCTACTGACACACAAGAATCAGAAATAACGGATTCTGCCTCTTCCTCATCGCTGTCTCCTGGAGCAAGGTCAATGCCTGGGAAAAAGAAGTTCCCAGACCTGATAGCTGGACTAGGTATGCCTTCTCTAACGTCCTCAGCATCATGAGGTATCTCGAGGAAAGCTTGAGGCTTGTCATCCTTTTCATGTTTGGTTTGTGGTGCACCAAAAGGGAAAGTAACATTCTCTTTTGGAGGATCTTTGGGCTTATCAGTCTGTTACAAATAGAGAAGACAAGTGAGTAAAATAAATTAAAAAAAAAAGAAAAACAGCAATATATTAAGAGAGTGAGAAATGCACCATCTTTATATTCCCAGATTGAGGCACCAATTGGGTTGATCCAACTTGCTCCTTGTAGAAAGGATGATCTTCAGGATGAATTTCTTTAGAATAATGTTCAGAAGAAGAAAAGGATCCATCATTCGCTGGTTCCACCTTTTTCTTAGTATGATATTCAGATCGAGCTGGCCGAGCATCATGATGCTGACCTCCAGCAGCAACCTTTTCAGCTACTCTAGGGGAATTTGTCTGGGAATCATTCTCTTTCTTTTTCCTGCCAAAGCTCCAGGATCCTGTGGCAAAAATTTACTATGTCAGGAATCGTGCATCAAAGGGGTAATATTGCTCCTGAGGTGTATTTTTCTACGGTTATTGAACATCGTCAATAACAAAATCTCTATGCAGTATAAAAAGTCATTTTCAATCTGTAAACTGAGCCAAAATACATAAAAAGTCCCACAACATGCCTAAATCAGCAAGCACTGACTAGTTTCTCTTATAAGTTTATTCTCTTTTATAGTGATCAACTTGTGCTCGTATGTACTTTCTTCGCTTATAATGCTGAAGTCTAACCTCCCTGAACTGGGAAAGAAGATGAGCAAGACAAAGAAAAGAAGAAAACGGAAGAAGAAGAAGAAAAATGGAAATGGGAAGAGTAAAAACATTAAGTGAGATAAAACTTCTTTCAGACATTTGACAAGAAACAGAACACGTAGGAATAAAGAAAAGGAAACCTGATTCTTTTTTAACCCCTTGGGGATCTGCCTCGCCGTTTCTTTTGGAGCAATGTTCACCACATTCATGATAAGGATTAGAAGCTTTAGGGCAATTTGGATGCACTTTCTTCTCTCCATTCTTCTTTTTGCTAACTACATCTTCTTTTACACCATTGTGATAATCTAAAAGAAATGGAAAAGTTTATACCTACTTGCAGTAAAACTCAACAAAACCCATAAAGATTCAGACACTTTCTATTCTGATGATACAAAAACTTCAATACTCCTCCATATTTTTGAGATCATTATCATTTGAAAGCCATCCAGGATCTCAAACAAAAACACTATGAATTTCATGAGATAAATCGACTAGTCAAAATCACCAAAACTTAAAAGAAACCGATACATCACAAACAATTCCATCCTTTAAGAAATAGTTTATATCACAAAAGCAATATTTGACCTCATATTAGGTAATTCTTCGACTACAACTTATTTCACTACAATAAACAAGAACAGGATGATTGTTGATCAGCTAAATACTTAATACTCCAGATTAACACTTTCTAGCTCAACTGAATGCTGAAAATAACTAAAATCCAAATTTGAGGCTTATGAAATCTTACAAATGGATGACTGAGAGTATGGGAGTCACCATAACACAAACATAAACCTGGTATGTTACATGTTGACTGTTCAAAGAACCAAAAAAATCTGTAAAAGTAAAATTGTAGCCTGTTGACATCGCGAAAGTAGGGGAATAGCATTCTGCCTCTGGTAAGTAAAACAAGTTCAGTGATGTTACAAGAGAGATTAACACCAAAATGACATCGGAAAGACTCACAAATCTAATATAGCCACGGATTGAATAGTTTGGAGTTCCATTTTCTAATGCAACTAGTATTATCAAGGTAAAGATTCTCATCGTGAAAGGGGTAGAACCACAACGAATCTAAGGAACTTAAAGATAATTACTCACCTATAATTAGTTGATACAGAGAACGAGGTGTAACATACTCACTCAACTTTAATATGTGAAACATAGCACTATTCCAAGAACAAGATGAGCAAAAAAGAAAAAAAGCCGCCATCAAAGTAACACACTTACCTAACTTCTTCTTCTTCTCTTTCTGTCCCTGCCCTTGAGCAATCTTTTCCAAGCAAGCCATACCACATTCATGAAAGGGATTAGCAGCGTTAACGCAATTCGGGTGTACTCTTACATTCTCATCAGCCATATTTCTTTTGAGAGCACCCAAACCACTGCTAATTCAAAAGATGGTTAACACAACCTGCATCAAATTGAGAAACAAATTTGTCAACCAAAAAGACAATGTGCCCACAGTATTCTTTTCTGCAATTTCTTCAACATCTTTGACTTCTTGTCGCAGCTTCCAATCATATTATACCCCACTAACAAAAAAATAGAAAAGTACAAATAAAGAGGGAAGGAAGAAGGCAATAATTTCTTGACTGATTGCATAACTTTCCCTTCTAATTAAAAAGAAAAAAAAAATAAACAACAATCACAGCAGAAAATTATAGAGCATTAACAAATCATAAAATACAACAGGGTTATCATCAAATAAAACAAGGCTTGATACATAACAAATAACAGAGAAGAATTGAAACAAAGAAAATATTTTACCCAGATAAGCCGCAAAACAAGTTATCCACCAAAACAAGTTACCCAGATAACAAATTTCCTTGATAGAATATAGAAGACCTGTTTTTCGATTACCCAGATACGCCTCCCCCTTCTCCCAGAGAATCCAGCTTCGATGTTTCAGGCCTAGCTCTTTTCTCACACTTTCTTCCCCGCTTTCTCTCACTACCCACTTTCCAGATGCTGTATATAATTGACCAAATAGAATAGCTGTACAGAAAATTCAAATACGTCATTGATTTTCAAAGGCTTTGACCATCAAAATCATTTAATGAAGTGGGAAACTTCCCGCTGAGTTGTCCGAATTTCCGAAATCCTGAGATCTACTAATGTAAATGAACAACGACGCAACCTGAAGACTTAACGAGTCCCGCCTTAAATTTGCGGTAAGTCACTAAATTTTAGTTATATACTGAAGCAAATATAATTTGATTATTTATAACAAATGAGTCCCCCACAAATACAGCTGACTGTCGGAGACTTTTCCGTGATAAATAATTAATATATAGTTATATTTGTTATTTTAATAAGAATTAGAGACTTATTTGTTAATACACATGTGAAATGTAAAAGTCAAACACGTGTCGAAAGTGATGTTGCATGAGATCCTTTGCGGTCAAACAATCGGGTCATTTCCTACAGTATAATAACTATTATTTATTTAAAATAAAATAATTTATAAAATTATTATTTCTTTTTAGATTTTAGGACAAGAATCTTTCTAGAAGATATTGTAGCTCCTCGCTTCGAAAATATAAAAAATAAATATGAATTTAGGGGTGGGGTTTGGGGGTTTGTAAATTTAGGCTCGTATAGCAGTTCCATTGGAGAACGCTTGAGGTGAATGGCCACTGTCTGAGTAATTTTTTGTCATACGCCTGCGGACAATCAACATAGGCGGCCGTCGGCCGATGGGCCTAGTTTTATTTTATGTTAATCTTAGCAGATTAAGGATACAAATACTCCGTCGTTTGGAGAAAAAAAGAAGCTCGTCCAGTTTTAATTTATTGTGCTAGTCTGCAAACTTTGCTGGTCTAAAAACCTGAAACCATAAAACCGAAAACACCGGGAAAACACTCAGTACGGCATATCGCTTCGTTGATTCCATCAATGGCGGTATTCACGGGCGGCCGATTCAAGGAGCTTCTGAAGAAGTACGGGAAAGTGGCACTTGGGGTCCACTTTTCTGTTTCTGCAGCCTCGATCGCCGGCCTCTACGTCGCCATCAAGAACAACGTTGACGTCGAATCAATCCTCGCCAAGTGGCACCTACCCGGACTCTCCGCTAAAAACCAAGATGAGATTTCGTCATCCCAATCCGATGTTGGGGTCGTTCCGCAAAACCCAGATGTACGAGATGCTAATATTAGTAGCAGAAGTGAATCAACGACGGTGGTTCAACAACGGAAAAAGGAGGGGAATCGGAAGGCTGAGCTGGCGGCATCGACCGGTGGAGCTCTGGCCTTGGCTGTGCTGTGTAACAAAGCGCTTTTTCCGATACGAGTGCCGATAACAATCGCGCTTACGCCACCGATTGCTAGATTCTTGGCCAGGAGGAGGATTATCAAGACCAGTGTATGAAAGTTTTGTTCTCATTTTATTTGGTTCTGTTTTGCCTTCTATGTATGTGGACATTCGTTGTGCATGCTTAGTTTAATGAACTTCAAAAGGAGGTTTTGGAAATAAAATTATAAATTTGCAAGCAAATTGCAGTAATTTCATGTTTGATTCCTTGTTTGTTGGTGTATTGTTATGATTTTGATTAAAAATATTATAAATGGAATAGAAAGTAATCATCGGGTGAAGTGACTATGCCTCTGAAAATAATTAGAGTGAAAGGAAGAATGCAATATGATGGCAAGGTATGAATTTGGAAGACTAAAATACACCCAATACCAGATAGAGTTGAATTGTTTTTGGCATGAGTTGTGGTAGTTAGTGGTCGCCCTAGGACAGACAAGCAGCAAGCAAGGCCCAAAGTCTAAGACTAGTCGTGCTGTGCACTCTTATCATTTTTTGACCTAACATTAAGTTCAAGTTCGAAAGAGGTTAAACTTTAAGAACTTGTCTAAGGCCTCACAAAATTCAAGGCTGTCCCTAATGGGGGTGGATTCTTGCATACATGGAAAGATATGAATTTTTGCCCCCAGAAGCTAAATTAGATGTTCGAATTCATTTCAGCTGAAGATTTGGAAAATTAGAATGAGTGTGTAAATTTTAGGGAAAAGAAAACAATATGGTGAAGATTCTGTAGGAACATTTGTATAATATTTTGAAAGAGGAAAAAATTTGTCGATAGCAACAGATAACAGATGTTTCTGCAAGACAAAAGGCCATAGATAATGAAGAACATACATGCGGATGCAAATGCTAACTGGTCTAGAGATTTTCGATAACTATCAGGTATGGTCGCCACAGTTGGTCCTACCTTCGAACAACAATCTTCTTTGTTAAGGAAGAAGCAGGCAGCAATCGCTTTCTAGAATTTGTGACTTAATTCACAAAAAGCTCAAAGTCACAACACTTTAACCCAAACTTACTCTGAGATTTACCTGAAGAAGCTCTATTTTGAGAAGTAACATAAAAAGGGGAGCCTAACAGATTGATTAAAATGAGAATCAAGAGAATCCCCCAATGGCTAGACATGGAAACTCTGGATCATTGCATAAATAACATATGTTTAACACAGTTTACAGATTGCATGATGGGAACACATATACAAGCAAAAACAACTTAGTGCAAGACAAATTTAGATAAGAAGTATAATATTATACTGAAATGCGAAAGTAAGAATTGGCGGATAATCTTTCTCCAATAATAATTTGATTCATAATCAGTGACAAAGAAGCATAGTGAACAACAAATCAAAAGCTTGAACACTTGCTTGATCCTCGAGAGGAAATGTGTTAACAAAAAAACATTGGCAGCCAAAATTGAAAAAAATAAAAAGGTTGGTGTGTTTACTAACAGAAACTTCCATATGAAAACCAAGACAAGACTGAGCAATTTGCTCCAACAAAACTAAGCTAAAAAAATTCATGAGGGTCCCAAACAAGACTGTAGAATATTTCAATAACAATTCATATGAACACAACATTCATAGAAAAGAAAAAGCCTTTATGTGAAATAGTTTTGTTAAATTTCAAAATACTGGCAACAACTGAAAACAACTCACCAGCTCCAAGGTAATGGTGGGGCATTGTCCCTTCAAAGCCTGTACTATGACTGTTGCAAATGCTTAAAATCATCGCAATCAGCTCCAACTTCAGTAAGTGCTGAGAAAAGCTTTGGCACAATTTTAGTTAACATCAGCTTAAAGCCAACAGAGGTTGAATTCGCGTTATCCTTATCACTTGCAGACGCATCTTTAGCAAGAGAACCAATTAAGTAGCCCTTCATATATGCATCACAGGCCCTAAGAATGTAGTAACCACGCCTCCTGAAATGGTCTTTGATAAGCTCTTCAAAGTCCTGCATTTATCATTCACATGGTGACAATTTTAAAATAATCAGTAAATACATTGTTATTTCTAAACAATCCCAGAACAAAGTAAAAGAGAGTGTTTCTGGATTCGGTAAGATGTCTAATTACCAAAGATATACAAGGCCTGCTGTGTCTTTAAGTATGGTAAAAACACAAATAAATGAATACACCACCTTCATTGACTTTCTAACACAAACTGTGCTACTTATTCACTCGGCTTTTACTATCTCACTTAAATATGTGACCCATTGAAACTAATTTTTTTAAAGGTTCTACTAGTTCTTTACTTGACTTCTCTAACTCAAATTAGATAGTGAGGTAATCTTGTTTCCACATATCTTGAAACAAATTCCATACACTGCAGGGCATACATGCCAAGCACATGTCTGCTAACATGGTTGACGAATATTTAGAATTGAACTAAATGCCAAGTTTACTGAAAACTGGCACCTTAATCAATGATACTTTTGTTAGTTGACAATCTGATAAAATGAGAAAGATGAACCAGTTATTTTGGGTGGCATGGTTTCCACAGATGAATAACCCCCTAAGAACTAATAAAACTAAATTGTGCCCCAATATTTATGACCGTCACTACTGTATAAACCATGGAGATCACAAAAGCCTAGAGGTAAAATTATAATTACCAAAAACAAATAGAAAGGCTGGTCAGACTTGGGGAATGTAAATCACCTTAGGAGGCTTCCGTATAAGATACATCATTGTCTTGCAGTTAAGCAAAAAAGTATTCTCATTGTAAGCCAATGAGTTTTTCTCTCCTTCAGCCGTCCCAACCTGCTTATCATACCCAGCTTCATTAAAATATGGCTTAGAATTTAGCACCAACCCCTGTAGTGAAACCAGGACTTGAAGAATGCTAGATGAAGTTGGATCCCAGACTTCATTTCCTCTGCCAGTCCATGTATTCAGAAGGCTAAGGCACACATTGCCTTCCTCGTATAGATTGGGATTTATCCTCCAACCACCAGAATGATAGTATGCTGACTGCAGCATCACAGACTTGGTCAGGAAAAAAGAGAAACACTAGCTACATTTTTCTTGTTCAACTTCAGAGAACAAAAAAGACTGAATTTGGTGAACACGATCAGAAGTGTAGCTTCTGAACCAAATATAATTTTTAAACATTCATATCAGCATTTATTACCGGCGGAATATCAGGATACCCAGGAGGTAGATGAAAATCAAAGAAGAACAGACCATCTTGATAAGGCGTTCCATATGTCCCAACTATTACTGCTCTTAACAGATCTATTCGGTCTTCATAAACTCGTACATAGATCCCATCTGCTAAATTTTTTCAATTCCTTAGACGATAGAATGACATAATGGATAATGTTGTCAAACTACCACAAAATATTATATACAGTATACCGGCATAATCCTTACCAGGCAGATTGTTCTGAAGGATGCCCCAATCTTGCTGGACCTTCTTCAACCACTTCCTCCCAGTGTTCTTCTGCAAAAACAAACATCTACGGATTAGCATTTCCTTAAAAATAATTATCATTCTCAAAATATATTACTACCCATGTCATAGCCTTCTTAGTTACGATACTATAATACAATATGAGTTAGCTGGTAACGTATCATATATCATACAATGATTATGACAAAATCCCTGCCTAATTACATATCATATGCTTAAAAATAGAACATTAAGATGGAAAACCAAAATAATACTGAAAGAAAGGACAGATTAACGTCCTTACAGTAAAATCATCATAAAACAAGATATACCTGTTCACTTCTACCAAGAAAATGATGATCCCGAGGAGCTTTAGTTATATCAAAGCGCTTGAAACTGAAAAAGTCATCCCTGTGACAAGCAGGGTTCTCTGATTCTTCAGTCCTCGAGTTGAATGATGGTTGTGCTGCATCAGAAAATTCGGCAGCCTCATCATTGACATGTTCTTTTGCACGACTATTTTCCACACCACAATTGTCAATGACATCAGATCTTTGAGAGCTGGACTCAATACTGGGATCTCCTCCCACAGAACTTGTTATCATTCCCTGGTGTGGAAGTTCATTATCAAATTTGGAAGCCAAACAACCGGGATCTACATTTTTCCATCCCCATGAGAATATTCCAGATGCCAGTCTGGTAACAAACCCAAGTGCAGCTAAGGGTAGAGATAAAGCAGCACTTTGTCCAGAATTACTTTCCACACTCTCTTCCTCCTCGGAACCCATGCCAGTTGCATTCTGTGATTCAATTTCCTGAAAGACATAGATTGATGTCAATTACTCAACCAACACAAACAAAAATATCTAAGGTACTAAATTGAAAAAGAGTTGTTTCAAAAATTTATCAATTCTGTACTTGCTACGACATCTACCATTGGAACTGACCATTTAATGGTTAAGACTCCAATTTAAGGGAAGAGAAATTGTTTCCCAACAAGGTGATCATCATTTAGGACATCCAAAAGCATATCATGCTTTGTGAAACACAAATGAGATGATAAGTAATTTTGCTTAACCCTCTTTGTGAAGCATGATATAGATGTTCTGGCAAGTACATATTCAAACCCATCCAAGCATGAGAACCTACATACTGGTGACTATCTCTAATTGAGGTGCAATAATTTTTATATATATGCTTTTTAAGAAGAGCAAAAATTTATAATTTAAGGAGATCCACACAACTGTTTCAAACAAACCTCTTGAGCATTCTCAAGAGCATCCATCTCATCATCATTAACCGTTTCCCAACTAGCAGCATCATCACTTACATCACTCCTGGAAGCAATAGACTCGTCGTCATCATCTCGAGCAACAGCATAAATTGCTTGAGGTCCAACCTAAAGACGAGACAAAGAATCAATTCATCAAATCAACAACCATGCTGAATCTTTTCAAAATCAAGAAAAAGACAACAGTAGCCATCATATGACTAAAGGCAACCGCACACAGCACCAAAAATCATTTAACTTTATGCAGCAGCAGAAATCTCCTACTAGGTTTCCACACTTAGATCTCACCTCCCCAAGGTTTACTTTATGTCTATAACATACCACTCAAACAGATTTCACCAGAGAAAGCAGCTGATACATTTATCAAACAATACCATAGTACATCACACACGCACGCACGCACGTGCACACACACGCACGCACGCATGCACATGTATGTATGTGTGTATGTTATTTATCTATTTCATGTGCAAGGAAGGTAAAAAAGAGTAAAGCACTGAGTTATTAACATAGAAAAGTCAAATACATTAACAGAGTCACAATTAATGGAAACAGAAAGTACATTCCATGTAGACAAAGAAATATGTATTTCACAGAATGAGAGAGCAAACATACCATTGATACCATTCCATCAGCCCATGTAACTTCAATATCACCATTCTTGAGGCCAGTTATATTCCCAACCCAAGATAGCTCATTGAAGTCCATGGAAGGTTCGACGTCTGATGCATCCTCTACCTTTTTACACCCTGAGCACTTTTTAACATCCTGTTTAACCTCATTTGATCCAATCTTCTGCTTTGATTCCTCAACAGAATCCACAACATGGACAATTTGGGTAGGGATTAAAACAGAGGACAATCGAACGACTACATCGCCATAGCAATAATCATAATCTGAATGCCCCTCCAGCTCATACACGCTTACGATTTCCTCCTTGTCAAACTCCCAGGGATCTTCTGCCCTTGCAACTGGCTTTAACCACCTTACACAAGCGGTTCGCTCTTTTGCATTAACACTTTTCACAACCCCAACACGCCTGGCTTCACTAGTATCATCACCATCATCAGCCACCTTCTCCACCACATACTGTTCAGGAACAAATTCATGATCACCAGGACTATCAATTGGAATCAAAGATATCGCATCTAGTCCATATTCTTTTGTTCCATCCTGCCACACCACATCAACCCTTGTCCTTATATTGACAATCAACAGCGCTTTTTCAAACTTTTCCTCTTTCTTTTGAGATTTCTTGTCTCTTTTAACTGCAACCTTATGGATCTTTTTTCGATGGAGAGACCAAGGTTCATGGCCAGGCTCCTTTGAAACTGATGGTGGACAATTACAAGAGCTGGATTCAGAAGAAGCTTTATTGGGAATAGTTCCATTGTTTCCGTCAGATGAAGTCACCGGATCAAGTTCCATGGATTCACCATTCTCATTTGGATCCTCCACTGCAACCTCTTCTGAATCACATCCACTTCCCCGTTGATCATTATCTAATTCACTTTTGCTGGAATCATCAAGGCACAACTTTGACAAACCCTTGTCTATTGGAATGGAGGATGATTTTGCCAAGGATGGATAAAGACACCAGTCGCCAACTTGCCAATTTGCATGTACAAAACAAGACAACAATTTTAAGTTCTTTGGGCTTTGTTCCTCAGCTGGGGGAGTAGAAGAATCAGGCCCATAGCCAGCAGATGCTATCCAATAAATAAACACAGATCCAGCAGTAACTTTAGTAACAGTACCTTCCAAACGATTAGCTTTCCACAGGCCAAATATCCACCTAGAATTCTTGAAAACAGATGAAGAGGTTGCCCTTACACGCTGTCCAGGGTAGTAAGGAAAATGCCCATCATCTTCAAGGGTAGTTTTTGGGGTTGGTCTGAGATGCAGTGGCTCAGCCCTCGTAACTTTACACACAGAACCATCATCAAACAATACAGTCACGTTGTCAAAGACATCATTAATTCTACCCAGCCAAGGACCAAGTACAACATAATCACCCACTGTGAATTCCCTCACACGTTGCAACTGTTTAGACGAGACATCTTTTACAGTAGATCCATGAGGAGCTAGCAAATCAACAGAGATATTGGCATCTACTACAACACCTACTTGCCCAGTTGGGTCTGAAACACTAGCAACATAATCCCCATGTAAGAATCCCCGATCAACAACTGTTACATCACTAATATTTTGGACTGGCTCAGTGTCATCCATCCAAAGTACTCGCACCTGGTCAGCTTGAAGAGAGCCACACTTATAATTATCAGCATTGCTGCTTCCATCACCATTCTCACCAGCATTGCTATTGCCTTCATCCTCTTCTCCATCTTCTTGCCCATCATCTTCATCTTCTTCTTCGTCATCAGTTATGTTGCTATCTGAATCTGAGTCACCCACAACTTCACTCACAATCCCAATCACGCCATTCTTGTTACTTCTCACAACATCTTGTCCATATATATGTGGAACATTATGCAAATTCCTAACAACATCACTCAGTTTGTTAACTTCATTGTCTTTACTATTTACATCTGGTTCACAAACAAATCCATTCGTTGTAGAATCATCACGGGTCAAGGAATTATTACCATACACACTTTTTGTAAGCTCGTCAGCGTTGGAAGGAGTGCCACATTGCTCAGTTTCCATCTAAATAAAAATATTCAAATATTGTTGAGACTATTGTTCAGAATCTTATCATTCAGTTCACAAATAGCATATATGACAAAGTATCATCATATGTCAATGCACAGTACTATTCTCTTTCCTATCATCTTAATCAAGTTTTAACACTACGATTTTTCACTAATATCATTGCTGAGAAAATCTATGAACAAGTATTTTAATCAGGTCATTAACCAATGCTCATCCCGCTAAACCTGGACTCTTGGATGGTTGTTTTGGATACAGTCCTGCCCTTGATACATATTCGCATAATGTTCCAGCTCTCAAGACTTGAACCGTAGCACCTGCAGCTGCACTCCCATCCAAAACTCCCACCATTACATCAAGCCACGGCCCCTAAATCATGCAAAACCCGAATATCCATCTTAATCTAGGCCAATCAATCACAGTATCTGAAAACCCATTAGAGCAACCCGCATTCACATTTCTCCTACTTTTCTCCGGTTAGTGAGCAATTAAACTCAACTTCGAGAATTAATAAGGAAATAAAATCCAAATTACCCACTACATCAAATCAAAAGATTATGACAATGCAATTCACAGAAACATTAATGTCCGACGATTGCTCTAGCTAGTCTTCCAGCTCATTAGAACCTATACACTATTTCAAACCAATCAAGATAAAAACAATAACCAAAAACAAAAAAAAACCCCTAGTGTACATTCAAATATCCTCCGTCCACATGCACGCATTTACAAACGCTAACCAGAATCAAAACAACAACACCTTAACATTGACTTACAACCAAAACATCAATACAAAAAAGAAAAAATACGGAAATTTAAAAAAATGCTTATACCAGCTGAAAAAAATCAGAAAAAAAGATCATCAAATTAATCACACGCAAACGCCAGCTCAAATGCTCGAAAAAACGATGTTAAAAGAAAATTAAGTGTAAAAAACAAATGAAACGAAATCGTTTTCAGCTAATTGACTGATAGTAATCGCGGGATTGTAGAATGATCAGTGAAGAGCTTACCTTCCAAATCTGCGAAAAAATTAACCGAGTTGTGTGATATTTCTTCTCTTTTTTGAATTTTTTTTTAACAATTTTTTTGGAATGGAAGAAACGCTATTGGCTGTTTGCCGATGGTCCGCCCGAGAGGAGAATCTTTAAAGTCAATGGAACAAGAGAATTAAGAGGGGTGAAATTGTAATTTCGTAGGCGATGTCGGGGTATGTTTGTAATTTGAAGTTATTGAAATTTTGTTCGTTGGGACTTATTTACCCTTGCTTTGTGAATTAAAAACTTGGCTAGTGTCCAAGAATTTGGTGACTCATCTGCACCGTTTGATTTGCTGACTAAACCGAGGGATGGGCCCAGATTGCATGATTATTGAGATTGAGAAATCTTATAATAGAAGAGCTCTAGTTGAAGCTAAGAAATAGGATGCTTTATCTGCTTATTAGTTGATTGAAATAACTGAAATTCATTTTACAGATATCTAATACGATACTATTGATGAAGCCTCGTGCTATTTATTATATTAATTAAAATATTATTCGTTTTTTTAATTATTAATACACGCTTATTTAGTATAATTTTTTTGACTGAAAAGAATTTATTGATATCAATTTTTATTTTTATTTTTCATTGTTTAGAAAAAATTTTGGATGAATAAAAATAATTTTTTATTTCAAAACTTGTTTTATTTTAAAAGTTTTTCTTTTATGTCTTGTCTATTAAGGTAATAAGACAATTAAATGTGTTGGGAATATATGTAAGTTTACACTTTTATCCTTGCATAAATAGTAAGTGGAGGGCGTTTTGGTAAATATACACGAGTTAGTGGCTAATAACAGTTAGCCCGCTAAAGCTTGATATAAATATAAAATAAAGGGACATGTTATTCAGAATAACATTACAGCCCTCCAAATATTTTCCCTCTGTTATTACCCTTATTTGCTCGCAGTACGCTTGGGTAACGGCTTCTCCATTGAATTGAGCAGAGAAGCGATCGATCACCTTCTTCCCCACCAAACGCCCTGAGAAGTTGAGAAGATGATTGTGTGTGTCGCCGTTGTGGGGCATCAGGTTCACATTCGTTTGAATAATTTCATTCGTCTTTTACCAGTGGAGAGATATCTGATGCTTTCTTTTTTTTTTTTTTTTTTAATTTTGTTATTATCCATCCTTTTTAGAACAATCCACTCTACATACAGAGCTTCACGGAGGCAAATGACGTCCTCAAACTCCACCACATCGTTCACTGCTCCCTTGACGTCGTTGACGAGCGTGGTATGTAAACTTACCTATATATGTATATAAAGTTATATAGATGAGTAAAATTTTGGTTGATTTGATCGGAGAATGTCATATGGTTGTGATCTTGCAAAAAGTTGACATAAATGTTTGTTTTTGAAGTAATATGAACTGGGTTTTTAGCTTTTTTGATATTTATTGTTCTTGTAATTTTCAATTTGTTCAAGTTTGTACGATTTCGAACCCTGTTCAGGGTTTTTGCAAGATGTTAAGAGATGGGTTAGTTTGTATTCCTAGTTACAGATAATTTTGAGGTTTTATCGTTCATTTGTTGCTTCAATTCACTATTGTTGTAAAGGTAGTTCTAGAGTAGATCAAGGAGATTTGCATGGCTTATTTAAAATTGCAATTTCAAACTTTTGATGCTGACTGTGAATATGATTATTTACAGTTAACAATCCCAAGAAATCTGGGCCAACTCTAAACGAAACATTCTTGGGTCTCCTCTATCCAACTGAAAACTATAAAGTGTATGAAGTTATTTTTGGTTGTATTATAAATGTATGATTGTATGCTCAGGTTGTAGTCATGTATGTATTGATTTTTTCATGCAATGTTTCCTCTTCAGGTATGGCTGTTTGACTAACACAAAAGTTAAGTTTATTTTAGTGACCACGGATTTGGATATCAGAGATGCAGATGTGCAAAATTTAAGTGTTATTGGTTGCATTCAAGTTTTCCTAGTACTTGTAGTAATACGTTAGAATTATTGTTTCATAAATATCCTACAATCTATGCTCTGCTAAGGTTGAATGACGCATCATGTCTGCCTCCTACAGATTTTGCTTTCTTTTGAGCTTTGTTTGATAAATTTGTTATAGAGTTAGTTACATGCATTAAAGATATCCGTGGTGTGAGATTGGTTTTAGTTACAAACAACAATTGTGATCCTACTTCTTTGATGTTTAGCTGACCGAAACATGAACTTGATGCTTGGAAATAACTTGTGTAAAAACAAACATAGCTTTATTCAATTTGAGGCAGTAGATGCATCAGCTGCCCATGATATGTTATTTGTTCTCAGATTTACTGATCTATCTTAATTTACAGTGAGATCTAGTAGATTTGGTTCTTTTTTGCCTAGATTTGGAGCTTTGGAATTCATTTGGATCATAAATTTTAAATGGTGATATTTGGTATTTACATGTAACTGAGAATCTTCTTGATGCAAAATTATGATACTAGCTTGACTGCATTTCCTATAATCAGTGGATTTTAGTGACTTCAAACGAATTATCACTGCTGGGTGCTTTTTTCTTCTGTTTGGTTCAAAATCTCATGCACAGAACATTATGTTGATATAAGTTTAATTTTCCCATGTTCAACTGCACATGTACCTCCCTCTACATTTTTGTAATTTAGTGTGGATGCTGCCTCTTTTTTCAGACATTGGTAAATAAAATGAGAATGGCAGTTGAGGTTCTTAGTTTACTGTCACAGTAATAAAAGAAAAAAGACTTTGAAAGGTTTGAAAACGTGAAAAGAATAATGAGTTTGAATGTATAGGATCTGAATTTATTTTGCTCTTTGGTTTCAATTATTGTACAGTTTTTCAGGAGGTTCTATGCGGTGTATGTAGATGCAGTTTCAAACCCATTTCATGTTCCAGGTAAAAAGATAACATCCAGAACTTTCGCAGAAAGAGTAAGCACCATAGTCAAATCGTTTGGATTGAGTTCAGCGACATAATTTCTGCTGGTGTAAGATTAAACCTGTTGGATTTTGGATCTTCCAATATTTGTATTCATTACCTTTTGTTCTTCTCTCACCTTAGGAAATTACAAATTTTGTACCATTTAATGACCTTTTAAAGGAGCTTGGAATCTTACATGTACCAACAATGAAGTTGATAATTCTTGGTATTCTCTGCCGTTTTATAATGTATCTGCGCTACCTAAGTCATGCAAGTCTCACAATACAAAGGGGAGAAAAGTATTTCTTTCCTGCTAAAGTCCGTAGCTGTACCAATTTTTTTAATCCGTTTTTTGAATTTATATCATCGGCTTTATATAGGATTCCATTGCATTGCGCGCAATCATCATTTACAGCGTAACGAAGAAATGATGCATGGAAAACATGTATTTCTGTAATACGTCTTTAATCCCTCCATGCAGTTATTATTCCATATCTGTATATTGTGAAATGATTCGAGCGCCATAAGTGAATCAAACCATCACATACTGGAATGGAGGAATAAGAATTCATAGAGAGCAACCATGATAATAGTTCGAAATAGTAATGCCGCGATTGCTCAAGTTGTACAAAGAAGGCCCAGTACATGAACTTGAAACGAGATCAACCAGAAGATAAAAATCAGAATGCTTTAACTGGAGTATTTCCGAGGAAGATGCTGTACTTAATGAAAACATTCCACGGTGCACGCAGATGTGCTTGCAGATCACTATTCAAATCAAAACTCATCATCCTCCTCCTCGGCAATGTGTTTTGCAAGCTCTTGTTCCTGCTGTTGTCTCTCCCGCCTTTTCTCAGCACTTTCTTTCTCCTTGTGTGAATTTGGGGGGAAGCGAAGTGCACGCACTGCCTCATTATGCATATTGAGGCAGAAAGCAATCCTTGAATTGAATGCAAGTTGAGGTTCATTTGTGGAGTAGATGTCTCCTGTCTCCTTCGAGATCATCCATCCATTTGCATGATCAACTGTTGCGTCAATTGCAGCATCTCGGATTGCCTTAGAAACAATACTCTCAGCATCAGCAACAGGATTTGCGGAGTCCAATCTCAGCTTCTTGGCAACATCAGCAAGCGAGATGCGGGAATAAGAGATGCTTATGTTTCGCAGGCCGGTCCTTATGACATTGTGCCGCAACCTAACAATCAAATTATTGGTTCTGTCTGAGCGGAAAGTGCTTGAGAACTTTTCAGCAACAGACTTGAAGAGCTCCAAATCCCCGATGCGTACAGCCTGAAATAGTGATTCCACAAGGATTAAAATACTTCAATATAACCAATGAGTAGAAGACTTAATTTCAAGAGGCCACCAATCAGGGATGAGATAAAAAACAATACTGTAAACAAGGTTCAGCAGGTCATGGAGATTACAGGTTTTATACTCAAATTAAGCTGACTATGAATCAGAATTTTATCAATCCTAGTTCTTACCAAATTCAAAGACTCAAGTTTAAGTAACCAAAACTCACATTCGTAAGCTCAAAATATGGCCTCAAAGCCTTCTCCATGCCTTTCTGCATAAAAACAGTCCTCTCTGGAATTTCTCCTAGCAATAGTCTGACAATAATTACCCACTTGTTGCATTGAACTCGAAAACCAAGGGCTGCAACAGGGGCTTTCCGAGCAGCTTGAAGGAGGGATTCTTTTGCGTCAGTGTATTCCAACTGTATTGTTCTAATCTTTCCCAAGTAAAAGAGATACCGACACCACTGCAAGAGAAAATAGTTAGCACTGGTACATAAGGAATAACTAAAACTCAGAATATTGGTTCCAGAGGGACCAACAATGCATCCACAACAAGCAACCCTGTACAAAACTGTAATAGGTAAAGTAAGAAACACATGCATATCTATTTCAGAATTCGTATCATGTTCCTCACATTAGCATTTCCTTTAAAAAATCAATTTTACTACAAATCACTATTCAACAATAACACAAAGTTTATAAGCCACAATAACCTAAAATTTCATTGTGCAAAAAACCTAAGGCTAGTTTCAACATAAACACATCTAAGAATGTAGTGGTGTCTCAACAAAAGAGTGCCACATAAGGAAGAAAGATTTGGAAAATTAAGAGTTGCCTGCTGGTTTGAGCGAGCTTCAAATTGAGGTGCTTTTGACCTCAGTTTCTCGGCTTGATCATATAAGTTGTAATGGAGGTAATTGCGAAGTAGCAGGTTGAGCAGTGTTTCCTGCAATCATAGTTGTTATCAAATATAAATACCCAGCATCTATAAGACACAAGAATATGAACAGAATTTCTTCGATAACCGTTAATTTACCTGACCCAGCTCGTCATGGCGCAATGTTGCAATACGGTGCAGGGCAAGGAGGTTCCTATTACACAAATGAACAATCAAATTAGACCAAATTGCAAACCTCTAATATTGTGCTTCATTCGGAGTTCTGTGTGCAAACATTAATCAGCATAATCTCGAGGTCACTAAATTTTAATGTCAACACATAACTCACCCTCTAATTTCAGCAAGATCGCCAGTGAGTTCATAGCAAAGAGAGTAATAGAAGTAGAGTCTGGCAGCTAGAACATCAACAGTTCTCCTATTCACATTCTTCAATCGCGCAATGCTTGCTGATGAACAAGCTTTAGCCTAAAAACATCACAATGAGAAGCAAACTGTTTATCATAACATATGTACATCAATAGAAAATTAAAAAATAGAAAAGAAAAAGGGAAACTTAACAGCTCTACCTCATTGCATTTCTTTTTATCAATCAAAAATATTAGCACAAGCAAGTAGCAGTATATCTCTAACTCCGGAAATGAGTGTTTCGAAGGGGCTTGAGCACCGGACGACGCCGTATCAACTTCCATTTCATGCTCATCTTCCTATCACCACAATTTTCACACACCAAAATTTAATTTTGAATAAAAACCCACCAAAAGTGGGAAGAATTATGACGTTACCTTGGGAAGAAACGAGACCAGGCGACTGTGCGCCTCGGATCCTGGAGTCAGCACGAAATTAAGAAAAGCTGCGAGCACCGGCTCCTTGAGTTTTCGTCTCAGCGCCATCGTCAGCCTCACCGCTCGCACTATCCTCCGCACTTCGCGCGCATGTGCGCCCGTCTCAATCAATGACGCTATCTCCTTCAAATCTGAACAAAAAAGATAAAATAATTTAGTAAAACAAATTAAATACAATTTTTTTTTAAAAAAAGGTAAATGTACATAGAGTCGACTTATCGTACGGTGGAGAGTGGAAGGAGAGGAAGAGGAGGAGAGAGAATTGGAGGGGTTCTCTTTCATCTCGACGTCTTGAGTCATCTTCTTCAGTGACTGAAACAAAATTACAGAAATTGTTAGAGAAACTTAATAATTTTGGATGAAGATCAAAACTTTAGTGAACTGACTTTGGAGATTACGAGAGTGTGTGTTGATCTGGAAATTGCCAGCTCGCTCGCTCGCTCGCTAGGGTATATCAGACTAGTTAGTTTCCTCCTCGGCAAGTCAGAGAAAAGGATAAATGCGACGTCGGTTTCATAGAGTTTGATGGGGTCCGACGGCCGAGTTTAAACGTTGTCGTTTTGAGACGTTCAAATGAGATAAAATTCTCCATTGAGTCGGGAATTCTCGATTCTTAGGAGATATATATATATACATAAATATATATATATATATATATATATATATAAATATATTAATTCTCTGTTTTATTTTAAAACATATACATGGTTAGAGAAAGTCGTATATTTATCAATGAATTTCTTTTGCTTATAATATAACGGTCTCGTTCAATATTTTTCTCTGATAGCTATTGATTTTTAATGGCATTACCACCCCATTCCCGAACCAAAAATCTAAATGCTTAAAGTCGTTACTACAGTGCTCAACAAACATTGCCTCTCTTGTAATCTAAAGAAAACTGAAATAATGCAAAGAAAACTAGCAAAGATTGGAAGAAAATTTGTTTGACTTTGCTTAAAGATTACATAATCATAACTGGATGAACTGCATCTTTTTATTCATTAATTTGATTGATGTCTTTAGTAGGCTTTCTTAAGGAAACTAATAACTCAAATCCACCATCCAATATCTGCCGACTGACAACAAAGGCGTGCTTCAGTAATGTAGATAACCTTCAAGCAGTTCTGCTGTTCATTTTCTCAGACAATGAACAGAACTTAGAAGTTGTTTGCATTCAAGAAATGCAGAGCTTCCCACAATCGAAATCGGCCTTCTTGGTCAACAATCCAGCTAGGAATCCAGACAGTATTTCATCTCTCAAGAAACTTGTTATGTTTCCTTCACTTTGTTGTATAGAACCAACCACATAAGCTGTGCTTGCGAGCTCAGAGACTCTCCATCTCCTTTCTCTGGCAAATCTTTTCAATCCCATTTCAATGCTCTTATTAAGTTGTTCATCGTCTTCTCCAGCTCCCTCCTTAGTCTTGAAGGCTTCAGCGATACATCTGGCTAAAACAATGCCATCTTCCAAGGCTGCACAGGCACCTTGGCCGAGGTCTGGTGTCATGGGATGTAGTGCATCTCCAGCCACACAGACATTGCCTTTGCTGATATTTCCCCAGAGTAGCTCCCATGGCTGCCTGTATCGTAGACGCGATGATATAATGCTGTCTACTGGAGTATTTTCTACAACAGACTTAAGTTGATCAGGAAAAGTATGAAACTTTCTCAACACTAATTGCTTCATCTTAGCTGGGCTATCTTCTAGCTCTTGATCATCTACAAGTAATGAAGTTTTTGCAACACAATGTGAGAAAATGGCAAAACTTGGTAGAAAAAAGCATGATGTACTAACTTCTCATTGATAAAGAATTTAATGATGACAAGTGCGGTTCATTATTACCTTGGCTGGAGGGACTCCAAGTGAAAAACCAATAAACAGTCTGATCATCACAAGGGATGAAGCCGGATCTAACACCTTTGCCAAAGAACTGCAGGAATTTAGGCTCAAACCCATGATTGCCCTTGAAATCTAAATAGCCCCTTATGGCAGATCTTCCTGCAAATACTGGCTTCTTGAATCCCAGCCATTTTGCCACAGCTGAGTTCACTCCATCACACCCAATCAACACCTGTCATTCACAGAGAAATGCAATGATGAAGATGTGAGAAATTAGACTAAAAAGAATCCCATACAATTTACCTTTGTCTTTATGCTGGTTCCATCAGCTAGATGCACCAGCTTAAAGCATCCTGATTCCTCTATAGAAACCACTTTTGAGGAGTAACGAATGGTGCCTCTCGGGAGCTCTTTTTGAAGTGCTTCCAGCAACAACTTCCTTCTCAGACACCGCACTTCATGTTCAGCACTAAACATCACAAACAAAAATGCCCACTTAATTTCTTGCTCAATTGAGCAGGCAATATACATTATGCCCACGTGATAACTTACTATTTTCCGTCAGTCTTCAATGATCTCTCCCAAGAGGGCTTTCCTGATGCGGTGGAAGTAACCACTAGGCTGCATCAGATCTCCACAGGTCAGTTTCATGCAAACAAATTAAGCCCTCACCCAAGTTTTTTATGGTTTACGCAAATATCACCTGTTTCCTAGGAAATTTTGCAAAAAAATTACTTAAAACAACTATCCTTTTTGGCATTAAGAACATTGAAGGTAGTTGTCATATTCATTACTTCACAATATCCCAGTAGAAGACTGAATTCTTCATAATATAGAAACTTGGACAACTTAAAGTTATAGATTAGCAAGCAGAATCAGCTTTGAGTTATGGAGTTACTGAGTCTTTAAAATTACAGTTGTTGTGGGATGAGATTACTAGAGGTGATTGCGTTCCTGCTAAAATTTAGTGTGTACCAAACATTTTTAGGCTGTTATTGGTGAAGTGCGGCAGCATACCTTTGGAGCTGGTGATGTTTTTGGCGAAGTCCGTCTCCGATGCCAACAGCATCCAAGGCTCTCCATGCGTTACTCCATGTTGAAAATGCAAATCCAGTGACCCTCAGTTTCTCTGATGATTCCAATACTAAGCTTCTGATTCCCAGCCTGCAGTCCAGCAACACCACTAACTGGTCAGAAATAGCTAGAAATACTACATATTCATGTTCATCCCAATACCTGTGAAGTCCCAAAGATGTTGTCAATCCAGCAATTCCAGCTCCCACAATCACAATATCTTCAACTGCTTCCATGATATTTTCAACTCTGAATTCTTTTAATAAGTTAATACGCTTGAGGGTTTTGTAGATGTGAATGATATTTTTGGCTTTCTGTTTGCCGTACGAATTCAGTGGAAGGAGGATAAGGAGACAAAATAATGCCAAAAAATTGTCAGATGATGGTAACCAAAGTGGTCTTGCTGATGGCAGCTGTTACTGTTAAAATTAAGATCTACTTGCTAAGAAACAACCAATAAAAATTAAAGAAGCTGTTAATTAATTAAAAAATATTAAATAAGTTTAAAATTCAAAAATAAAAAAAAAACAAGAAAAAAGATATTGAATTTTAAGATAAAATTTTTTTTGGTTAATCACTTAAATTTAAATATTATATGTGATACAAATTACAAATTATTTATGAATTAATAATAAATGATAACTGTAATAAATAATTTTGAATAATTTTTATTCAAAAAATTAACATGTTATATTATTTGAATTAACTACTCAATTAACTCAATTTTTTCTAAACTAATCATTTATCAACTCAACTAATTTCTTATAAACAGAATTAACAGAATTATGTTGGATTTGGATCATATTCGCAATTATGGTATGCACTAATGCAAGATTGCAGCAGTTACTACACAATTTTTGAATCATGGTTTACTTCAAAGTTTAAACTACAATTTTTACCATTTAGAACTCCATTAACATAGAAAAATACAAGAGATTGCGTCTGACTGATTTTCGGGTTTGGCTCAGGTCAGATGCAAACAAACGAAATTTCTGATGATAACCTGCATTAGAAAATACTTGGTAGTAGATTTTCAACTGGTGTTAGTTTTCTCTCTGAAAAGTTTCTAATGAGACAATTATGCTGCAGGAACCAAGTGAGCTGGCTGCTTCAAATTTATAACACAATTAGCTGGTTGGGTGTCGATGAACTTGAACAATTTTTCCCTTAAATGGGTGTATGATAGACAAGTCTCACAAAAGGTATATTGTTTCCGGTATATCTTTGGATGTTTCACCGAGTGAGAGTTGTTATGAAGTTGAGAATTGGGTTATTTCCCAAAATTTTTTTCACGAGAATCAGTATAGAGTTGAAGGTCTGTAACAGTGCTTGCTTGCATGCATAAGAAGGACATTGATGAGCCACATGGTCTGGCGTTGTTTGAATTCAAGAAATATGGAGCTTTCCGCAATCTAAAATTAGGCTTGTTGATCAACAACCAAGCAAGGAATCCAGACAGGTTTTCACCTCTCAGTAAATTCATTATCGTATACCTTTAAAGTACTTGCTCCACAGCTTGTTAACATGACAATTTCTAGCTCCAAGACTGAAATTCTTTGACTTTTCTGGAATGTCTGGCATAGATGAATGTCCTGCTCTTGACAAGAAAATTTATATGTTACCAACAGAAGATTGGAAGCAAGAGGTAGTTTTGTAATGCTAAGGATGGCTGAAAGATTCTCTCATGCAAAATCAATAGCATATAAGATCTTTGGGCTAAACTGAGTGCTTTAGAAACTAGCATTTCTCAAATTTGTTTTCAGTAAGGTCAAAATGATGGGTTTTCAAATTTTGGAAACCTTTTGAAAATTTTTCGGGTATGCGTGTGACTAAAATTTCCTACTCCCAATGTGCAACAATTTGTGTTAAGTACAAGAAACTTGAGCCTGTTTCATTTTGTCAGCTACAGGAATGGCATAGAGTCCATGATTCTGAAGAAGAATATTGAAATATGGGTCAAAGAAGAAATGAGTTCTCAGCTCATAGCAGATATCAAACAAACCAGCATGACACATTCAGGAAGACGAAACACAATCTGAAGGATCAAAAGTACAGAACCAGATGTGTCTGGAATATTAAAATACAAATTGATCTGGTTTTCCCGCGAAGTCATCCATATAAACATAAATTTTTAGAATATTAAGCAGATGTTGCATCAAGAAATGTTGAGGTTCCCGCAATCAAACTCAAGTATCTTCATAAACAACCTACGCAGAAATACAGACACGATTTTTTCTCTCAAGAAGTTCATAATCTTCCCATCACTTTGTTGAATAGAACCAAACATATAAGATGTCATGATGAGCTCAAAACTTCTCCATCTCCTCTCTTTGGCAAATCTTTTCAATCCCATTTCAATCCTCTTAAATTCTTCCATGTCTTCACCAGATTTGTGGTTAGTCTCTCCACTTGGCTTTTTTCTTAAGGCTTCTGCGATGCACCTGGCTAAAACAATGCCATCTTCCAAAGCTGCACAACCACCTTGGCCTATGTCTGGTGTCATAGGATGGAGTGCATCTCCAACTACACAGACATTTCCCTTGCAAATATTTCCCCATAGCAACTCCCATGGATACCTGTACCTTAACGGAGATAAAATTATACCATCTACTGAAGTGTTTTCTATAATAGCCTTTACTTGTTCAGGTAAATCATGACACTTGCTCAATGCAAATCGCTTCAAGTTAGCTGGGTTTTCCCCTAGCTCTTTATCTGCAAGATGTGAATATATTTGGAACTCAGAAGGTGAGAAAAAGACAACTTATCATAATGCATCTGATTATGCAGTTCAACCAAACAGCTTTTGAACTGTGATAATTTACTTAAATTGCAAAATTTTCACATGGTAATCTAAGTTTCAATGCTTGTGTATTCTTATTTAAATTGCTCATTACCTTGGCTGGATGGACTCCAATTGAAAAACCAGTAAACGGTCCGGTCATTGCAAGGAAGGAAACCAGATCGAAAGCCTTTCCCAAGGAAATGTAGGAATTTCGGCTCAATGCCATGATTTCCCTTGAACTCTGCATAACCTCTTATATCACATCTTCCTGCAAAAGCTGGTTTCTTGAAGCCGAGCCATTTTGCCACCACTGAGTTCACTCCATCACCCCCGATCAACACCTTGCTTCAAAAAATGATGCAGTGATAAATATCTCAGAAACTAGAAAAAGAATGTTGCACAAGAATTATACCAGACAGGAGTTTATGGAGCATGCTCTGCTATCATATTGACAGGTTTTGCGGAGTATATACAGAAACATGGCATAAACATAGTATCAAGGTCATGCATATATTTTTACCTTCGTCTTGAGAATGGTTCCATCAGCTAGATGCACAAGCTTAAAGAATCCGGATTCCCCTATGGAAACTACTTTTGAGGAGTACCTAATTGTGCCACTCGGAAGTTCTCTTTCAAGTGCTTCCAACAATAACTTCCTTTTCACTGATCGAACTTCGTGGTCTCCACTAAAAATTACAGTCACAGAATACATTTCCAATACTCATTTGCATACAAAAGAGATTGAACGAAAGTACAAGGAATAAAACTACCAAGATAAAATATGTTGCTGCCCAAAAATGAGATGTTCCCACCATATCTTTTTCTTTCATTGGCATGCCAGTATGAGATAAAATATTCCGGAATTGTCACATTTCGGCAATAAAATAACTTACTGTTTTGGCTTGGTTTTTATTACTCTCTCTGAAGAATTGCCTGACATTGGGGAGGAAACCACTGTCCTGCATCAGATTTCTTTGGATCAGTTTCTAGCAAGCATTTTTAGGATATGTTTGGAATTGATGTGTTTTGATTTGAAACTATAATTATTGTAAGATAAAATCACTAAATATTAAATATTAAATATAAGTGAAAAAATGAGTAGTATAAGTGGAAAAATTGAGTAGTTTTATCTAGACTCGTTTGTATTTGTCAAACAATTTAGCTACTAAGCACTAGGGTTAGCATTTTTTCCCATGGACCTAACCAGGCTCGGCCGGTTCCATTTTCGTAAACAGACCAAGAATGAGAATGGTCTTCCATCCTCAACCCGGCTCTTTTTAGCCCATAAACCCAATAATTATACTTAAATATATTATATGGGTTGAGGATCTGCAGGACCCCATTCGTTCAAGTCAGAAAACGAGACCATATTTAGACCCATTCATGGAAACAGACCGAAAAACAGAATCAAATACAAAAACAAGTCGGGAACGAGGATGGCAATATCCGATTCGTCTCCGGCCGGTTGCCATCACTAATTATAATGGATATATGTTAATTGTTTAACAACACCGAGACTAAAATTGGCCCGTACTATCATCGCAATCATACAATTCAATGTCTTTGTCTCAATTTTAACCAATTTATTTCTTTGTTTGAAGGAATATTATCAATAACTGAAGCTACATTCATGACAACCAAATTTCAAGAATGTTAAAAATTTTAACTTCCACAAACAATGTCTACCGAACCAATTAGTAGGTAGATCGGCTTTGAATTACCCTTGAAGCTGTGTGTGTTGTCGGCGAAGAGAATCACTGATTCCAACAGCATCCAATGCTCTCCAAGCATTTGTCCAGATTGTTAGTGCAAAACCTGCAACCCTCAAACACTCCGATGATTCCAATACTAAGCTTCTGATTCCCAGCCTGTAAAAGTAATCAAATCAAATAAAATTACAGATATTGTGTATATAAATCCACAGTTTTACGTTCCATCAGTTGGTTAATAATACCTGTGAAGTCCCAAAGATGTTGTCAAGCCAGCAATTCCGGCTCCCACAATCACAATGTCTTCAACTTCTTCCATGATCTCTTTGGCCAAATGGGTGCTTGAAGCTTGTCTAAATATGAATCTTTCTGCTCTTGTTTTTACTGATATAGGAGTAAGTAGAGGAACCTTGCCATGGAGTAGGTGAGCAAGACGGCACATACAAAAATGTAATATCCAAGCAGAATTATTTCTTCAAGCCCATTGTCCAATTTTATTTTTTTAAGCCCATTCTTTAATCCATGCATTTTGGCCCATGTAATGGCAAATTTAGGCATGTATTAGTAAGAAAATTCTTGCTTAATCAAGAATTAAGGAGAGGAAGCAAGGAGCACCGGGAAGACAGGAGAAAAAGAGAGAATGGAGAAACCCAAATGAAAAAAAAAAAAAAAAGAGGTGATGGGGACTCTACTGCGGCAGAAAGAATCTTAAACCATGCCAAGTCAAAGAATGTTGAAGAGCTTGAAACTAATTCTTGTCTTCTGCATGTACACTCTTCCGGAATTCACACTCTGAGGACTCCAATATTGTTTACTACTGGCATCAGAAATGCATTTCCTAATAAAAAAGGCCATATCTTTTCGGGTTGCTTGAATCTGAAGGACCTAATCTTAAATGGATGCAGTGTGGATTTCNAAGTCCTAAAGCAGTTGTCAAGCCAGCAATTCCTGCTCCCACAATCACAACATCTTCAACTACTTCCATGGTTTCTCTCCGAAAGCTCAAGTAAGGTATCTTTGGCTATAAATATCAGCAACGTTACTTATATAATGATGAAGCTCAACTAATGGATGACAATGTGTGTTTACGTATGCTCTTAGGTAAGCAAGACTACAACTGTTACCGAGGAATTCAATTGTAAATTCTTATTTGAAATTAGATAAAGGAGGTCGATTACTAAAATTTGTTTACAATTGGGAACCGTAATTATACTTCGGCCATATAAGCTTAATTAGCAGTCCCTCCTGCACAGTCGCTTTACAGCAGAAGTTTCATTATGACCCGCCGACGGCTTCTTTGTAGTCAATTTTTTGAGTTCATAATAATTAGAATGAAATTCTCCATTTTTTTTAAAAAAATAATTAAATGTGTTAAAAAAATACCATCAAACTAAATTATTTTAAAAATATTACTGAAAAAATTATTTTATTTACAAATTTTTCATTACTTCTAAATAAAAGTGACAATTTAAATTATTTTATTATATCTATCTTTCATTAAATACGCATTATCTCAAATAAAAAACAATCCAAGCACATCTTGTTTAGTAATTGTATTATAAAAAAAAAATATTAAATTCAATAAAATAAATAATAATATCGTATTACTTATTTAATAATTCATTTAATCTTATCATCTTATGTCAATTAAAATATGCAAATTCTTGGATTATATTCATGTCAATTTAGAGGGTCGTGTAAAAAATTTTTGGGTACAAATCAAAATGGTAAAATAATTACCTCACAAACATAAAATGATTGAAATAGTTACTACTAGCAAATGTGCAGGCTGTAATGTTTTTACATGTTCAAACGTTTGATTACTGTGGATTACGATTTATCCTATCATTATCTGAAAGGCACTGGCTATCTCTAACTCTGATTACTGCTTCAACAAGGTATATGAACCCGTAAGAAAACTGCAAGTTACTATAACTTCTATGCAGAAAAGCATTCTCTCATGTAAACACCGACAAATACAGTAGCAGCATACGGTTGCATACTGTTCCAAAATCTTATATGCTGTCAGGAAATTTGTCCTTGTATGTCTCGGGCACCTAAATACAAGGGAAAACTTTCGGTTATTCCTTTTTAACAATTTAGAGTCTTTGGGAGATGAAATAAATAAAATAAAGCCAAGCAAAATGTTTTATTACCATGTATGATGCAGTGATCATCTTCCCGGCAAACCATCTTCCGTGGAGAGCGCGCTGTGCAGCTATTGCAGATTGAGTATTTTCGAATCGCAAGTACACAAAGCCAGCACTATTCCTGTTCATTAAAGAATAGGAGGTGAGCCAAAATGGTCAAGGATTAGAAACAGAGACTATTCGAGATAAGATAAAACTCCCTACATGGGTTTTTTTGTTGGGTCATCTTTTGGGTAATAGATTTTACCTCACATTACATTGTATTTTTAACCTGTCAGAAACTGGCATACTTTGTCTACTTTATGATTTTGTACCAGATCAGGCACATGCCAGACGGTGAGAATCATCGCATTGCAGTATTGTAATACTTGCTACACTATACTGCAACACGGTGTGGGTGACAAACTGAATGGCAGTGCAGCTAGATTATGCTCATTACAATGCAAATGTGAAATTTGAAGCCCTTTATCCCTGATTAAGAATATAAAATAGCAATAAGAATGAGAAAACTCAACTCACTTCTCAACAAATACATGTTTCAATTTTCCAAACTTTGCACATTCAACCTCAACATCTTCTTTGATATCCACGTCGTAGTCTTCGTAAGTCTGCAAAAGATTCATATGTTAAATTGTAACCAGAGATAGAGGCACAGAAACTGAAACTACCAGAAAAATAAAGCCCACCAACCTCATTGCTGGGATCAAACATATTCTTCAACAGTAAACATTCACTTGGGACACCAATTGTATCAAAAGCAGGAATGCTAGCATTGGGAACTTGAAGACCTGTGCTGGGTTGTGCAGGAAGAGTAGGAACAGAACCCTGTACAACAGGAGAAACAAGGGCAGAAACAGCAGATGCAGCTCCAAGGATTGGTGCCGTCGGTAAAGCAAGACCACAGCTATTGACAGCAGTGGTGCCCACAGAACCAGCAATACTGAAGAAAATAAAGCAAATTTTAGTAACTGTCAAACTGCAGAATGAATAAAACAAGCTCTGCAAGGGGCATACGTTGTAGCACTGCCACTACGATCCAACTTCTGCATGAGAAGTGCTCGAGAACGTGCATTTAGAGACTGAAAATTGTAAGAGTATTATGTTAGCTTGACCAGATAATCATTCACACGCAAACCAGACCTAAACTGGATTCAATTAAAATAAAAATATACTGCATAGTGGTGACTATTTTTCTTTTACAGGAAATGAAACTTAAATTAGAAAGAAGAGGTCAACAAAGAAGTGAAACCCTGAGCATATGCAATATAAATATAAACAACTACACATTTCCTTGAGATGTGAGAACCAACCACTCTAACAATCAAAATCAAGAAATATCACAGAAAATGAATAGAAGAGGAAATGACATCACCACTAATGACCAGGATGGAGGTATACAAATAAAGATATAATTTAACTTGAGCTAAAGATACAATAAAATAACACGCATTATGTGCAGCATAAAAGAATATGCCAAAACAAAAGGCAGGTTTTAAGATACACATCCGGAGTAGTTACAAACAATTGCTAGGACTTCTCTTTTTTCTTTTGACTTTAAATTTTTGTAATAGCAGTAGTTTTTCTCTTTTTCCAAAGACACATAAATTACCAGAAGGAAAATCATCTCAGATCTAGAGGGCCTCGTCATCATATAAAGGGATAACAAGGTGAAGAATGTATTACTAACCAGGCCACCACCTTCGTCGTCATCAAAATCCCCAGTAATAGGCCCAACATCTTGCACTCCGCTTTGATCAGTAACAGCTGACACCTAAACAAAATCACTTAAAGGATAATGCTCTGAGTTTGAAGATCCATGAAACCATTTTTTGTCACAACCATTTTAGGATATTGTAAGCATATACGACCCATGCAGCTAGAAATCATACAAGAGGAATGAAATCAAGATATAATTAGGATCAAATTCATAAGAAAGTGCTTCTCAGTCTAGTTATTCGGCATCATTTCAGTCAGGACAACACAGAATCTTTATATGTAATTATAAAATTTAAAAAAAAAACTCTAGAAAAGGCATGAAACTAGTATTTTTCCAGCCGCACATTCAATATGCAATTCCATTGAAATTTTACCCAGACCTACATGTTGGATTATTCCATAATGGGAAAGTAAAACCGTCAAAATATCACACAAATTTGCAGTAATCAATAAGCAACCTTTGGCAAAGAATAAAAAGAAAATTGTCAAGTACTATATGACTAGTGACAGCCAAAGTCATCCTGTGCAAAAAACAAGTATCCCTTGCTACCATTTGATGAGTCTCATCAATCACAAACAACTTGGAAATCAGTCAAGCTAATTGCAGTTTGCTCTCCATACATTTTAATACATCTACATAATGTATGTTCTGGCTGTAAAAGCTTAGGAAAGAAGTGGAATTTAACCACAACTTTATATGACTTCCAACTCAATTGAACAATTCAAATAATCCGTAATTACAAGGATTTGGAGTTATCTGCAGTTACAAGTAGAGGCAGTAGAACTCAAATTGGAAACAGAAACCATGCTAATGAAGGGAGGTGGAAGAACAGCAACCATATTGGTACACAGATGCACGGGCATACAGAAAAAGCAGACTGCAGCCACATTACCTTAATAGCCCGGCCAGCAATCTCCAGTTGTCCATTCAAATTCAAAGCATTCCTAGCATCGTCAAGGCGTGCAAACTGCAATTAAGCAACTTATCCAATTAACCCATAATTTCATAATTTCAAGAAGGCTACTCATGTAATATTAGAAATAAAAAGTACAGATGCTTAAAGAAATGGCAAGTTCTCTTTACGCAAGTTAGAAACCTATAAGGCTATAACTAAAATTCTGCAAGCTTTAATTGTCTAAAACAATTCTAATATTTACATATGCATTAAATTTCACTTTGAAATTGAATACACAGTTCTGCAAATTCTTCAGGATGGATAAAAGCATCAGATGATGTAAGACTCACCTGAACAAAACCAAAACCTTTGCAATGTCCAGTTTCATCAACAGGCAGTTGTACTAGCTCCACAGTACCAAATGGTTCAAAAACCTGAGTATTCAGCAAAGCAAACATAACATATAAATACAGAAAAGAGATGATGAATCGTGTTTATAGGGGATAACTCTATCCAAAATCACCAATACGCCAACCTCAATCTATAATTTAAAAACTTTAGTCTTAACTCTGAGTAAGGTCAAACAAAAAGTGTTGCACTTTCCACTTGTAAAAGTTAAAACAAGTACTTACTTGACGAAGTTGATCTTCTGTCATGTTAAAATGGAGATTGCCAACATACAGTCTTCTAGCTCCCCCTGAATAGGGACCAATGAGTCCACCTGATGCTCCAGCCACAGATGTGGTTGACTGAACAAGATTCTTTTCAGCTTCTGATGGTTTAACCATCACTGGTTGACCAAGAAGAGGCTGCCCAGAGAGTGCTATTGCCATAGGGACTGACATTACATCATAAAACTCTACATACCTGCAACCATAAACAGTGTTATACAAATTGATAAAACACACGTCCCATACATATAAACACAAATATAAACAAAGAGCAAGACAATACCAAATCAACATGCCATGAGACTTAATGTCAATCCATGCTCATGCATTAAAAAGGGAGAAAAAATATATCATAATATTCTGATGACATAGTAAACCTCAAATAACTCGACACTGCAAATGGGTTTACACTAACAAAATCTTGTAATGCCAAATGATTGCTCTATCCAAATTTAGTAGTATTAAGATTCTGCAAACATCAGACTCAAATTATAATTTAAATGAAAAACAAGTGGTATACTTAGCTTTAATGAACAAAGAGAGAGAAGTTGCAGCCCCAATCAGACAATATACCACTTTACAATCACCAGGACTTTTCAAGTAGTTAGATTTGACATGTTGAGATAAATTCCTAGCAATCTGCAGTCATCAATATTGTTATAATAGTTTGTGTCTAAGACAAGTTTGCCCCCTCAAAGTAACTTTACATTCCAGACACCTCCTAAGTATATTATTTTTTAATTAAGATATAATTAAAAGTGCTAAATGACTTACTTTCGGATTGGATGGTTTTCATAAATAAATGACCATAAAATAGTATTTAGTTTGCAAAACCTTGGCCCTGTGTCCTCTCATGTTTCTGCATAGGTAGCAGAAATAAGCATTCCGTGGTTTAAAGTTAAGAGGCAGTTTCATTAAAACTGTTTGCTCTCTTCACAGTCATTTTCAGAAAGAAGGGATATATAAGTAAAACTGAGTAACATGCAACAGTTTGTAAAACTTACCCAACCCCTTTGGATCGCCTTGAATTACGGTCCATTATCAGGCGTACATCTCGCACCTGAATGTTGTTAAGTGGTGGAAAGAGAAGAGATAAGAAATCTACACTAATAATAAATTCTTTCTTGACATATACATAGTTTAAGTGCAATTTCCTACCAAATTTAATAATTTATAACCATAGAATGAATGCTAACATTAATAAAAGATAAAGGATTACAAATAACAAGTTAAGCATCTAACTGCAATAAACAAAAACTAACTTTGCCAGCCCTTGAGAAAAACTCATAGACATCCCTTTCATTAGCCTTCAAACAAATCTGTCAATCGTAACCAAAATTATTGGTCAGTGGGAAAAAGAAACCAAGTCAATAGAAAAACTGAACACAATATAATGCTTATACCAATAGCATTAAGTTACCTGATATGCAAATACTGTCCTTTGATCCCGTTCAGGGTCAACCTCTGGCTCCGCTGCATCTTCTTTCTTCTCTTTATGTCGTCTACAGAGAATGAAAACATTAAATAGTGATCAAATTGTCTAAACAGAAAAAAATTGTTAGTTAAAATTTTTATTAAAATCTAGCCTCCAGACAAGAACAGTCAAAGAGTAATAGCTTAAAAAGTCTCCCAGAACGAAATAACATTTTTGGTATCTTCCTTAGATAATAAACTCAAAAAAGAGAAGGCATCCCCAAACAGCATCAAACATTTCTCCACAATGAGTAATAAGGCCAAACCCGTGTAACATAGTCCTGCAGGGAACTACATGCAGTTAACATGAATGCATATGACGAAATAAATAGACCGTCATCCAACAAATTGACAACCACCAACCTGTAGAACGATTTTGCATTATGGTAAATGGCAAAATGTGGACATTGAGACTAAATAGATAAGTAAAGAATCCAACAACGGGTTTTGTCCTATTATAGACAACATACTCTTAGACGTGATCTGCAATCATCAAGTTGCGAAGATGGCTGAGGAGATAATTGCATGAATTTTAGAGAACATGTTAAAATCTTGTATTCCAGTTGAAATTAGTGCCCCAGAATTTTAATCAAGCACAAAATAGGTGACAAGTTCACCCTCAAAAGCTCACATCCATCAATAACGGTTTAATTATCATATCATACAAAAGGCAGTAACATACACTATATCTGCCAGTTAGTTTACATGTTTCAAAAGACAATGACATAAGCAACAGATAAAATATGCAAAATCTCGTTGATATGCATCCAACCAGAAATTATAGACAGTAACAGAGAAAAGGCTTGGACTTTATAGTTTCAACAATGAAAAAGCATGATGGAAAAGAGATAGTTAAGAGATGAAGGGTAAAGGACACAAAATTTACAAGTGTTCTTTGATTTTTCAAGTATTTAAGAAAAAACACGAGGAGCGAAGCAGTACGCAGGGGGCACAAGAGTATGATCAGGAAGAATATTGTCTGAAATCTATGGTTGCAAAAAGAAGTCCAACAAAAAAAAAAAAAAAGACTCTTTGGAGGAACAAAGACTACCAAAACAGCTACCAATCAATTACATGGTCCAACTCCAGTGTCAGAAGGAATCTGTCAAAACCTTGAAAAGAAATCAATTCACAGCACTATGGTTCGCTAATGACCACTTCACGCCATGAAGCAAACGACATCTTATAATAGATTATCCTGCAAAAAACTTAAAAGAAAAAAAGAAAGAAAAATATGGCACGTAGCCACTGAAAAATGACTTTTCCACAAGCATCAGAGGATAAAGTGCTTCTCTTAAGCAAAGCCCATCACACCCTCACCACCATTTCTGCAACAAAATAAATATAATTAAGCAACTGATTCCAAAGATGGATGAGTGTAAAAAAACATAACAGGACTTAACCACCCCGGTCAAAACCTCCAACACTGAAATCCTCAATCTTGCAAATCAAGCCTTTACAGTCTAGGAAGAAACATTTAAAACCCATGAGCTGAATTCTTGTGCCTGGCCAAAATGCCAGAAGGACCATCTGAAGATTGCTCTAGCAGATCTGCGAGTTCCCAGAATCTAGCATTCAATAACCAGAATTTTTAAGACTGTTTAAATTGCACAATTAACTGCATGAAACTTAAGAATAACTGTTGAAAATATTTATAGCAGAATTAAACCTGTTAAGTAACCGAGAAATATAGTTGGAGGGAAAATGGACATAAAAGCTATTTATGGTACAATTGAGGTAATTTATCTTCATATTGGGTGTGTTCACATCCAAACCAGAACTTAGCTCCTATTGAGCTGGAAACAGAATCAACAAGATGAACAAATGTTTATTACCAACATTACGAAGCAAATAAACAAAAAGGCCATCAGCTTGACCAATTTACACTGAACATCAACCAACTACCAGATTTAGAAGTAACAAGTGATTAAGGGATCATAACTAAAAAATTTCCAACCAGGAAATATGTGTGAAAGTTTCTACACCCCAAATTAAGGTCATTTTAACACTGCAGAGCACCATTCCCAACAATACATAACCACCTTACCACTCTGTCATACAAGATGCCCACACCAACACTGCATAGAGACATCCATCAAAACTATAACTACCCCTCAGCCAAAAGTGAAAAGAACAACCTCCTGACCAGGCATAGTTTGACATAAAAATGAAGAAGAAGGAGATAAAACTGCCTTAAAGAATGAAAAACATATACCATAATTCATATAGATGAGACATTCAATTAAGCACCAATTACATTACCAAGTTCAATGTTATTTTCCATGATTAAGTTTCCTTGGCTATAATGCTGGAGAAAGTATTCTTGAGGATAATGGCATCTTAAAGAATCAAAAGAATATGCCATAAATCATATAAATGAGACTTTCAATTAACAAACAATTACATAACAAGTTCAATGTTTAGTTTTTCATGATTAAAGTTCCCTTGCTCACAAGATTGGAGAAGGGAAAATATCATCCCAAAAACCCCAGATAGAAAGACGTAGGCAGAAAACTAATCCTCCGAAAGTAATCGTAGCAGCATTTCAGTATAATCGCATCACATTCTAGAAGCTGAATTCCTCCAGGTAGGATTTTATTCCCTCTGCAAGCTTCGTACACAATTTTGACACAAATTTTGGAGTTAACAACACTATAGAAATTGAAGAGCCCAACCCACTCAAAGTTTGTCAACAACTGAGAACAATAGACGCCTATGAGATTGAAAGACATATTATTATTGTCAAATTTGCTATATAGAAGACCATCTGCTCCATTTTGAATATTGAACTTTGAACCTCCAGAGGCTCATGTTCAAGCCTAACAGCTGCTTTTCCTACATAGTTTTTGTGAAAATGGTACATTAAAGTTCTGAAGCCTGCCTGAAATGCAGATAACATTGCATAGGTCAAATTAGTTACTAATGAAATCTAGTCCACACAGAACATAGGAATGAAAAACACGCTCTGGTAACCCTTCAGAAGTAATAACTAAGAAAAAAAAAACTTGGTTAAGGCTTCCTAAATGGTGTGGTACTGTCTTTCACAGCATACAAGTGAAAATACCATAAGTTCCTCTCAACTTAGCAATAATACAAGTCCATGCACTATTTTACTCAGAAAATTTACATGACAATAGACAAAGTTCTGTCAAATGAAACACACAATATCATTGATTAGCGGTGTTAAATGTTAAAACTAATTTTAAAACTAAGAACATCCCTGCAATACAACCATTCAAATTATCAAATGAACAAGCATATAATTAACGGAGTAATCCATGAAAGAAGTCATAAGTTTGTCTTCTGTTGTTTTATAGCTACTCTGGCATAATGTATTATCTGTCATGAAGAGCATGCAATCAATAATTTCCTAATTCCTGTATAGCGCATCATTGTAAATAATCCCAATAAAACATCAACCTGCAGCAACCATAAAAGAAACCATGCAAAGAAGACAAGAATTTGCACTGTTCACACTCTGTACACCACCCCAAGATAACTCTCTGGTTAAATTCAGTAGCATTAAAACTCTGTGCACTGACAATACATAAGAAGATGAAATAGAAAAGAATAAACAAGAATACCTGTTTTCTCTTTCTCGATCCCCCAACTCCCTCTCCTTTTCTCTTTCTTTGTACTCCTTGTCCCGACTCCTTTCTCTTTCATCCCGATCATTTTGCTGCCTTTCTGACCAACTCCTACTTCGATGCAACTTTTCTCTCTCTCTATCTTTTTCCTTCTCCCTCTCCCTTTCAATGTCACGGTCCCGTTCTCTCCTGTCCCAACTGCGATCTCTGTCTCTATCCCTTCCATTCCTCTCCTGCCTATCTCTGTCCCTCTCTGCATCCCTATCCTTATGTTCCCGGCTACTCCTGTGTTGATCCCTTCCCCCATCTCTAGACCGTGTGCGGTAACGAGATGAGCCCCTTTCTTTCTCACGATCATGATTGTGTGTGTCCTCTTTATATTTAGAACCCTTTGAGCGATGACCATCATCATCGTAGTCATCAACCTTTTCATTACTCTTATGCCTTGAATTCCGACTTCTTTCTCTATCTTCAGATTTCACAGTTCCATCGCCATTTTCCTTTTCCTTCCTTTTTGGGGGTTCAGGATTATCAACCATTTTCTCCAAGTATTCATATTCATCAAAATCCATTATAAAAATACCTGATCAAGCAACTTAAAGGAACAAGCTCTGGTGATGAAACCTACAACAAATAAGTAATATATTCTCAAAAATACTAATGCAAATATCAGAAGATGCACAAAACTAAAATCCAAAAGCCCAAACAACACACAGTACAATTAACATTCCAGTAAAACACTCTTAGTTCCAGTGTAAATTCCTTCTTATGTCTCTGTTCCTTGGATATAACACAAACACACACAATGAGCCACCATTCACAAGCCTCTTAAATTCCAAAGATTCAACACCATAAACTGCTCTAGACATAAAAACACAGACTCAAATGCCAGCATATTGACTTCCATCAATAACCTAGCTTCCTCTACATTTTTCTCTGGCAACAATCAATTTCCAGGAAAACTTAAACTACTCAAAGCAAATAAAGAGCCAACTTAAGTGAGCAACTATAAATGCAATATAAATCTCCAAACATTATAACAGCCAAAGAAATGCAAGTTCTTATAACAATATCCACTTTAAACACAAATTTAAACAAAACAAACTTAAACTATCAACAGATCCGTAGCTCCATCACTACTTTTATCACCTAATTCGTATCGTTAGGGTTTCGAGAGATGTTAACCTCGAACGTTAGGTTTTCGAGAGATGTTAACCTCGAGCGAGTGTTCGGCAGCGAGACCAAACCTAGTCGCGGAAGGAAATGACGCAAAACGACAAGAAATTGGCTTAAAATAGGAGGAATTTAGAGACAACTTGAAGGCTTCACACACTCGCGCTCTTTCGCTAGGGCAGCCCATAAGCTATTGTATATAGCGTCACGTGCTTTTATCATATGGAAAAACGGGTTGGTTTTTGCTTCGGGTCAAGAACCCGAAATCTAGCAGAATTGTAGACGCAACGACGCCGTTTAAGCGTGATTAAAAATGCCGATCAACCGCCATTAACGAGTTCTTCAATAAGAGGATGGAGAAACGAAATGATAATAACATTCATAATGAAGAAACTGCGATTTATTATTGATTTGTGTGTCATGTCCTAACTGGGAGTCTAATCCCCAAAATTGTTATTAATTTTACAGGATGCCAATACAAATGCAAATACTCATCTGAAAAAGAATAATCAGTAACGCATTCCGCAGCCCCTTTAAAACTACGGATAAACACCAGAAGCAGGCCACGAAGATGAATGATGACAGATTGAAGAACTGATTCGTAAATGGTAAATGGCAAATGGGAAATTTTGACAAAAACGTTGGCACCACTGTTCGTTGAATCCTGATTTGCTTTGGATTTTCTGTTGGATACTGCATCAGAGTTCTATTTACTGAACATTCCCCATTTGCCCTGTCCACCATTATCAAGGCCTGACCTTTGGCTAACGTTAGATTTTAAACCGGGAACGTTTTGATTTGCTCCGACTCCTGCTGTGCCAGGATTCCTAACAGAATCGGATGGGCTTCCTTCCTTATTTCCATGAATGCCGGCTGCTACACACTTTACTTCAGGAGCATTTGTTTTTGCATTACTGAAAATTCCATAACCAGGTGCTCTAGTATTGGGAACATCAGTACAAAACGGCTCTTGCTTGGGCATGCTATTTGGAAGGTTTGGATTCCTAAAAACAGAGGCATCAGTCATGCCTTGCTTCTTTTCTCCCATTGAGGGAGAGACATTCATATTTGGCTCTGGTTACCTTCTTTGATTGTGAAACTGGGGTTCCATCCTAAAAGAATATCTCACACCATGCACCTGATTATCAATTGATTTTTGTGAGAACTGATTCCTTGGTTCACTTCTTCTATACCTATTTTCAGTTCCAGGGGAAGGCTCTGGCGGCTTAGATTCCCTTGAAAAATCAGCCACTGGTTTCGGATGTGAGAAGCTTGGAGCATCCAAATTTGCAGGGCGGTGAGCTGTTTCTGGTGCAGCATTCATTACTTTCACCCCTTTTCTATCATCGCCAAGGTCGAATAGTTTGTTGAAATCATCACTTGAGTTTGAAACCGACCATGCATCATTGTTTTTTCCAATATTTTTATCTTGCATTACTGTTTGAGGGGTTAAAGGCAGGTCAACTTCATCGCCAAGTGTCTGATCTTCCCTTTCCAAACTGAATTCTGAAGGATCTTCTTCACATATTGCAGGGCTAGGAATATGACCCGAACGGTCAATTGTTGGTGACTGAGTTGCAGTCTTACTGACACCACTCGTATGTCCGGCAGTCTTTGATTTTTTTCCACCACCTTTCTTTGATGGGCCAAATTTGACATGCCTGATTATAGCATATGCCTGCTTTCTCTCCACATGTGGTCCAATATCTACAATAGATACATCCTCAATCTGCAGTTGTTCATAATAAAGGTTGGAGACCGTAGAAAAAAGAACAAGCAACAACTCAGAAGTATAGAACTCATAGAAACATGAAGATATATGGTAGTACCAAAGCAGTGAGATGAGACAAGTATGCTCCCAAGTCCTCTGCTGCTTCTTTTTTCCTGATTAGCAATGCCATACACTGTTCAGAACCAGAAAAGAAAGTAAAGTAATTTCGGAACAGATACAATCAACTTAAATAACCTCAATTTGAGGAATTTGGAGGCACATACACTTGACAAATTCAGCAAAATAACACAATTTCAGTGTATGCATAATGTGACAACTTTTGTGTGTCTACGCATGCACATACACATAACAAAGCACAACTTAGAGCATTGATACATAACACAAATATCACATGCATCCATTAGAATGAGCACTTAATTTATAGCATGTTAAGTGAATATCACTGCATGTGTGCGATAAAGAAAAACATCAGAAAAAAGAAAGACAAAAGCAAAGGCTCAGAAAATTCAGCTCTGTTATTCCTAATACCAGAAATAATGCACCCACATGAGATGTCGTGCAACATACAATGCACCCAAAGACTAGCAAATTACACGATAGGATATCATTTAGCTTTAGAAAGCCCTTAATGAGAAAGTACCTTCACCCGGTAACCCTGCTCCATCAATCCTTTTACTGTATCTGCTTTCATCTTCAGGTCCTTTTGTTCCTGAAACAGAAACAGTGGTTAAAGTAAACATATTTTCTCTATCCTACTAGTCAATGCACGATTTTTTTATTAATGTCAGAATTTTGTAAGTTACTTTTCCAGTTTTTACCTTATTCTTGAAGAATCAGTCATTATGGATAAATTCATAGGTTGCCATACAAGCATCCTAATTGTTATGCAAAGGTTGGGTTTTAAAGACTTACAACAACATCAACAAGGGTTGTTGAAATCTAGTTTCAGCTGCAAACATCTATTAGGTTGTTTTAAGCTCAAAATTTTTCAATAGCTGTCAATTTTTTCCCTTCAACATAATTTCAGCATTTTCTAAAGGCATGGATAAAAGAATATAAGAATAGACCTTTAAGTAACTTACAATTTTCCCTGAGAATCTAACTTCTTTGCAATCTCCTTTTTTCAACATCGTGTCAGACTGCATAAAAATAAAGCAGCTCAAAAACATCACCACTAAACAGAATGACATAGAAGTCAAACAACAGGCAATGGCTGGAGACCCTGAATAAGTGTATGATTCTTTCAGACAACGTGTAAGCAATTTTTTTTCCCAGGAAACATACAGGATAAATTGAGCAGGAAAGAGGAACCATATCGTTTAAACCACAGGAATGCAAAATACCACAAACCAGATTAGGATACCAATGTTAAAGCTCACAACCCCAACCACAAATTTATAACTACAATTTACATCATATCATACATTTAAGAAGGAAGTCTGTTGCAGAAGAAGCATCTGTATGAAGCAGTGAAATCTACATCTCCAATAAAAAGTATATATAGACAAATAGATAATTTTCTCCACATAACAGGTGGATATCATCCTAACGAACTGCATTGCACACCCACATTCTGTGAAAAGCAAAATACAGAAAAGCTTACAACAATAACTAATCAATCAAAACTGATTATAAAAAACTCTTGACAACTAAAAAAAGAAGTACAATATCGAGCTCATTGTATAATTTCTCACTCAAAGCATTTGCATCAACAATAAAGCAACCAAAATTAAAGCAAAGATCCACACTTATCTACCTAGGCTTTTGCACAATCCTTTTCCCTTAATTCTTTCTCATACTTCTCTCTATGGAAGTCCATGATTTTACAGACAGGAGGATCCGCATGTCTTTGAACCTGTAAAATGAAAAGTCTTTTTAGGAAACCAGGAGAGCTAAACTTCATATAACATTCAGCATCTTGGAGCATGTTATGAGATCTCATAGCACAATAAAATGGAAGTGATATAAATCATCAAAAGCACTACATCATATCGAGAAAAAAAAAATTTGTTCCAACCATGAAGAAATTTCACTTGCAGCCATTTTCTACCATTTTATCTGGAAAGCATAATGCATGATACCTGCTAAGAGTAAAATGACCACAGTATCAAGAAGCATTACCTCAACCAAATCAATTTTGAGTTTCCTAGCAAGTGCGAGTGCTTCATGCCTTGAGATGACATTATGCCCTACATACCATACATACAAAATCATCAATAACATCCAAAATTTTTCCACTACTTTCCTGCACGTGAAGCGAAATGACACACAAGTTTCACAATTACAGACAAGTATATGGTAGAAATTCTGCATATAGAATAAACTGGAATGCCTCCCTATAACTCGGTTTTTCATCTAAACTCATCATCTACTTTTCAACCAAGCTACATTGAGTTTCCATACACTTATATTCTTTGACATATATCACACTCTTTGCTTCAGAAAAGTTAGAACATAATCTCAATTTTACAGCAATTAAGCAAACATGTAAGGCAGACACATACATACCATCATCTGTCACAAGCCGGACAAAATGAGCTTTGATTTGATCATTTAAACACAGGCCACTACTATCCTTCTCGTTATTCTTCTGCTAAGCCTGAAATTAAACAGTCTATTAAGCATCACTCCCACATGCCACAACAACACAGAACAACCAATGCACAAAACATCAAATCAACACACAAAAATTCAACAACATGAAAACAAGTAGCCCCAATCAACAAAATTTAAATTCGATGACACAACGCCATCAATGCAATACACCCAAATAACCTAAATAGAGAAAACAATACGCAGAAGAACTAAAATGCCAAAATAACAAATTTTTTTTCAAAAAATATAAAACCCAGATCAAAATAGAAATTTAACGGATATATAGCCAGGAATAGTATCATGAATTGAACTGATACCGGAAATGGAGCAGCAAAGAACCTGACGTTGTTGCAAAAATCAGTAGGTCTTTTAACAGTGCCCCAAAATGGATTCTCTGCCGCACGAATTTTTGTGTGCGTAAAGCTGCAGTTAAGGGAAGAAACTTGAGTGTAACATCTCTTGAATTGATTCGTTAAGTGATTGAGCCTTGATTGGTTTATTCTACACCAAAAAGACATGTTTTCAATTGATTGAATGACAGAGTTGCATTCTTTTAATTAAATTTGGGAAATTTTTTGACTGGATAAAACCCTAGTTAGACCATTGCTGTGATGTGGAATTCAGAGAAAGACGTGACAGTTAAGTTTATGGTGTAGCGTACTCACACAATAACTTGCTTTGTGGACTGTTGGATCTAGACTGTGATTAGTCTGTTCAGATCGACGGCGGATACGGTAGGAATGGAAATGAGCCAGTTCTTGAGCTGCATTATGTAGACCCAATCCAAGTTTCGATGCCGTCCAGAGGAAAATGATTCTGAACTCACCCCAGTAACATTCTCATCACACTCCTTAACTGCCAGGTACAACTCTTAGAGTGCATAAAACAGGTGTATTCAGAAGTACGAAGGGTGCGTTTAGATTCAGCTCCAAAGAAATTGGTGGACCCTTAACGAGCCCAAATTGAATCCACTAAACCCAACAAAATTTGTTCATTATTAAAAAAATTATCTACAAAAATAAAACAACAGACTTAGACCCATCCATAAATTTATATAAAAACTTTAAAAAATTAATTAAACACATAAATATTTAAAAAAATCCATAAATCTACTCGTGATGAGTTGAAACTTAGCTTGATCTGAGCTTTTAATTGACCTTCGATTTTTTGCCTAATCAAAATTGTAATGAGCCAAATTTATACTATTTATAAGTCAAATTTAAATTGTTCAATGTATTTATCGTTTTTAATATAAATTATGATAAGAATATAATTAAAAATAAACGTTAATTGTATTCACATATAAATAAATAAAAGATGTCGAACTGTAATATATAATCATTAAACGCAATTTTATTCTACGTTTTATTTTATACGACAAGCGAAAAATGTTGAATTAGTTCATAAGAGCAATTAGTGCGTCAATTAATCTAATCATTTATAAGTATTAAGGCAAATTTATACTATTAAATTAATGGAGTGGTGGTATTTTACTTGCATTTCAATTTGTTCATCGTCATGTTATGGTCTCATATGTTCTTCTTACCGTCGTTAGTTTCAAAGATGTAGCATCAAATTTAAAGAGAGGAGTCCATTGATTTCGTTCAAACTTCAAAATCAAGAGGGTGTCAATCAACACGATGTAAAAGTTAACCTAATTTTTGATAAGACTCCAATTACAAACAGTTTTCCATATCCATTGAGCAGTCTATTTCAATATATGTATTAAACTATGACAATTACATAGTCTTAAGTAACATCATAGTCTGATTTGATACACACAATGCCCACAATCACTAGTCATTTTGAAAGAGAAATAAATTGGAGACAATGACTCTCCACCTTGTAATAACCTGCCTATCGAATGAATTGATTCTTCCTAAAATTTGTCTAACTTTGCATTATTTCTTATTTAGAATGAATTTTGATTACAATAATTTACTATTTAAATTGATTCAATTTAAAATCACTTTAACAGTTTACGTTACAACAACTATAATGTTATTAGTATAAAATTTTTAGATAATATTACACGTGTTAATTAATTTTTTTAATTTTTATTTTAAATAATATGCTACTTTCATTCATCGAATATTAAATTTTTATAATTTTTAAAAAAATTAATTATTCTGTCTCACTATTTAATCAATGAAATATAAATCAATATGATGTTGTGGCTTTATTTCTTTATTGGCTATTAAAAGAGGTAAGGTGAGGTGAGGGGAGGGGAGGTGTTGAAGCGGCAATGCATAGCATGGCAAGGCAAAGCAAATCCTTGAGGGAAAGTCAAAATTGGACATTCTTTTCAGAGATTCATGGCATCTTTGCCAGCTGCTTGGATCAAATCAAATCTGAGATTCAATATGCAATGCAATATGTCAAGTAATTTGACTCAATTTCCTTTTTAAAAAACAGAAAGAACACTTTGAGATAACATTCTCCACAATAGAAATTTCTATTTTCTGTAAACACTAACTATGCATCACAGCTTACATCAGCCCCAACTGTGTTGGGGATTTCACATGGGAAATGCCCAAAACTTAGCTTTCCTTATGCAAAGTAGTCTCTCAAGTCAAAAAGTCAATGTCTATGACAATGAATTAGGATGGTAAACCCTAATCCTGAGGACCCCAAATAAAGCCTGTCCACCTTCTTTGTTTTTAATGGGAAATTTCTTTATCCTTCTAGAATTTTAGTTAAAATACAATATCCCTTTAAATTCTTATAAAATTTATCAGAAGAATTAATTATGTTATCATTACAACACGAAAGTTAAAAAATCTAACACAAAATTTAAAAAAAAAAATGACCAAGAGAAGTTCTTCCAAGGGAGGCCATGTCTAATCCGTAAAAGAAATAATTCTTCTTCTTCTTCTTCGTTATGTTTTAGTAAATAAAGAAATGAATGGTGGGCCATTTCCATGAATGCATGAGAACCTAGACTAAGTACATTGTTTACCATCCGAGACAAGACTCTGTTCTTAGATTTGGGATGAAGATACATTATCCGAATTGTCTGTTTCTTTTCTCCAGTGGTTGAGATAAGGCGGGCAGATAGAAACATGATCTGCAGCTTTTCATTATTTCATTCATTCATTCACTTTTCAATCAATTCTTTTAGGCTTTCTCTTCTTCTTCTTCTTCTTCTTCGTTTATGAAGTGATTTAGTTGTTGTTGTTGTGAACAAGTGGCAATCTTATTGTGATTTATGACCGATTACCCACCACACTAATGAACCTTTTTCAGATTGTAAAATCTTCAGAGAATCAAATGGATAGTTTTGGTGATGGCCCCAGAACACATGATCATTGTACTCATTTGTCTTGTGGAATAGAAGTCAGCTGGCCTTTCCTTATTCAAGGCCCTGATTTTTTTTTTTTTAACATTTTACAAATAATAACATATTTTTTTCTGTTTATTTCAAATAGATCCCTAATCAATCCCCTAATGAAATACCCATATCATGGTTAAAAGATTAGGACCCAGATGTTATAATTCTATTTGCAATCTCTTACGTTATGCCCACCGTATGAAACGAATTGAAAAATGTCATAAACAGAAAGAAAATTATATGGTTTTTGCTTCCTGTTATTGCATTCACGAGGCAAACTATAGGCTTCAAAGTTCAAAGAGTGCCAATAATTTTATGACTGGTATGGTCTGTTTCTGCACCCTACCATTTTCTGTCTTCATTTTCCGTTTCTGGGTTGCTGATGCAAACACAAAACCCTAGCTTGTTTGCTTGCTTTGAACAGAATGAGAAAACATATGGCATTCAGCAGGAGATTTATGTCAAGTAGTACAGAGGAAAACTGAATGTTGTTATATATATTTTTTTACCATATAGTTTCTTTCATGTTTGCTCTTCTTCCCTAGAAAAGGGACAAAGGGTAAAAACTAGAACATGGATCCACAATTTCAGCTGTTGACAAGTTGGCATTAACCTCTAGGATAAAACCAAGAAACTGAAAGGACTATGTGACATGTTTGCACTCTTCCATTCTTCACCTGCAGCCATTTTCTTTCTTACTCTCTCTTGACTGCTGTATCGGAGAAGATGAAGAGCTGTCATATTCTGCAACAAAGTGGTGAAGAATGGAACAAGAGAGAAAACAGACTACTGAGGCAAGCAAATTAAAGGCCATGAATTTGAAGAAAATAATAGAAGTGTCCCCACATTGGCAGGTACCCATCAAAATTATGCAATGAATGTGCTGCTGCTAGCTGCATGCTTTTGTTTTCACACATAATGCTATCCATTTTTGCCTTTCTTTTCATACCTAACAGACATGAAATAGAAGAACATCTTACCAATTACTCATGAAAGTAAAAGGGTTTCTATATCACATCTATCCTCACTTCATGATCTTTGCATACCCAAATCAGTCTCTCAATTTCACTTCATGATAGTCAATAGATTATATAACCAATTCTTCAAAATTTAAATAGGACTTCGTTTACTAATAAAGTTCAATGACTTTTAAATTATAACTGTAATGTATGTTCGAAAAAAATGAACGAGTGTAAAAGTTAGTGTTATTAAATTATAAATTAGTTTCATTTTCAAGACACATTAAATTATCATAATAATAAATGAAATTTAAGTTTTGACTAATTTTGATGATCAAAAAAATTATAAAGATTTGGCAAAGGACATTGTCAAATATTTAGGTAAGAAGATAAGATCACAACTGGACAATGTTTGGTTGGTCTGGAAGTGGTGGAATTATTGTCAGTTCCATGTCATAATTAGGGTTTCTCTCCTCCTCCTCCTCTTCACCTCTCGTGCAAATTTTCTTGCATTTTCCATGTGCATTTCAATCTTGCATTATACTAATAGAAAGGAAGATCTAGAAAGTTAACATTTAAGAGTTCATAGATATGTCCAAACACACCAAAAGAGCTTTCAATGAGGTGTTTTAGCAGGCGGTTGATTATTATTATTATTATTAATTTATTTTATTATTATAATTATGAATAATGTATATTTTAAATACTAAATTATAATTAATGTATAATAAATTAAAAAAATTTTAAATATTTTTTTAAAATTTAAATATGTAAATAATAATTTATAATTTTAAAATTTATTATTTTTAGTGTCAAAAATATATACAATAAATATTATTTTTTTATAATTATTAAATTAGAAAATTTCCTGTTAAGATGAGAAAATTATTATTATTTTACAAATAATTGATTAATTAATTTTTATTATATACATGTAATAATAAATTTTAATCATTTTTCACATAATATACATTTTGAATAATCTTTAGAGTTCCAATAAAATTTGGATTAAATTAATTATCATCTAATTATTATCTAAGAAATCTTGCAAAGTTCCGACTAGATCTCTAATTAGTCAGAGGAACAGAACAGAACAGTTTTTGGGTTCTGGGCTGCTACTGTGGCCATCGTTAATTGGTCCATGTGTCCTTACATGAACCTTATTTCATGCAACACCCTTCATGGTGTTATTATATACTGTACATAATCAATAATATCATTGTCCAAAATAACTTCAATCTCATCGACTTTTCTCTCTTTCTTGTGTTCTGCAGTTCTCTCTCTAGTACGCCATTAGACCAGAGTTTGTGTGGAGCCCAAAACTGGACCTCTGCTTTGCTGGCTTCAAGCTCCTTCATTGTTGCTCCTTTATGGGTCTTGTCTGCTGAGTTTACAAAGAGAGAGAGTTTTAATTTTTTCATCGCATAAAGATTTCTATTTTAGCTTTAAAAAACATCCTTTGTGTTGCTGTTGAATAATTTCATAATCTTCGCTCGCCAGTTGAGAGAGAACCCAAAGACAAACCAAACCCAGTATCAGTTTTTCTCTCTTGATTTGATTGATCCATAGATCTAATGCTTTGATGATACTCGCTTGAAATTTTCCCCTTGGAGATCCTCCTCTTGTTCCTCAACTTTGTAAAAGTGGTAAAACTACAGGGTAAGCTGTATTTATTTATTTTGATTATTTTGGGTAGTTCCAAAAGTTAGAAGTTTTGTGATTAATGAATTTGTGGGGATTTCTGGAATTCAATGTGAAATGATAGACCTTTTGGATATCCAAATAGCTTTGATATTTAAAGAGAAAAAGAGGGGCTTTGCCTTTTTTTTTTTTTCCTAGCTCAAAGTTCGCGTTCATATGATATGTGTTGAACTTTTCATTTTTAGCGGCTGTGTTTTGGTGTAATTCATCGCCGAAAAGGCGGCTTCTTTACATCATTTCTTTGATCTGTTGGTTTCCAACATAACGTTGTACTTTATGTGTACTTTTATATGTTGATGTTATTGCTGTAGTATGAACTTATTGTCCCCAGTTCGCAATTGAAGAGGGGAATTGTGTAGAGGGAGGTACTATAAATAGTTGGGTTATTTAAGGTCGTAGCTGTATTGAATCCTTAATCTGCAATCACCAATTTTGTGTATTTTGTTGTTGTTGGTGTTGCTGTAGAGTGCTTTTGAGAAGTACAGGAGCATATATTGTCACCGCTGGAATATTTTGGTTGGTGTTGTTTTTGAGCGGTTATTAGATGTGGAGAATTCCGAGGGTTGTCTGGATGAGATGAGGGATGTTATTGGGGTTGATGAACTTTTTGAGGGCCTGTTTTCGGCCAAGGTCCGATCGATATGTTCACTCGAATTCGGATTCCAGGGGTCGCCAAGATGGGCTTTTGTGGTACAAAGATAGTGGACACCATGTAAATGGCGAATTCTCAATGGCTGTAGTTCAGGCCAACAATTTACTTGAGGATCAGAGTCAGGTTGAGTCTGGGAGTTTGAGCTCTCATGAATCTGGGCCATATGGTACCTTTGTGGGTGTTTATGATGGGCATGGGGGACCTGAGACATCACGCTATATCAATGATCACCTCTTTCAACATCTCAAGAGTAAGTGACTTCAACTTCAAATTTCTCTTTATTCATCTTCGTTCGGTCTCTGAAAGAGTTGAGGAAAAAATGTGTCTAATGGAGAATCAATTGTAGATAAAATGGATTGGAAGACATGGATTAATGTCAAGAATTTTTGGCAGTCAAGATTGAAGATTTGTTAACTTGAATCAGAAAAGATCATAAAATTAATAACACCACCTTTCAGTGTCTTTTCTGAATAACTGAAGGAGCAATAAGGTCTTGAACTTGATTTAGACAGTAGTTGCCAATTTAATGTGTTTTCATATTTATACAGTATGTGGATAAAGTATGCTTTCCATAGCGGTCTTTGGAATTGGAGATCTATTCCAAGTTCTGACATATTTATGTTCCAATTTTTGATTGTTATGTTCAGGGTTTACTTCTGAGCAACAGTCAATGTCGGTGGATGTTATTCGGAAGGCATATCAAGCAACAGAAGAAGGTTTTATGTCTCTTGTTACTAAGCAGTGGCTTATGAAACCTCAAATTGCTGCAGTTGGATCATGCTGCCTGGTTGGTGTTATTTGTAATGGAACACTTTATATTGCAAACGTCGGTGATTCCCGTGCTGTGTTGGGTAGAGCTGTGAAGGCAACTGGAGAAGTGCTGGCCATTCAGCTGTCAGCTGAGCACAATGTGTGTATAGATTCTGTGAGACAGGAGCTGAAATCGTTGCACCCTGATGACTCAAACATAGTAGTTTTAAGGCATAATGTATGGCGAGTAAAAGGCCTTATACAGGTAAGTCATTCACCTTGCAGAAAATGGTTGCTGTCATGACTTCTCAGTTTCTATAGGTTGCAAATCTTCTGGAGTTTCTGATACTTCTGGATTATGGCCTTTAATTACTCAAAACTATTCCGTAAAATAATGGCCCTTGAGTTTCTATTCCAGTAGCTCGCATAACCTCAACTTTTAAAAAATCATTTGGACTAATTTTATATTTCCTTTTTCCCGCATATCCAGGGTGTCTCAATAGTCGCCATGTAAAGGAATGAAGAATATATAGCCTTTCCATTATGTGAAATTTTTGAGTTTTATCAGGTGAAGAAATGGACAAGTATATAAGGTAGTAAATGAAGGTGATGGAGAATTATTGTGTACAAGGATAATTCCAAAGGGCTAATTGTAAAATATAGTATTTTGTCTTATCCGGGGTTCCATCATGTCAAAGTAGTGGTTCAGTAAATTGAAAAGGAAGGTAGCATTGATGGATAATTTTTCATCATTACTAAATGTCAATGATCTGGTAACTTTTGCATTTGCTTTACAAATACAAATCAGGATTTAACATCCAGATGCTATGTAGATTTGTTTCTCTTTTCTTTTATTATTTTTATGAGAAGAGACTTTTTATCAAATGTAATTTAGTTTTCTTTTTGCTAATGGTAAGAATATCTGACTTTTCAGGTTTCCAGATCCATAGGTGACGCATATCTTAAAAAGGCTGAATTCAACAGGGAGCCATTATATGCCAAGTTTCGCCTCCGTGAACCTCTAAAAAGGCCTGTATTGAGCGGGGATCCATCAATTTCAATGCACCAGCTGCAACCACATGATCAATTTGTAATATTTGCATCTGATGGCCTCTGGGAGCACCTAAGCAATCAGGAAGCAGTTGATATAGTTCAAAATCATCCATGCAGTGTAAGCTTAATAATTCTATGCTAAATGTTATATTTTGCAGCCAAATGTTTATTTGAAAGTACTGTTCTTGTTGGCTCATGCTGCTGGATCCTGAAGTTTAAAATTGTTCTGAATTTTATTGCTCTATGTCTTTAGATCAAAGCACTCTTTTTTCTATCTTGATTTATCGCATATTGTTGAGTTAGCCATGAGCTCATTGATATTGATTTTTTGATGAGTCTAACTATTTGGTGTGGGAAAATATTTTGGAGTTTATTGGTTAGGGGATTTAATTGTGGTTACTCGAAATTTTAATTCTCATTTGTCATATATTTCTTGTTGCAACAACTTATGCTGAGAAGGGAGAAAGGTTGAACTCAAAAGAACCAGCATTTAGTTTAGGCCATTGACTTTTAATTCCCTCTTGTTGTGACCACGTTATTGCATGATCCCCTTCTAAATCATCTCAGTGAGGGTATTTGACAACTTTGGGTCTTTGATGGTCTAAAGAAGTTCCAAAAATTTAAAGATAATGTTGCTTCTTACCAATTTACGTAAGGGATTTGTTTTATTCCGTTTACTCGCAAACTCTCCAATTTGTTTTAAAATGTCCAAATTCACCCACTGAACTGGAGCCGTTACATGAATTACACAATGAAGTTGTAGTGAAGAGTTTAAAATTCCTCTGCATGTGAAATACTTTTTGTATGTGCCATTGCACTCTTCATTGAAGTTGTCCAATGTATCTCTTAAAATCAAAAGTGTTCCCTCCTTGTCAGAATCTTGTCACAATACATTGTTTTATACTTTTATTGTTTTCCTTGTAAACTTATTACTTGAGCAAATACATAATAAATGCTGCCTTATGCATGACATGAATCATACAAAGAAAAACTTCAGGTCAAAACTCATTTTCATGCGCTAACATGCATGCAGGGAAGTGCAAAAAGGCTGGTGAAAGTTGCTCTGCAAGAAGCAGCAAAGAAAAGGGAAATGAGATATTCTGACCTGAAGCAGATTGACCGTGGTGTTCGCCGGCATTTCCACGATGACATCACGGTAATAGTCGTGTTTCTTGACTCAAATCTCGTGAGTAGGGCTAGCTCAGTCAATTCACCAAACATATCAGTCAGAGGGGGCGGAATCCACTTGCCCTCGAACACATTGGCTCCTTGTACTACACCAATGGAAGCTGGCAGTACCTGATAAAGATTATTATGTACCTCATGTTTCCATATGTTGTTGTATCATCTCTCATGTGAATACCAGGTAGCTTGCAGAAGAAAGAAAAAGAGGAGCAAGCCTTCAATTCTTTAATTTACACTGTAACTTTTACCCAAGCACTGATGCGTGGATTTAGATTCTGTGCCCAAAATATCTTCAAAAGAACATTTCTGAAGAGAAGTATAAATTGTCAATTATTGTAGTTACTGCATTTAGTGACAGTTTTCTACTCTGTTTCATTACATTTTCCCCTTATTTTTAGCATCTTCAAGTTGTCATGTGTGCAGCTTAAAATTGTTCATCTTTCTGGTTGTTTGTTTACTGCTCTGGAACTTCCAGCTGGTGCTAATTACATGGAGGAGGAGAATCCAATTGTGTAGTGGTTTCAGACAACTTTAATGGGCAGAAATGGTCAGTACAAAAATATTGTTCCAGCAAATTACTAGATGTTGTCCCTTTCATTAATTTTTTCTGAGTCATGCTGCATGAAAATCTCATCCTGCTTTTCCTTGGATTCATCATTCATGCAAGAATAAACCGACCATTTTAATGGGTGGTTATTTTCTGCAAGTATTTTTCATACGAAGAGTTCAAAGTCTTAATGTTCTAAGAATCTGTCTTCTGTTTGATGGAAGGATCTATCTTCCTTGTCCAATTCCCTGACCAAAGGAAAGAACGAATCAAAGTTGGACCAGTAACATAACAATTCAAGCCAAGTCATCAAATCTGAATACGTATTCAACAAATCAAAGTTTGATGCATGTTTCTGACCAACACCTAGTTGTTCTACGCAAGCAATCAAATGACAATCCAAATAGATTCCTCAATATTTTTCAACAATACATGATCGCTTAGATCCCTGTTTTCATGTCTTGTAATGCACGGGCGAGACTAATCTGCCCACTAACCATAGCACCTTAATTCAGTTCTAGAGTCCCCGAACGTAATTGTACAGTGATGAGAACCAAGACACCACTCAGGAATGCCCTCAAATCTTTTCAGACTTTTTGTCAGGCATAATCTGAGTGGCCGACCCACTAGGGCCACAATGGAATGGACGCCTGGTATGTTTCAGCTTTAAATACCGGCTCAGTTATCCATGCCAATTTGCCACAACTGTGCTTTAATTAAGGTACACGGGCTCGGGAAAAAGGAAATAATTTATAATTTTACATGGAAGAGCAATAGGAACCTCCTTGAAACTGAGGACAAAAGTTACGTGTTATTAATTTGTTAATGGGGAGTTTTTATTGCCACGTTAACACAAGGAATACCATCTAATTATTTAATTAATAAAAATTATTTATTAATAATAAATAAAAAATTAAAAATAAATTTTTATTTATTATTTATTATTTATTATTAATTAATTATTTTTTTTATTAATTAAATAATTTTATTACATCATTTATACTTACATAATTTAACCATTGACTTAAAACTTCCTCAACAACAGATGAACAAAGCTCCACTGTACGTGGGTGATAGGTTGATGATATTATTAATAGATGACAAAAAGCTCATAAGTGCTTTTACAGAGGAAAAGCACTTTCATTTCACTCCACTTTTTCCAAAGGAGTGGTTGGTAACAAATTGGTTACGATATTCACTAGGTGGGGGAATTGTACTTGCTTAGACAGGAAGTACTTTGAGATTGAGATTGTAAGAAAGCTCAATGAAGAGATGTGTTTTGACTTTTAAGTTGAGCTAACCCCAGTTTTTGATTTAATATGTATTGTTATGATTCATTGGATTCTGCTTCGCCGGTACACAGACCGAGAATCAGATCCTCTCCTTATCTCTTCTGTACCTCTTTCTATTTAAGGTTCCATTTTCTCATTCTTTAGACATCCTTACAAAATCTAATGCCATTCACCAAAATCTCAATCGAAACAATATAAGTTAGATTCATCCACAGTCCATTCCACAGCATGCAGCAAAGAAAATGATAGTCGTTGCATATTATTTATAGCAAGACAGCAACAGCAACAGCAACAGAGAAAACATTGCTAAGCAAGCTTAAGCAGCCCAATTATCTTCATTATTACAAGTTTACAGACAATAATTAATAAGGCAAGAAGAAAGAAAAGATGCAAGGATGCCACCAAAGACAAGACAGATCCAAATAACGCTCTCTCTTCTCTTTCGCTTTCTCCGCACGGTTGTGCGTCTGGTCGCCATCTATTTTTGCCCCAGTTATCGGTTATTATTAATATTGTTAAAGGGTGTTTGACTCCTCTTTTTACTCACCAGCCTGTCCACTGTCCATCCGTCTTTTCTCAACACATCTCCCACTAGATTTACCACTTCTTTTTCTTCCTTTATTTTTCATTTTTAAAAGCTCGGATTCCAGATTCCAGAGTGAGAAAGAAAAGAGATAAATTCAGACAATGTATGGCTTTGCTATTGCTGGACGCCAGCTCCGTCTTGTACAGTGTACAAATATGAAATGAGATGAGCAAACTCAATCCGCTGTCGTTTCTCTCTCTCTCTTTCTTGAATCCCTACCTTCCGTCTTCATCATTGTCTTCTACTATCTTTGTTTTCTTCTCTCTCTCTCTCTCTCTCTCTCTGTCTCTCCTCTGCTGAAAGAGCTTGAGAAAGAACTCTTCAATGGCTGCTGTCTATGTTTATGCTTCTTTCTTAATAAACCTATGTAATGGGTTGCTGTATAACTTCTCAAAAAGCTACATTTCCTTTTCTGCCTCTTTAAAATCCTTGTAGAATCTTAAGCGTCGCACATTTTGACACAAACCCACTTCATTTTTACCACAAAAGAAAATACAGATTCATCCAAAAAACGAGTCTTCTCACTTTACTCTAAAAATATATAAAAAAAAACTTCACCTTTAGCGACAAGAAGAAATGGGTTGTGTTGCTTCTAAACTTGAGGAAGCAGAAGTTGTAGCCATCTGTAGAGAAAGAAAACGCCAGCTGAAGTTAGCAGTAGAGAGAAGAGATGATTTATCGGACGCACATTGTAAATACTGTCAAGCTTTATTTGCAGTAGCAGCTGCTATTAAGCTGTTTGTTGCTAGACATTCTTCACCTGCTTCGCCATATCTCATTACCTTCCCTCCTGCTTCTCCTTCAAAACCACCAAACACTGAGCAAACGGTGATTAACAACCCAATGTTTCTCGAACAAAAGCCAACTGAGTCTAACCATGAAACCATTGTTTGCGAATCATGTGATTCTTCAACAACTTCATATTCTTGTGACGAAGGAGAGTATATTAAAGAAGAACAAGTGCTGAGAGAAGAACAGACTTATATGTACTATAATTACATGCAAATGGCAACAGCAATGCCACCACCTATGCCATCATCACAGAGAGATTTTGAGTGGGATTTCTTCAACCCATTTGATGGTGTAAGACATGAGGTTATAAGCGGTTACAGAAGGATTTCTGATGATGAGTTGAGGGCTGTGAGAGAAGAGGAAGGGATTCCAGAGCTTGAAGAGGAAGGAGACAAAGAAGAAGAAGAGGAAAAAGGTGAAATGGCTGAAGAAATAGTTCACAAAGAACCTGAGAAGGGTACTGAATCTGGTGTTGTAAAAGTAGAGGACGGAGCAAATGTAAGCCAAAGAGAGCTAAAAGGACTCACAGTTATTGATAACCCAGAAAAAGGAAGAGAACTGCTTGAAGCATTGAAGGATATTGAGGATCATTTTATTAGGGCTTATGATTCTGGCAAAGATGTTTCCAGCATGCTAGAGGTTAAAAAATTTCATTTGCTCTCTAACGTGGAGGGAATAAAAGGTAAGTGTAGTTTTTATTCTTTTTTCTTGTACAGTTTTTGTCCTTAATATTAAATGTGCAGGAATCTTATTTCAAGCTGCAATTTTCTTGGATAGTCTGCAAGCTGGTTTGAGGACATAATATTTTAGATTTCTTTTAGTTCTCAAACTTCAAAACTTAATCTTTGATCTTTTATTTCTCATGCAATCTCAACCCATCTTAATTTCAGCTACATTGCATGTTTGACAAGATCTACAGTTATGCATATTCTATTAGCTTTGTTTAAAAATGTAGAGCCTTCTCTTATTTGCTTTGTGCATACCGTTTCTTGACATTGTGCAATTGTGCAGACTCAAAAGTTTCCAAGGATCACTCTTTTAACTTTCTAAACTAATTAAAATGTTGTCGAGGAAGAAAATCCTTCAATATTTTTGCTTATTCTTTTGCTTTTTGTTTTGGGTTGTCCTTTTCTTGTTCCCCTACTGTTGCTTTTGTTCTCTCTAATCTTTTCTAAAGATCTCATGTTGTGGGCCTGTTTTGTTATCTAGGGTTTGTGTCTTTCTATTGAATTGATTTGCCTGAACTTTGTATATCTCTGTCTTTTAAACGAATCCAATTTTAGCATTGCTTTCAAATATCTATCATGATTTGTGTATTCACAAGCAGTTCACAAAAAAAAAGGTCGTATTGTAATTTTACTCAAAGCACCATTAACAATACTGATTCCTGTACACTTGGTTTTCTTTGCAGCTGAAGTATTACTGTTTTATAAACTACAGCAACTCTAAACTGGCCCTTATTTGAGTTTCTTTTTCCTAAGGTCTAACTCAATTATTTCTGTGGGATCTGGCTGCACCAAGATTCTAGCTGAATTTCTCCCTCAGGATGAGAAAGGATAAAAATAAAAATAAAAATGTTTCTCTACCTTTACAGAAGTGGGTCTAAGATTCAATTTCTCCAATTTTATGATTACACCATGCACTGAATCTTTCTTTCTTTTCTCTCTCCTTTGCAAATATTTCTAATAATGCTAAGACCTTACTTTGTGTTGCACTAGATCACATATCAATATTTGTCTCATGAAAAATTTCTGTAACTTATCTCATTCGATGCAGAGAACTCAACAAAACTCATGCAACAAGCTATTACATGGCATCGATCCACTTCGTCTAAGCCTTCATCGTGTAAGAGCCTTGTAGTATCCAGTTCCAAGAATTCTTTAACATGGAAGGAGTTCAACAATGATCTCTTTGATGAATGCGGGGTGATGGGTTCCGGTAGCCATGCCTCAACATTAGACCGGCTGTATGCCTGGGAGAAGAAGCTCTATGAACAAGTTAAGGTAAATATTTTACTGATACTGTCTTTCTTACCCCAAATTCCATTATGATTTGTAATGAAAGTAATCTCTACAACTTTCAGGATGTATAGTGTTGAATAATTCAATTAAATAATGAAGACAAGGAATCAATAAAATGCAGATAGTTTCTTTTTACTAACATCAGTATGTCATATGATTTTTTACCTTGCTTCAGGCTGGAGATGATATGCGGAAAATATACGAGAGAAAATGTTCACGATTGAGAAACCAGGATGTCAGAGGGGATGATGAACTCTTCATGAACAAAACTCAAGCAGCTGTGAAAGATTTGTATGCTCAGATCTTGGTTGCAATTCGGAGTGCTGAATCTATTGCACAGAGAATTGACAAAATCAGAGAAGAAGAATTACAGCCTCAAGTTGTTGAACTGTTGAAAGGGTAAGTAATTCAACCTCTAGAAACCAAAAAAGTTGCATATTGATTTACATTCTTAAATTCCCTCCTTTTCTTTAATTTTTTTTTAAAATTTCATTTTTACCTTATGCAGCCTAACAGAAACTTGGAAGATTGTGATGGAATGCCATGAAACGCAGAATAAGATTATTTCTGAAGTGAAAACTTTAGCATGTCCTACATATGGGAAATTCTGCAATGATTCTCACCGGCTAGCCACACTTCAGCTTGAGGCTGAGCTTCTAAACTGGCGTGCATGCTTTACAGAATATGTTGCAGCACAGAAAGGATATGTTGAAGCTCTACACACTTGGCTAACCAAATTCCTTGTCCCTGAAGTTGAATTCTGTTCTAGGAGTCGGAGCAACTCACCTGCACTGTATCGACTTGATGGGCCGCCTTTGCTTGTTATCTGCCATGATTGGTTAGCCTTGATTGAGAAATTACCAGATAAGTCAGTATCCTTTGCATTGAAAAGCTTTTCAAAGGGGATGAGGACGTTGTGGCATCAGCAGGGTGATGAACAGCAGCAAAAGAGGAAAGTTGATAGTATTGCCAAAGAGTTGGACAGAAGGACTTTGGCATTGCAGAAAACAGAGACCAGGTTCCTTGAGTCGAACTTCATGGGAGCAAAGTCATCCTCGGAGATAGAGACGAGGGGCCATCAAAATGAGTACTTGACAGAGAAGAAGGATCAATTGGACATGTTCAAAAGAAAATTGGCAGCTGAGAAGGAAAAACACCAAAACTGTATGCAGGAAACACAAAGGATTACGTTGAATGGCATTCAGACGGGGTTTTCTACAGTTTTTGGGTCATTGGTAGAATTCTCCAAGACTTCTCTAAAGATGTATAATGACCTTCTGACTTACAGTGAGAAAGCTGGAAAAGAAGGGAACCAGTCTTATATTGAAGGCTCGCAGGTTGAAGAAAATAGCAGCAGTTGATTCCCAATATCAGAGAAAGAGCTTCAGGAATTGCAAGTGTGTCTATATATTGTATCAAGTCAAAGCAGCTCGCTGAGACAACTTTATCTATAACTACAGTAGGATTTCTTTCAGAAGGATTCCGATTATTTGCTTTAGTGGTTGCCCAAATTTTTGTTATATGACATTGTAAACTCCTGCTTCAGCACATTCTTGGCACAGTGGCCAAAGAAGTCTGAAGGAATGCAAGGGCAACCCATTGTAAGTAGTCAAAACTTGGGTGATGAACAGGGGATTTCCATTAGTTATTTGGCAATGAATTCCCTTCATCTGACTTGTTAATTGAACCTGGCTATTATTTTCCCTTATGCTCAGGAAAACTCCTTGCCATCCTTTAAAAAGGAATCGGTACTTCTGAGTATCGCAACCCATTTTAAATTTTATACTAAATTATCAAGTGGTAACATGTATGCAAGACTGCTACGCAGATTAAAAAGATAGGCTACACTGCAACATACTGCTACACAAAGTAAAAAGATAGGCAACCCACAGGTCTCTTAATGCATTTTCGAAGATGAATAATTACATAACAACGTGTGCATGTTAATTGTGATTCAAAGGAGATTTGTGAAATAATTTTAGGCTTGACTACATTTTCTTAGTAGTTTTGTACAATATGCAATGACACACATCCTACAAAAGCTTGGCTATGATCATGCAAATGAATAATTACAGGTTTTACAATTCAAGCGACAAAATTAGAAATTTCCTCCAAGCTCTATTGCAAGTATAGGGAAACCAAGAACTGAGAGAATAGTATAAATTCACTAACTACAGCAGCAGGCGAATGGAGGCCAAGAAATGGGACGATGTCTACCTGCAACCAGTTCTCTACTGCCGAGCCCGCGGCCGCACCAGCCACAAGCCCCCCTAGAGTTATTACAGTGGCTTTCCCTGCATGGATGAAATGGAGAATTAGTCTAGATGCTTATACACAAGTTGAAGCAAAAAGGAAATTACAACTCATACAACCTAAATAATTCACACTTCAACTGTTTAATGGCTATCTTGTTTACTAAAGCTAGTTATTATATGAAATTATCATGATTAACATTAACCAATATTGAACCATAAACAGTGACATGTTCATTGTTAGTTTTACAGCCAGATTTATTTATCATTATGTCAGCATTTTCTCCATAGGAAATCATTTCACTTGCTCCACTATATTCTGAAGGGATGGATGAAGAAGATATTCAAGTTCAGAAAGAGATAAGAGGCCAGATAGTGACACAACTTTTAACAGACTTTGTAAGTCGTGATGTAGCCATCGGTGTCAACAAAATCAAAATTAAGCATTCTAATACAATCAGCTAGAAAACTTACTTTATTATGGAGGGAAGGCAATTTAATAATCAATTATTAAATAAAATGAGAAGCATAGCCCATGCCAACAGCTAAAGGCAAACCAAATCACTAAAATACATAATGTCACCTGTGATTGAATAAGTTCAAGTTGGAGCTCCTGCTATTTCTATAATATATGCTTCATCATCAAATAAATTTTTTTTTTCTACTGAAACATGATGGAACAGGGCATAAAAGGGATGTATTCTATCAGGACTACTGTGTTTCCCTTATTGTCACTCTTTATTATTATTATCATCAAATCAAGATGTACAAATCAACCTAAATAAGCAACCGTAGGACTTACAATGCTGGCAGAACCACCTAAAATAACATTGTCAAGTGCGTATGCTGAGCTAAATTGAAGAAATGAAAGAAATCTCACATTTATCGAAACAAAATGTTGTTTAGTCATATTTGGGCTCAAGTCTTTGCCCATCCCCATCTCACCCTACTTTCTGCTACCCAAGCAAAAGCCAAAGTGCACAAAATCTCAAACACCATAGAGAAGTTTAGTCTAAACACCATCCCATTCTATTAAGCCCAACAATAGTAAATGCTCCCTACCTTAACCACCCCCGCCCTTTTTTCACTTTTATGATTCTTCCCATTTCTCCTCCTTGTTACTATCAAGTCAGGTCAAAGAACAAATGTAAATAAGCAACCACAATAATTCACTAATCTAAAGAACCAAGTAAACTAACACTGTCAAATGGACTCGATGACCTACTGCATGAAAATTCAACCAAAAGAAGAAAAAGCTCAACTTCTAGAAGAGACACTCCTTCCAACAAAAATAAACCCATACAGAAACCTCCAACTCAGAAAGTTCATTACCTAACTTGACATTCTTTTTGGTCATGAAGTACAAGGAAGCCCCAAAGCTGCTTGCTAAGATCAGCCCAGGAACATCAGCCCCAGCATAAGGTGCAAGAGATAGAGTAGAAGTGCCATTAATATAAGTTAAAACCATCAAAGCTCCATATACACCAGCTTGAATGCTCAAATCTCCAGTTGACGGGTTTTCTACCGTAACAGTCAACTTCTTCAAAGTAGTCTGCATCCACTGAGGCATTGATCCCATTCCCGGTGTGCCCACAGGATTAACATCTGCATAACGGATACTACTATCCACAACTTTCCCTGCTTGACGTTGAGTCAAGCTTCGCATAAGTAACATGTCATATGCAGCCTCAACCTGAATGACAATTCAACATAGTTGTGATGAGAAAATAACAATAATTGACAACTTCAATACAGTTTAAACTAGTTGTGGCATTATAAATGCTTGCTATGTAATAAATCAGAAGGTAAAATTCAACATTATCCTAGAATTATGTCCACATGAATCTCACCAAGAACTGTGAACTTGAATCAATAAATCATATCAAATACTCGCAATCTGCCATATTTCATCCTAGCAATAACAAAATATGCACTTTAATAAGAACTAAATTACGTATAGTAAACTACAAAACACAAGCCAGTTCCACATCAACGCACAAGTCTCATAAACCTCATGCCATAAACAGCTTAATGCTAACAAAATAAAACCTGAACACAATAAGTACACGACAGAAAGCTTCAAAATTACACAACAAAAATGATACAGTGCTAACTTGCTCAACAGGCTCAAAATCCAAACTTTTGGAATGGTAAATTTTTTATAAATACCAAAGATTAGATCTTGCATGCAACATATCACATAAAATAAAAAAAATTCAAAATTACACAGCGCTACAGATTAAAGATTTGACCTCTTCAACAGAATCAAAAGCTAAATAGCAAAAGAAAAGATATTCGCATAGCTAAATTCACATAATCTACAATACCCATCACCAACATAAAACAATTCACTGAGCTCACACAAATTTTTCTCCGTAAAAGGAGAAAAAAAATACAGTAATCCAGTGCGAATGCGTGAAAAAACTTACCTGGGCAATCGCCTCTTGGTCATCTTTACAGTTAGCAACAATCGAGTTTTTGGCGCGAAGTATGTCATCAAACGACGCAGTTTCAGACACTCCGAGGACCTTCAGTGCGCTTTCCACTGACATCTCAAACGGAGCCGAATCGTCGGCTCTGGACCCAGCTTTAGCTATCCCCGCTGCTAAGGTGCGCCGGGACAAAGAAGTCAAGCTTCTCCACAGCTCCGTTCTGGTGGGTTTTAACGAAAAAGGGAACTTGGTCGGATTGAGGAGGTAAACCGGCAGCAGCCGGGGGATGGATGAACCGGGAGAGAGGCGGTTGGGCCGGACGGCGAGAGTGGCAGCCATGTCTCGAAGAAATGAGAGGCTGTATTGTGTTGTCTCCTTTGGCTTGCGTGTCAAACGATGAGTGAGAACTAAGAAACGGTTAAAACTAAGATGCTGGAGTGGTGCTGTGGAGTACGTCTACCCTTCCCGACTAATAATAATAATAATAATAATACTATATAAATCAATAATTAATAATAATAAAAATAAAAAATAAATATTTATTTAACAAAATTATATTGAACTCAGCCTTCTTCAAGGTTGTGGAGTCCTTTTCCTCAATTACTGGATCATAACATTACAATTTCTCTTAAGTTACTGCTTCCTATGGCATGAGTTATTGGGGGAGAAATCAATAAGGAAAAGCTAGCAATCTAAAGAACTGGGTTTTGTTGGCTTAGTGGACTGGAGATAAGTAGTTGTTGGAAGAAGTCGTTTACAGTTAATGCTATTGGAAGGATGTTGGCTTCTTGGAGTATTACTCCCGCAATTTGAGTATCGAGTGGAAACAGAAGTGGATTCCGTTGTAGAACTTCTGCTCTTGAAAGCCATGAAAATGGCGATCAAAACAACGACAGAAAGAAAAAGATGGCCATTGTTGGGTGTGGCTGGGCTGGCCTTTGCGCTGCTCAACGTCTCTGCGAGCAGGTTATTTAATTTCTCTTTCCATCATTCCATCATTTGAATCCTAATATACACAATTTACTTCATTTTAATAGGTTTCTGGTTTCCATGCCAGAATATATGTAGCCTTGATGATGAGCGGGGTATACCCCGGATGAAATCTGCGCAATATTCAGGGGAGGGATCGGAGGTAAGTAGTATTAGTATGACATATTGAAAATGAAAAGAACATAAATTTTATAGTTTGATTTGGTTGATTTTGTGGAACATATCGATTCAGTCGTCTGTAAATTGTGTTTAACAGGGAGGACCATTTTGCCCATTGAATTTCCAATATTTCAGGAACTTTCTCAGTTGCTGACTCCTCTAGGAACCTTGTTTTGTACTGAAGTATGCCTTGCATACTTTCTTAATGCACTGGGAAAAGTTTATTTGTTGAACCTGGTGTGAACTTATCTTCATCACACCATGTCCAGTTTTCTCGGCTATCATTGGTGGACAGGTCAACATCCCTCCCTCCAATGGCTGCAGGTATTTGTTTGATTTTGTCTTATAAAGATCGAACTCATAGGTGGGGGTCTCCATTTAAACTGGATCAAGACCATCCAATCGATTTTTCTATAATTGCTTTCGGTACCTTGCTTTTGCAGTAATTGCTCTATTAATGAACACATAGAGAGAAGATTTTTGAACCATGGATGGACTCCATGAGGACTAGAGGTAGTGAATTTCTGGATGGTAGAAGAGTGAGAGAAGTCTCAGATTACGAAGAAACAGGTTGCATCTCGGAAGTAGTTTGTGGCAAGGAGACATAGAATGCTGATGCAGTTGTCTTTGCTGTTGGAATCTCCACACTTTAAGAACTTATTGAGAATAGGTATGCACTCTGAAACTTCTGACACATTTACAGTCTTAAACTGCCTTTGCTTGCAATGGAGTGGACTGTATGCCATAAACCATTCACATAACCAGGTTACAATCCCAAACACAAGCAATGCCTTTTCTGCATTCGGTGATTCAGTAGCCTGGACCTTCTTTGATTTGAACCAAATTTATCGACGAACATAAAGATGATCCTGCAATGGTTATACAATCTGATTTTGTGATTATTACACCCTTTTCTTCAATCTATGAAAGGAAGCTTTCAAATGGGAGAACAAGTTTCTGTGTTTTCTGAAATATTCATGCACAGTAAGTACCATTCCAATGAGTTATTACTGCTGAAAGATGAGCAAGTAGCTGCAGAAGCCATGTCCTATCTCTTCAAGTTCATCAGGGCTTCGACACCGCCATTGTGGTGGTTCAGGAAATCAGAAGATTACAAAATCTTCTGACCATTTTCTTTTCAGGTAATCTTGTAAGATATTTGTAGTGGCGGTAAGAGATGCATCCTACCTATGCTCAAACTACTCCTGTTTGAGCATCTTTGCAAATGAATATTGAAGGAACTTTTTTTTTTCTTTGGTAAAATGAGTATAATCACTTTTGCAAGATAACATTTTTATTAAAGATGGTAAAAGGTTCAAACTCCACCCGGTTCTTAAACAATGAAGCTTGGTCCAATCCGAGCTCAGGCTAGAAGAATAAAAGCCTGTCGCGAGCTCAGACCAGATCAGTATTTAGACTGGCCGGACTTGCCACCCCTAATTTTCATACTAGATTATGCAAATATTTAAATTTTTAAAACATATTTTCGTATAATTATACTCCTAATTAAACCAAGTTACTATTACATTACCATAAATACTGTCGTATGTTTTCGTATAGGAAAATATACAAGTGGGACCCTAATTACTTTAGAATATCCACAACGTGTCACCGTCTCCGCCAATCACAGTAACAGACACACTACATTATGTACAACTCTCACACTCATCTGGCCAAACGACATCCAATACCCAGAAATTACGTCGTATTTTCCACTTATAATTATACAATTTTGTCCCTGCATGTTTACCATATTACCGGCATTGCCATGATTGAAATAATAATAATCATAATTCGATTTCATATCTGGTTCTGCTCTTTCTATAATTTATATTCCCCTTTTTGCCCTTCTCCTTCCTCACTCACAGGTCAGAAAAACAAGGTACGGCTCTTTTTTAGATCTAATTCTCAAATTCTTACATAAATTTTCATTTTTTTTGGATTAAAGTTAGTTTAGTTTCTTTCACTGTAATCAAATCCAGCTGTAAGTTCATTAGATCCTTCGACTGACCAACAGTTAGGTCACTATTCATTTTTTGTTTGAATTTTTACTGTATTGAATCGACATTTAGTCTTGTTTTTCTCCTTTGGTAACTGGGGAAAATAGAGGAAAATGAAAGGGCTTATGAACTTTTGAGTTTTTTTTTTGACATTTTCTGTGACCAGTTATAGGTTGAATGGCAGTACGTTAGCTTAATTTAGCCAGTCAATTGGTATATGTTTAATTGACGCATTGTATTTTTAATTGGATATTGGTTGGTTGAATGTTTCAGTGGAAAGTAATGTGCTTTTTGAGTTTTGAGTTAATTATGCAGTTTTCAGATCAATATAATATCTGTTGCTGATTCCCCAACTTTAATCATGCAATGGTGTAATTTATTTATTAAAATATGAATCTGCTTTGGTTTGGCATCGTTGTGGACTTTCTTTTTCTTTTCCTTTTTTAGGCAAAACTTGAAAATGGGTGCTGCGGAAAACAATCATGGTTTTGAGGAGGGAACATGTGAAGTCGGCTTGGGTATGCTACTAATATTCTCTAGCGATTATTTCTGTTCTAAGCTTGCTGTTTGTCAGCGAAAAATTTTGGATGCACATTCCAATAGCAAGAAGTGTTAAATTACTTAGTTATTGTTAACTCCAATGTGGATAAATCTTTTGGAGTTAAGTTGTGCTGGTGAAAGTGGCATTCTGTTAATTGTTAATAAGCATTCTCATATTTTTGGGTGTTTCAGAGTACAGAACAATCTGTGGAGTTGCTGGTCCTCTGGTTATCCTTGACAAAGTCAAGGTAGATTATTTTCTTGCCTTCCACCATATCATTAGGTGCTGTTTTTTGCTTTTCTACCCTTTGAAATTCACTTATTTTTACTCTTTGTGATCGATTGTTTTAGGGACCCAAATATGAAGAGATTGTTAATATTCGGTTAGGGAATGGAGCAATGCGACGTGGTAAGGTCCTAGAGGTTGATGGAGAGAAAGCTGTAGTTCAGGTAGTTCATTTCTATGTTCACCATCTTTGATGACAAGAGGTTCTGTAATGTGCAGTTCTGTGTAGTTTACAAAAATTGGCAAATTTTCAAAGTTTGATTGAGTTGCTTTTTTTCCTCTGAAGAATAAATGTGTTTAGGGTTTTTTTTTTTTGTTTTTTTCCCTACATATTAACACTGAAGTATTTGTCACCTATGTAACTTGTTTATTTGGTGTCTTTTGGCAGGTTTTTGAAGGAACATCTGGAATTGACAATAAATTTACAACTGTGCAGTTTACAGGAGAGGTATAGAAACAGGATTCACGTGCTTTATTTATAGTTGTTCAATTAGTTTGGAGTTATCAATCTAGAGTTTTTTGTTAATGAAGTAATCTGTTAGAGGGTTCAATATTGCCTGGCCTGGTGTGCAAAAACATCATTGGCAGAAAGCTAGAGGTTGCTTTTGTGCTGGATGCTATTACTGTCATATTGGGTTATAGTTATTCCTTTGTAATAGATTTTCTGAGGGGCGTAAGCATTACATTTGGATTGGATTCTCCTTGAATGGGTCCCTTTTCTGAAGACCAACAGCAGAAGATAGCTTATCCTCTAGCAGGTTCAGTCCTTTGGGAATTGGTCTTTTGTATGAAAAATACCTTGCGCATGTTTTGCAGGTTCTGAAGACTCCTGTCTCAGTGGATATGCTTGGACGCATTTTTAATGGTTCTGGGAAACCCATCGATAATGGTCCCCCTATTTTGCCTGAGGCGTACTTGGATATATTTGGTAAGTTACTCTAAATTCATTGTTTCTTTATGAAAAAGAAGAAAAAAAATTTTGGTTCTAAAGTTGTTTAAGCTTAATTTGAGTCATCCATTCACATGTACTTTTGTTTTTCCTTTTGTCTTTTTCTTAGGAAGCTCTATCAACCCTAGTGAGAGAACCTATCCTGAAGAGATGATACAGACGGGGATTTCTACTATTGATGTCATGAACTCCATTGCTAGAGGACAAAAGATCCCTCTTTTTTCTGCTGCTGGTCTTCCCCATAATGAAATTGCTGCTCAGATTTGTCGCCAGGCAGGTTTGGTTAAGCGATTGGAGAAGTCTGCAAATCTTCTTGAGGTATGTTATTGTACTAATTATCGTTGGTTTGTAACATACTACATATATTAGTTCCATACATATCTCGACAATGTTGTATGATCTGGTAGGCTTATTCTTATTTTGACTCTTTTTCCATGTTCACCGTTAGATGTACTTGAATTGAATGAAGCCATCTACACTGCAATATTTTCCTAATTAGCATGAATATAGTACTACAACTTGTTTCTGCAGGGTATTTTACGTTTAGTGAATATGCACAATTACATATTCTTATTCAATTAGTACTATGGCATATGGGGAATTGAGTAGTTAAATTCTCTCTCTCTCTCTATATATATATATCTATATATATATATATCCTTTGCTCAAGGAAATTGTACTAAGCTGTAGTTTAAAGTATTTAATGTTTTTATCATCAAGTGCACAAGTATTTTTGTTTGCCTCTAATGTTATGAGTTGTCTTTTTGATAGCCAATTAGAATGCTACTTTCGTCCTTCGATTCTCCTTGTTGATCTTTAGTTATTCAATTCTTTCAACTAAGCTCATAACTGTTTGATTTTTTGATTTAATTCTATAAATTTCCAGGATGGGGAAGAGGACAACTTTGCAATTGTGTTTGCGGCTATGGGTGTAAACATGGAGACTGCACAGTTTTTTAAACGTGATTTTGAGGAAAACGGATCAATGGAGAGAGTGACTCTTTTTTTGAATCTGGTACACATTAATTGACATATTAGTTTTTTGTCTGTATTTGTTCCAATGAACTGTTTTTTTCATTTTGCTGTGGAAGTTATTTTCTTATGCTTTTTGCAAGTTTGTTGAACCTAAAGTTTGTTTTTGCTATTATTTGTACAGGCAAATGACCCAACCATTGAACGTATTATCACTCCTCGTATCGCTCTTACTACTGCAGAATATTTGGCATATGAATGTGGGAAGCATGTTCTTGTCATCCTGACAGACATGAGTTCTTATGCTGATGCTCTTCGTGAGGTATAAGAACATCCATCTCTCTGCTTTATACATTCTAGGATTTACATGAAATGAATCAATGCAAGTACTCACAGCATTTAATTTTTATATAATATCCATGTCATTCTGTCTGATTGCTCATGGATGTTCCAGATCTTTGCAGATAGGCATAGTCGCTTTGCAAGACTAGTAGAATGTTTAAAGCATTTTGCCTTCTTTTAATTAAATAATTTCAATCGAATACTTGGTATAAAATTTTCATGACATGAGCTACTGATTGTTACTGTAGATTTCTGCTGCCCGAGAGGAAGTACCCGGAAGGAGAGGGTATCCTGGGTACATGTATACTGATTTGTCCCAAATTTATGAACGTGCTGGACGAATCGAGGGCCGAAAAGGTTCCATCACCCAAATTCCAATATTGACTATGCCAAATGATGGTAAATTCTCAAACCATATTTGACTGGCTTGCATACCACCCCTTGCTTTAGCATGGAGCAGTCATGATTTCTTTTTTCCTTTTTGTTTGGCCAGATATTACACATCCTACTCCAGATCTTACGGGATACATCACTGAGGGGCAGGTATACATTGACAGGCAGCTCCACAATAGACAGGTAAGGTTATAGATCTTGGTTTGTGAAATGTATCAATTGAGTACTTTGGTATTATGATGAAAAATGTCTCTTGAAATACATTTTGGTGTCAGCTGAACATTGGTTAATGTTACATTTGGACCCTTCTATATGAAACATATGTCAACATGTGATAATGTTATAGTCACCCTATTATTGGTGTGCTACAGACTGAGCTTTGCAAAATCAAGGTTGACTCATTTTTTGGTGTCACGAATTAGAACAAGTCTCATTTGCACCCTTCAAGACCTTTCAAATTTCTCGGACCACTGTAGACACAAATTATAGATTAGGACTGAAAAAGATACTCAAGGTTTCTTATTACCGTTAAATTTTAGTTGGCTCTGAGGATACTGTGGACTGAAATTATAGATTAAGATGTCAGATTGAGGTTAAAGTATAGTTGGCTTGATATTGAATTTCAATGTCAATTTTGATGCATTAAGAAAACTGGGTGTTGCAGTCCTTAGAACTAACTTGCCAATTAATCCACAAGTGAAGTTGATTATTAGGTGGAGCTTATAAATACTTAAGAAACTAAAGATTTATCATTCTGAATTTCACAGATATATCCACCAATCAATGTCCTCCCATCCCTGTCTCGTCTGATGAAGGTGAGAATACGTCTCTTTCATGTTCAAACTCTGAATTTGCTTGGAAGGATGCCAACTTATCAGTCAAGACAAGTACATTATAGAGGGCTTTTTTTTTCTTTTTAATGCAATAACTTGTAATTCTTGCAGAGTGCCATTGGTGAGGGGATGACTCGCAGAGACCATGCTGATGTGTCTAACCAGGTTTGATAGGATAATCATGGCATTATTTATCCTGTGTAGTGTTCTTATCTTGAGCCTTTTAGTAATCCTTCCATTGATTGATTCCTGCTCAAATCTTTAACCTTCAGCTGTATGCAAATTATGCTATTGGGAAGGATGTCCAGGCAATGAAAGCTGTGGTTGGAGAGGAAGCACTTTCTTCTGAGGATCTGGTCTCTTTTTTCTTACCACTTCACCATGTTGTCTATTATCAAATGAAGTCACTTCTTCCTACTATCAACTTATCAAGATTTTTGTTTGTAACAGCTGTACTTGGAATTCTTGGATAAGTTCGAGAAAAAATTTGTTGCACAAGGAGCTTATGACACAAGGAGTATCTTCCAATCTCTTGATTTGGCATGGACACTTCTTCGTATCTTCCCTCGGGAGCTTCTCAACCGTATACCTGCAAAGACCCTTGACCAGTTCTACAGCCGTGATGCAGCTAATTGATGAAGAAACACATGCTCGTATAGACATATACCTCGCTTGCTTCAGTGGTTTTCTGTCTGCACTTTGTTTATTCGCGAGCTTTTCCATACTAGGTTGCATCTCTCCTTCATCGAGCAGAAATAATAAGGTTTGCATAGTTCCAGTTGAGATCCCTTGCAAAACTTTTCGGCTACTCAAGACTCTTTAGATCTTGTAATTCCTGTATCTTCTTCTTGTTAGTGTGTTACCCTGACTCCGGTTTGGATACAGCTACTCAAATTGAATTCAGGGCCAGCGAGTGTTAGAAGGCCCTTGTTTTATCCTTTTATTTATTTTGTAATTTTATTTGTTGGATTATTATGATGTCGTCCAGAAAATACAATTTGGTGTTTTCCAAAGTGTGTTTTGCTTTTGTAATTGCATGTCCAATAAAAATCTCAACTTCTGGCTGCCATTCTGTCTTATGTACTGGGAAGTTGACATAATTACAAATTTACAACTTCCCCTCAATAATCAAATGTCATCTGCACCAATGTCTGCCAGCATCTATGATTTTCAGACATTCTATCCAAGTCGTGTTGAAAAGTTACCAGTTTCATTAACATTATTAACATGCCTACCAAAATCTTACAGATTTCAGCAACCGGTATCGGCTTTTTCTCTTCCATATATTGTACAGACCTTTGTAGGGTGAAAAAATCTACTGCAACCATGTTCTTCCTCAGTGACAAAGAGGAATTACTACAAACTGATTAAGAATGCTTGATTAGAGAAATGACCAAATGGGTTGTTACTGAATCTCAGCCAGCTTTTGATGTTCTGGCGACTGGTGGCAAGACAACCAAATCGAGGTTCCCTGGATACGGGGTCCACAAGCCTAACCCACCCTTACTTTCTATCATACTGCTACCGTTCCCCTTTAACTCGTCCCGTGATTTCACCCACTCTATTTTAGAAGAATGTTCCCTAGTATGTGGGTGTAACACAAAGAGTGAGTTATACTCGCAATTTGGAAACATATAAAACTTGAACAAACCCTTTAGTCTATAGACAACATAGCCGAAACTCAGCTGGTCTCTGGGTGTGAAGAGGTTGACCTCGTTGAACCACAAGCAGCTAAACAAGTTATTCAATGCAGTATGTTCCCGTATGATGACAGCTCCCTCTGGTACATCTGCAACATGTAATAATTGCAGTAACAAGAAACTGTAAGTGCAAATAGCAAAGTCTAAAGGAAGCACCCTTAGGGGATCTTTCAAAGGCATGTGACATGTGCAAGCTTGAAACCAGTCAATATTGAGTGAAAAGAGTGTCATTGTTCTTACCACTAATGGTACTTTTCTTTATACTCCATGGCTCCATTCCCTCATAGCGGTAAATTTTCATTTGATAATCAATAAGAGGTCGGGCATATCGCTTCCTTCTCTTATTTGCATCAGCCTCCTCATATATACTGCGATGATGTTTGTGCTGAGCAATAGCGAAGGTCTGCTTTCCCCGCCATAAGTATCTGCAGAACAAAGATAACTCATCTCACAAAGTTAATTCTCCACTGCAATCACAGAGCAACAAAAACCTTTATCACCATGCCCTTTTAACCTATTTAACAGAAGTAGAAACAAGAATATACCTTTCAAGAATTAGCAGTGGATCAACAATCAGCTCCATTTTACCATCAATCCAAATGCTGTATTGTGCTTGAGGAAATAACCTATGGGTTAAAATCTTGGGAACCTTCCCATTCCTTCTGGGCTCGTCATAAGGTTGATGCTGAAGTAGAATAAGACGCCATATACCAACCCATTGCCCACCGGCAGAATCTTGCTTGATAGTAACATTAGCCTTTATAAATTTAAGAGACACCTCATCAACCACCATAAGAAAACAGAAGAGCTTCGTAGAACGATGACTTATATTTGAAGGCTGATTAGGTACATCATATCCATCAAAAATCCCCGATGCGACCACAAACCTACACTTCTTAACATATTTGACATCCAAGGAAGACATTTCAGCTCCACCATTATGCATAAATCCACAGTGCACCTGAAGAAAAAAGAACATGTAAAGTGACTAAACTTTCAAATACCAATAAATAAATAGATAAGCAAGTGCAGGAAATTAACACATGTATTGTCCGCCAACCAACATTCAGTTCTTTTAAAGAGGAACATTCTTTTCTCACATTCAGCTAGAAAGATACTGACTGTAAGTAGAAAAATTAATTTCACCTTCATGTTAGAATTCAATCTGAAACTCTCTTCTCTTTGTGACCAGCTTTGATGTCCCCCAAATAGTGGGGATGCCTGAGATCCATTGTGCACCAACTCATCCTCCAAAAAATAGGTAAGATTTTTGACGATCATGTCAGGAGTTCTTTCCTTTGGAATAACAATTCTGTCAGGGTCTTCCGCAACAGGAATTGCACAACCTAATTAATACGGCCGGGATCAATATCAATAACTTGTTCAACAAAGAGATCAATACTGCAAAGAAGAGATGCTGCCATAATCTTACGGTGTTGCGGTTTTGGAACAAGTCCCATTGTGTCTAACACAATAAATACCTTGCCTTCTTTGTTACAGATAGCTGCACATCAAGAAGAAACCATAAAAATATCAGCTCAAACCTTTAATAAAACAGGAAATTTTCATGAAATAAATTTGACCTACTTACATCAGTCTATAAAAGAATTAGAGCATCATAAATTCAGAAGTAAAAATAATTCTTGATCTACACAAAAAATTACCTAAACTTGACAAATTATTCCAGAATGACAACCAAAATAAGATTAAAAATTCTGCCTCTTTTTCTTCTACCCGCTTACTCATTCACTAATGGAGGACTAATTGCCTAAACTTGACAAATTTTTCCAGAATGACAACCAAAATAAGATTAAAAATTCTGCCTTCTTCTCTTCTATCCCGCTTGCTCAGTCACTAATGGAGGACGAATTGCTAATGATTGAAGTGCTAACAGTGCATAAACTTAGGAAAAAGTTCAAAATTACAGAAACAAACCTCAAAACATACTTTAACATCTTGCTGAATACCTGAGAAAAAAGCTAAAGAAGATCGGCAAGACCAGACATGAAATAATAGTACAGCCAGAATCAGCAGCATCCACGCAATGCCGGCTACGAGAACCAATCGAATAAATCCCCTCTTCCAAACCATCTTCATCGGATAATCTTGAGGCAACCTCTCAGGAGAGAAGAAACCTCCTTCAGTATCTGGATCACCAGCACTTAACTCTTATGAGTCACAGTAGAACAATGACAGACTCATGATCCACAAAAACATCTTCATTGCATGAAACAATGTTAAAACAAAAACACATACAATCAAAAGCTACATCCAGAACCCGCAAAAAAGATGTAATTTTCCCTTGCCTTAAAATTCTAAAAACCGAACCTTGCATTTCTTGTGATTAACCCATCAAAGAATTGACAATAAAAGCAAATTTCGTTGCAAATCCTGATATGCAGAACAAAAAAAAAAAAAATAGTTTTTACTTACCTTTGGAACGTGGGCTCTGATAAGTTCGATCTCCTCTCCGGTTTAACCGCGAAGAATAAGAAGGTTGAACCTTGCTGTCCATAATCACTCACTTTGTCATCTCTCTCAAATGCTTGTTGAAATCTTGCTAAATTGGAATAACATTAATAGAATAGCTACTCTTGCCAATGCGTTAAGACAACAAAAAGAACAAAACTTTGGCAGATTGGCAAAAATTTTTCAACAAACAAAGTTATGCAAGCAAGAATTTGTATAAATCATATAATGGATAGCCAAAGAACAAATTAAGAACAACAAAGATCGGAACTTTGACAGGCAAACGTGCCCATCAAACAATGTAAGAACTACCCAGTAACCCAGATCTAAGCAACTTATGAAAACTAAAATAATATAATAATAAACTTTTATAAATAATTAATTTAGAATAAATCTGTAAAAAGAATTAAACACTGAAGTTCACACGCTGAGATTTCAAACCCTATGCCAAACAAAGCAGTTGCCTAAACAACGTCGTATTACATTTATAAATAGGGGACAACAAGAAACGACGCCGTTGAACAATCGATAAACCTTCATCTACCTTCGACCTGTCTGCTCGATCGCTCTTTATTCAGATTTCGGTCTCTCTCTCTCTCTCTCTCTCTCTCTCTCTCTCTCTATTGAAAGTTAACGACTTTAATAAGGCTTCCGATTTACGAATCAAGTTTTAATTTGTACGTCGGGTAATTTGTTTCTTTTTTTTGGTTGACTGATTTGGCGAGAAGTAGATTGAGAGATGGAAACAGAAGTGATAGAAGCAGAATTAGTGTTGCCAACTTATATGAGTTTCAAGAAAGTACAGATGTATGAGAAATACCCAAAAGGCCAATCAAGAGGCAGACATTGGAAACATCTGAAGCAGATTCTTCAAGCTGAGAATTATCAGAATTACCCTCCTGATGAACCCAACTGTAAGTTTGATTTTCATTCTTCATAGAAAATGTCAAGAAAAAAGAGAGCCTTTTTATGCTTCTACTTATTTATTTTTCAGTTTCAAGATTTAATTTGTATGTAAATGTTTGATTTATGATTGAAGAAATTTTTTTTATGCTAACCCTTTTGATGATGTGCTTAGGGTTTTTATTTTTATATTGGCTTTTTGAAGGTCGTTTATATGGATTTATGATAGGAAGAACAGATTCAGGAGTTTGTCTTACTTGAGTTGTTAGATCGAGTGTTGGAATTGCTAAACTGATTGTGAAGAGGAAGTGTATCATTCTTTAAGTGGGCATGAAACTGTTTAGAAAATAAAAATGAGAGCAATAATTGGTTTCTTTTGCATTGATACTAATGAGACTGATTTTACGGAGACGCTAACAAAACAAGCGTGAAAAAAGGCGGGATTTTGCCTTGTTCTCCACAGTCCACCCATTTCTTTGAGTTATGTTATTGTTGATTGTGGTGGTGTAAGTGTTTGTTGATTCTCTACCAAAGCAGAGTTGAACGGCAGAACTTGTATGGATTTGGTTTTTGATGACTTTGCGGTTTAGTTATGCAAGTTATGTTATTGTGGATTGTGGGCGTGCAAGTGTTTGTCGATTCTCTACCAAAGCAGAGTTGAGTGGCAGAAGTATAGATTTAGTTTTCGATGATGTTGTGGTTTAGTTATGCACTAACTTCTTATACTGTGTGTTTGGTTTTTGCATAGATAAGTTCCATACCATCCTGTTTTAAAAGTGATCAGCTGTGCTTGAACCTGTATAATGGAGGGGGACTAAGTTGTTGAATACAAGTTGGCATTTATTTCAACAACATGACTTGTTCTTAATCTAACCAGTGTTTGGAAAATCTAGAAAAAAAAAAAAGAAAAGAAAAGAGAAGAAAAAGAAACATTAAATGCTTGGCTTTTTCATTTTATATTATCACCTAACATGGATTTGAGAGATTCAAGAGCTTTCACCAATATTGTCTCCATGACAACATGTTTGATTAGATGATTTTAGGAAATTTTGACTGGTTCGGTGGTCTTTGTTTGTGTGATCGGAAGTGGTTTAGGCTGTCCAGCAATAAATTAGCTTCAACCAAACAAAAATATGACATGATTGCCCCATCTTTCCTTTTGTTACAAAATTCAGTCTTGCTCTTACTGGATAAAATTTTAACCCATTTCGTTGCATCTTCTTTAACAGATGTTAATATTGAGTCACCACCCTCTATGCATCCGTGTAAGAGAATATGCGATATAACAGGATTTGAGGTACTTTTTTCGGATATATTTCCATATCGTTCATATCATGAATCTACTATCCATATGTTATGAAGAACAAAATAGATTCATTTCAAATTATATTCAAAACGAAATATACATATACATATACATATACATATATATATATATATATATACATATAAAAAAAAGGGCCAAGGGTACCATGTTGAGTCAGGAATCGTATATTTCATCTTTGACCAACTTATATTCTCTGTCAATACTAACCTTCTGTCATACTATGCAGACACCTTACTATGATCCGAGAACGAATCTCCGCTATGCTAATACTGAGGTCTTCAAGCTTGTAAGATCACTTCCGAGCGAGTACGTGCAAAGATACCTGGCCCTGAGAAATGCAGCAGTTGTTCTCAAGTAACTCCGGTCGTTTCCTGGAAACAATTACCGTCTGTGTTTCTGTGTCCTATGTTTTCTTTCAATCAAATATTCTAGTAAGGGTCTAGATTCAATGAAGTACAATTATATTGAACCGTCAATGTAATTTACACTGTGCCATGAAAGGACTGGAGAAAAGTGCATATTGATTTTCATCAAAGCTTTGGAATTCATCTTCCTGATATGTTAACGAGTTAGACCATTCGGGTATTTTTGGTGAGCAATTTGACTGGATAGCTACTTTAATCATCACAAATAAATTAAACCCAGTCTTGTATAATCAAACGACGCGATGCACCCAATCATAGCAAGCAATTAAGTCTTATTCGTCAAGTTCAGCACTCGAGACTGAATTGTAAGAGAAACCTTACATGTATATGGGTTCGCCTGGACAAGTTTTAGGGCCGGTCGGGTTCTGGGTAACACTCCGACCCGGATCAGGTTCACTATTACACACTCCTATCCGGGACGACGTATTTTTTTTTTTTTTAATTTTAAGTGTTTAATAAAATAGAAAAATTTTATCCTTGAATTTAGATCGGCTTCTCACTCAGAGCCGAGCACTGCTTTTCTTGCGTTTCAGCTCCATCGCCGCGTCGAGAAGCAGTCGGTCCCGTCGCCACCTTGCAAGCCCCCTGCCACCGGCCTTTGTCGTACTATACGTTTTTTCGCTCGTTTTTTTTCATGTTTTTGTTTTTGTTAAAATGCTTGGTAAATTTGGAAATTTGAAATTTTGTGATTTTCGGTTACTTGCGAAAGTTTTATGCGTGGGTGCTTCAGTTGATTGAGTTGAATTATATTTTGCCGATGGGTTTGGTTTAATTTACCTAACGAAGGCTTATTCTAGGTTTTTATTTATTTATTTTTTTCTGTATTTGCAGTGTACTGTTAACATCTATCAGAAGATATGGATATTGATGTCGACCACTACAGTGTTCTGGGGTTGCCCTCTGGTGAGGAAGGTGCTAAATTAACAGAAAAGGAAATATCAAAAGCGTATAAATTGAAAGCTTTGGAGTTGCACCCGGATAAACGGCCTGATGACCCGAATGCCCATGATAATTTCCAAAAGCTCAAGTCATCCTATGAAATCTTAAAGGATGAAAAAGCCCGGAAATTGTTCAATGATCTTCTGAAAATCAAGAGGGAGAAGCAACAGCGCCAATCGCAGCAGGATGGAAAAAGGCGAAAAATGATGTCTGATCTTGAAGAAAGAGAAAGGGCTGCTTTTGCTCCGGACCCAGCTGTGAAAGCTCGACAAGAAGAGGAGAGGATTGCAAGGCAGCTTAAGGAAGAGATTGCAAGAATACGTGCAATGCAAGCAAATAAAAGAGGGACTGGGGCTTCTGCATCAGTGAAAGAAACGAAACAGGGTGGGGGTGGTGGTTCTGGGGTTAGTTTGGATAAGGAGAAGGTGCTTAAAGTTTCATGGGAGAAGGTTGGTGAGGATTATACTGCAGAGAGGTTGAGAGAGATATTCTCAGAGTTTGGAGTGGTTGAAGATGTTGTCATTAAGAGTTCCAATAAGAAAGGTTCTGCACTTGTTGTAATGACTACTAGAGATGCAGCGGTGGGTTCGTTGGGATGGTTTGGAATTTATTTTCTTATACGCAGTTGAAAATTTTTCAGTGACTTATGTTTGGTTGTATTGTATTCTAGGTTGCTGCTACAGGAAGTGTTTGCGGTGGTCTTTCTAATCCTCTGCTTGTTTTACCTCTTCAACCAGCTGTAGCAACAGAGATTCCCAGTGTCCACAACCCTGCGGAGAATGATCGTGTAAATAATTTGGTGGGGGCTGGTTATCAAGCATATGAAGATTCTGTTTTGCAGAAACTGAAAATGGTATGATTTTTAATTTTAAGTATTTTTTTAATTCTTTATTGGTTAAAAAAGGCACATTTAGATTCACCTGTTGGTTTTGGTATTTTTTGGGTATGTCATTTTACATTTGCTTGAGTGTTCATTTAGGGATGTAGGAACTTAATGAAAAGATTTCACATGATATATGTATCATGATTTAGTTTCCAGCGACAAGTCTTTCTTATGGTGGGGGACTGAATGTAGTTGAGGGCCATTTTTATTGATCGGGTCAGATGCTTGTCATATGGTTCACCTTGAGTTATGATTTCTTTGGACTATAGTGAGAAGTCTAGGCAAACATGTCTTAACAAGATATTGTACCTTAAACAGCTTACTTAGCTTGTACAGTCATCCTAGTAGGATATGAAGGCTGAATCATCGCAAATTTTTACTGAAGTTTATATTATTATATTGCTGAAACTGTTTCTGAAAAAGACAAGAAGGTTTGCAAAATTAGTAGCTATGTTTGGCGTGAATTCAGTTGGCATGTCAATGAGTTTGAGAATCATGCTATAACAGATAATCTTTTGGTCAAAAAATGGGCATGTCATTCCCTGGCACTGATCCAGTATCTGCATAGAGAACTACTCATGGTTAAGTGTGGCAGTGAATATATTTTACCTTTGAGCTAGTAGATATGACTGATATTATGTGCTAATGTGGGCCATATGAAAGCCAGTTGTTTGCTACACTTGAATTCACGCGTTAATGCTTTCTTTTTCCTTGTTCTGTAATGACTTGTCTCTGCTTTTGAACAGGCTGCAAAAAGACAAAAATGACATGTTAAAAGTTTTGAGGAGGGCAATCTCGGAGGCATCGCATAGCTCAAGAACTATTCTAAACTCTACTGTAAAGGTCAATAAGAAATACCATGTTCCATTACTGCCTATGTCACTGTTTCTCTATCCTTCTTGCATTTTGGCTTGTCATTCTGTATTCTCATGATTTGGAGAATGATAGTTTAAAGGTCATAATTACTTGATAAGCAATGCTCTTGTCAAACTTGCACTGAATGCCCTGATGAGGCTGCAGTCCATGTGATCGCTAGGAGCTTCTTCTTCTTCTTCCGCTGCTGTTTCCACACACCCGCCAGCCCACACACACACCACACCCCCCCCCGCTATAACTGGAGTATGATTGTCGAGGCTTATTCCATTAGAATTTTCTTTACAGAAAAGTCTGTTCTAATTGCCTGCATTAAAACCATGCATTACTCTCTGACATATTTGATCTTTGGTAATGCAGGACACCCAGCTTGCAGTGTATTTTCGGAGACTATTGTATTCAAGAGCGTAATTATGTAATTCTTCTGTATTGGATCTAATCTTTGCAGTCTTGATCTTGTACTTGTACAATGGGACTCAATCGCAGAAGGGAACCTATAGTTAGTAATGGCTGGCGATATTACTACTTCGAGATTGTACCATGTATTAGCTTTTAGAGACATTGAATTCGAACACATCAAGTTTAGCAATAGTTTCTGGCTGTGGAAGAGAACTAATGTAATCTGTTTATACAAGTGATGACTAGTATCCTTTATGTAGGTGCCTTTACAACTGTGAAAGAAGAAACCTTTTGAATGATTGAATAGCCACAATGATTCTTATTGTCATCCTCAATCCTCTTATCTGCTTTCCCCTTTCTTTTTCCGTTAGAATGTTGTGTTCTGCCCTCCGTGACTGAAATGAAGTGAATAAAGTGACAAAATTAGAGTCTTTTAAGCTTTTGCAGTATGCAGAGCTACCATTTGTTCTCTTCGGGTGGCCCGGCAGCAATTTCTAGTCATCCAGACAGAACTCAACGGAAGAATTGAACTTGATTCCAGCTAACACGGATGACAAGTCATATCCTAATAATTGGAGCCGATGACAAGTCATATATAATTATTAAAATCAATGACAGCGTAGTCCACCATTCATTAATAACACAGTAATATTTTTTTTTTCTTATACGTGAATGATAAGGTTTTCTCTAATCAAATATGAGATGATGTTTGCTTCCATACATGCTGCAGAGAGAAATGATGTTTATATGGGATACAGTATACCTTTAACATAAAAAAAAAAGAAACAAGCACAAGCACATTCTCAATAAGAAGAAAAATAAATTTTAAAATTATAAAATATTATTTATATTTTTAAAATTTAAAATTATTTAATTTATTATATATTAATTATAATTTAGTGTTCAAGATATATTAAATATATTTATGTATTATTATTTTAAAGACAAATTATAAGTTAGGCAATTTAATTTTTTTAATTAATTAAAAATTATATTATGCTTATAAATATAATATAATTAAAAGGGCAACTTATTGACAATATGCTCTGTTTTGATTTACAAGAAACTAATAATAATTTGAAAGAACAATGTAGTTTTTCTTGTATGAGTGGATGATAAAAAATGAATAAATAAATGAAAAGGTATGGATCATTCATGCAGTGAAATTCAGGTGTACTTTTGAAAGAACATTGTAGTTTTTCTTGTATACTCTGCTTTATATATATATACATACACACATTTTATTAACCGAACAACAAAACCCAGAGAGTTAGTTCTTCTCTGTCTCTGCCCACCAAAATCTCTGAGACTTGTCCAAATAGACGCAGGCATACTCTCTTTTCTTTTTGCTGTAAAGATGGCAACGACGGTCTCGTGGCAGCCGCAAGAACAAGGGTTTAATGAGATCTGTGGGTTGTTAGAGCAGCAGATTTCGCCATCTTCAACTGCTGACAAGTCTCAGATTTGGCAACAGCTACAGCAGTATTCTCAGTTCCCTGATTTCAACAACTACCTCGTTTTCATCCTTGCTCGTGCTGAGGTATTACCAATTTCGTATTTTTTTCCTTTTTATTGATTGGTTGATGAAAAAAAAATTAGTTTTTTTATTGGAAAGTTTATTTATTTATTTATTTTTGTTAATGAAAGATTTTGTATTATTTGGTTTACAGAGTAAATGGGTAGTTAGGGTGTTGTTTGACGATGGTGGGTTTGGTTGGATTTTTTCTTCTTTTCTTTTTTTTTTTTTTTTAGAGTTTAATGACTAGTGAAGCTGGTTTCTATTTGAATTCACTTACTTTGGGTTGCTTTAAGATTTTCTAGAGCGTTTGAGTTACTTCAGTGGTATGTTAACGATCAATCTTTTTGTTATGCTTTCATAAGAGATGATTTTTCTTTAGCATACGTTAAATAAATGGTGTGTGCGAGACTTCTTTCGACATGCTACTTATGCTATTTAGTTCTGGGCACTCTCTAAATTTCATAATGTGACTGTAAATTTTCTTTATTCTTCTCCATTAGCTTCTAGGTGATGATCAAGTTTTAAAGCTTTGGGTTAATTATTGGTCATTCTATTTGTTGAAACTTTAAACAGAGGAAATCAGTGGAGGTAAGACAAGCTGCTGGTTTGCTGTTGAAAAATAATCTTAGAACAGCATATAAATCCATGGCTCCTGCAAACCAACAATACATAAAATCAGAGCTGTTGCCTTGTTTAGGGGCTGCAGATAGGCATATCAGGTCAACTGTTGGGACAATTGTTAGTGTTGTTGTCCAACTTGGGGAAATTTCAGGATGGCCCGAGTTGTTGCAAGTACTTGTAACTTGCTTGGATAGTAATGACCTAAATCATATGGAAGGTGCCATGGATGCATTGTCCAAGGTATGCCATTTATCCTTGAAAATTAATGAATCTTTCTGCTGTTAGTTTTCTGATTTATATTGATACATTTAGGGAACCTTTAGGTGCAACTTAAAACTTTTGAGCTTAGTTGTGTAACTTGTTAATGTTTATCCATGCAACATTCTGCTTTTTGGACATTGAGTTCATCTTTTATTTGTATTGTCTTGTAACTTATTTTGGCTGTTGATTTATGAGCTTGTGGCGGCGATAGCGGTCTTTCTAAGTGTTGCTCCGAATAGCTAATGCATGATATAAATTTATGATTTGTCCTACATTTCATAATGTTGAATAAGTCTTGGTTCAATTCAACACAGATTTGTGAGGATGTCCCTCAAGTGCTGGATACAGATGTACCTGGGTTGGCTGAACGCCCCATCAACATCTTCCTTCCTCGATTCTTGCAGGTGACTCAAGTAGAATTTCATAATTGTAGATAAGTCATGTTAAGTTCTTTGTGTTTTTTTTTATCCAGAAAAAATTTAATTAATTTTTTTGCCCTTTTGTTTGCTCTTTGGATTTTCATATTCTGGCATCTCTGTGAACAGTTTTTCCAGTCACCTCACACCTCTCTAAGAAAGTTATCTTTGGGTTCTGTAAATCAATACATAATGCTGATGCCTTCTGTGAGTATACTTGAGTTATTTGTTTTCTTAGATTGTTATTCAGGTTCCTGGGGTTGTCAATGAATATTTTCTCTTGATTTCTTACAGGCTTTATTTTTGTCCATGGATCAATACCTTCAAGGTTTATTTGTTCTTGCTAATGACTCTGCTGCAGAAGTGCGGAAATTGGTGAGTGCATTCTGTTAAAAAGAAAAATGGTACCAAGCTCCAAACATGCCAAAAATTATCTCTCATTATTTTTAGTAGTGTACTTTCTGGTGTTGAAATGTTTCTGTTGGTAAAATCTTGACCATTTATGATTAGCAAGGATTAAAATATACATCGGAACTGGCTATCTTCTAGAAGAAATATCTATCTTATAGTGCTTAAGGTTTGGCTGTCAATAGACTATATTGTTGTTGAAAATTGGCAAACTTTCTTTTTAACATCTGCTCCACCTTTAAGTTTCTTGCTCTTGTGATTTAATGATGGCTTATTGAATGTTAAATTCTTCATAAGCTTAGTTATGCCTCTACAGGTTTGTGCTGCATTTGTCCAGCTAGTCGAAGTCCATCCTTCTTTCTTGGAGGTGGGTTTCTTGATTGTTTACTTTTAGGGTTGACTTTTAGGTCCTAATTTGTCTTCATGTTGCGTGTTTTCTTCTCTTCCAGAAATCTTGTTCCTTTATGATCTTAGAGTTTTAATTTTTGTCTCATTACTTTTTGTTACATGTGTGTGCGTGCGTTGCTGCCGATGAATTTTGCACAATTGCAGCCACATCTGAGGAATGTAATTGAGTATATTTTGCAAGTCAACAAGGACACTGATGATGAAGTGGCTCTTGAAGCTTGCGAATTCTGGTAATCATCTGCTTTGTGAACAATAAATTCATGTCTTGACTAGTGGTTTAATATCCATTATGTAGGATATCCATTATGTAGGCTTATGTGGACATTAAACATTAGAGCACTGGAATATATTACATTTCTTGTTAATTGTGAATGTATGTAGATTTCTAGGTTTTATAATGTAGAATAATTGGTGGAATATGAAGCAAATGTGCTATTATCTAATGTTATTTCCTGAAGCATTTTGATAGTGTGCTGAAAATATGCCTGGAGCCTGTTTCAATGCTCATTAAACTCTTTTGAGAGATTTATATTGTTCATCTCGGAGAATAGTGATTATCTCTTTGTAATTAAATTAACTACTGTTTATTTGTATGGTGCAAAAAGTGATTAAATGAATTCAAATAATTCCCTGGAGAGGCAAGCTGCCTTTCATATTATGGACCTTCAGATACAGCACTCCTTTTCTAATTAATAGATTTTTGCCATGACACCCTACGATACATTAGTACACAGTGATTGTCAATGCTTTTATTGTTTGATCATGTAAGAAACATCAATATTTTCTTGCTGGTATTTGTACTTGATGGAATAAGGCCATGTTTATAACTTATGAGTGTTATCATGTCTGCAACTTTCCTTTCCTCAAATTCCATTCTTTCTTCCTTTTCAGTTGATGTTTTTCTCCAAAAATTTTTCCTATTAATATTTGCTTCTCATTGATGATTTTTGTTGACAGGCATTCATACTGCGATGCTCGGTTACCGCTTGAGAACCTAAAGGAATTCTTGCCACGTCTAGTTCCGGTATTAGCTAATGCTTTCTTTTGCTTTTCCTATTCTGCTAATTAATTTTTTCCAGAGCCATTTCAAATTGGTTTTCACAGATCTGAAAAAACTTTTGTAGGTTCTATTGTCAAATATGGTGTACGCTGATGATGATGAGTCCCTTGTTGATGCTGAGGTTAATTTTTCTGGGTCAAGTTGTGTTTTTGGATGATTCTGGATGTTGTAATGCATTATTCATGTGTGTTTTTGCAGGATGACGAGTCTCTCCCGGACCGAGACCAGGTTTGTATTTTTTCTTTTAAAGTTTCTAAAAGTGGTACTATCTCGAGTTTGAGATTGTCTTCTTATCATAACTTTTTGCTCCACAGGATCTGAAACCTCGTTTCCATTCGTCAAGGTTACATGGGTCAGAAAACCTGGAAGATGATGTAAGTTACCATGACATCTTATGTTTTTAGGAATTTTAACTGCCTGCTTAATTGATGTCATTCAGTGATTGTGGCCAAGTATGACGTTGTTTATTTAGTATTCCAAAGATGAGATCATTAAGTTATATAAATGGGTTTTTTATTTTTTACTTTTGTGTACAGGATGATGACATTATTAATGTATGGAATTTAAGGAAGTGCAGTGCAGCAGCTCTTGATGTTCTCTCAAATGTTTTTGGGGTTGAGATTCTTCCAACTTTGATGCCTATTATTCAGGTTGCATTAATTTATTTTAAAAAGTCAAAATAGATAATTTCCTTGTTTGTTTCATCATTTTGGTACATAGAAGCAATATTAGCTTAAATGGCTCTTCATTACTCCACCTTTTTTATTTTTATTATCAGTAAAAGGGTGGACACAGCTGGCAGGTTCATAAGAAATATGCATACACAGTTGTTTTTGGACTAGTTATAGTGCTCTAAAAGCCAATATCTGTGGTGAGCTAACGCTAATGAATAAGAGAACCTACTTGTTTGATTGTTTCCTAACAAAATCTAAAGTACTTTTATTGGCAAAGCACGAGCAACAGACTTTGGTGCAAGTTAGAACCTTATGTTGTTGCTTGAGTTATAGATCTGTAAATCCTGGGTGGGTTTGTCTTAGAGTTGGATCTTGTTGTATAAAATTTTCTGCAAGCCATTTGCTCTTTGCATTCTAAGTTATAAAGAATTTGCAGGCCAAGTTGTCCGCTAGTGGTGATGAAGCCTGGAAAGACAGGGAAGCTGCTGTTTTGGCTCTTGGTGCTATAGCTGAAGGTTGCATTAATGGCCTTTATCCTCACTTGTCTGAGGTAATCTTTTTTGTATGGTCTCCTCTAGCTCAATTTTTGGATCAGATGATGAATGGCTTGTCTAATATTGGGTGCAAACAGGATGCATAAAATCTTTTTTGAAATCAATTTGAGGAATGCTTACCAACAGTTTGGTGTATTTATATTCTGCCTTCGCCCTTGCATTTTATGTATTCTCTATTTTCAAGGGTTTTTCTTGTCTTTTTTATTCTTAATATTCTTGAATATGACTATTCATCTTAATTCTCTCTTATCTCTCTCTATTTTCTGGGGTGTTAAGTTCCTAATTTTGTCATCTTTTATTTTTTTCTTCTCCTAACTAGAAGTGATTTTAACTTGGTGCACAAATTATGTCAGACAGTGAATAACTTTTATTCTCTAGATTTGTTTGTGTTTGCTGATTACAACATTGAATGTTTTACATGTGTAGATCGTGGCATTTCTTATCCCACTTTTAGATGATAAGTTTTGTCTGATACGAAGTATTTCTTGTTGGACCCTTTCTCGTTTCAGCAAATTTATTGTTCAGGTATGTTCCAAAATAACTGCATTGCATGCTCTGGCTTAACTGATAAGTCCTCTATAGATGCTAAATATCAAAACCCAGAGAATCATGCACGGAAGAATTTCTCCTTTTGGTTCTTTCCTAGAGTTTGCCTTATTTTAGACATTTCTTGAGTTATTCTTTTCAGCAGGATTGTAGTTGATAACTTTACTTTTTCATCTATTCCAGGATATTAACCATTTGAATGGTCCTGAGCAATTTGACAAGGTTCTTATGGGCCTTTTACGAAGAATACTAGACACTAACAAGCGGGTGCAAGAGGCTGCCTGTTCAGCTTTTGCAACACTTGAAGAGGTTCTTTCTATAGCTGTAGTTTAATGGTTTATTCTTAGTTTTTAATCCTCGGAGAGATTTATGGTTGTTTTATTTTGCAGGAGGCTGCAAAAAAGTTGGCACCGCATTTAGAAATAATTCTAAAGCACCTTATGTTGGCTTTTGGAAAATATCAGGTCATTGCTGCAGCATTCAATAATATTATGCTCCTTTTAAAGTCACCAAAATAAGATGTGATGCCAGTTGATTACTTTATAAAAGTTTACATGGTTTTGTCCTCCTTTTTGAATCATCTTTTGTATGTATATCATTATGCAGAGACGGAACCTCAGAATTGTATATGATGCTATTGGTACTCTAGCTGATGCTGTTGGAGAGAAACTAAATCGGGTATTATTGTTAGGCTAAGACTATCTCCTTTTGTATGTGGTTTGGAGTTGTACCTATATTTATAATATTGTGTTCTCATGAAAATAGCTCTAGCAACTGACTACCTTGATGATCTGTAGCCTGTTTTCCTTGAAATTTTGATGCCACCATTAATAGCAAAGTGGCAGCAGCTTCCAAATTCAGACAAAGATCTCTTTCCACTGCTTGAGTGTTTTACATCCATAGCACAGGTATGGATTAGCATTTTTGACCTCATTTTCCTTTGAAATTTCTTCTTTAAGTTGTTAAACAAAATGTAGACAATGCAACCATGGGTTGTATTGTTAAGATGGACGATTTATCAGTTTGTGGAATATGAACAGTGGAAAAATCAAGGAATTTAGACATACAATATGATCAGGGAATCTGTTTGCAGTATTTTGCTCCACAGAACACATTTTGATGAGCTGCATCTAGGAACATTGCCTTAGATTAGCAAAAGTACAAGTTTTTGTTAGTCTTTTAAGATTTGACATGTTATAACTGCTCTACTGGATACCAAAGAAAAACGAAAGCTGATTTACTTGTTTCAGGCATTGGGTACTGGCTTCACTCAATTTGCCCAGCCTGTATTTCAGAGGTGCATAAACATCATCCAGACCCAACAATTGGCAAAGGTTTCAGTTGATTGATGTGTAGATATTTAATATACGTAGTTTAAAGTTTCTTTTTGTAGTTAATTTCATTCACTTTTACTGTTTAACAGTGCACATTAGTACCCATGTTTATATATTCTAGTTATGTCCATCCCTTTATTTTCTGCCAAATCACTTAACAAGTGACAGAAACACTAATATGGAACTTGTTTCTCAATAAAGAGATTCCTAGTTGTTACCTGTTCTCATGCTTGATGGGGGAAAGGTATTAGCTAGATGGAATGTTGTGTACAGACTGCTCTATGTTTGATGTCTTTACTAAATTCACTTGCTTTGGATGTCACTTTCAACTCACATTCTGTTGCTTTGGATGTCACGTACTTTCCACTCTCACCTGTGCAATGACTTTATTCCACAATCATGGTAAATGTTGAGATAGGAGAAACAAGCTTAGAAGACATATTTTAAGTTGTTTCTCCAAGTTTTTAGGATGCTGTTGGGGGAAGAATGTTTTATATGCTAGGGACCAGCTTTCCAGAAAAAACTAAGGGGAAACAAACAAAACAGGCTGTAAACTCTAAACAACTACTAGGATTACACTGAAGCAAACATATGAGGAATTAATCTGCAAGATACTGAAAATCTCTTTTTTGAATCTTGCCTGCAAAATGCATGCAAGGAGGACATCTTAAAGCTGCATATAAGCTAAAATCTTGTGGCATATTGTTCATAACTTGACATTTCCATGTTTCCTAATTCCTGATTTCCGTATATGTTGCACAGGAATTGTCTGTTTGCTAGAAATACAAATGGCACTGGTGATTTTTCAAGACATCTTTTGCTCAATTTTTCAGAGATATTGACTGGAACTTTTATTGCAGGTTGATCCTTTTGCAGCTGGAGTTCAGTATGACAAAGAGCTTATTGTATGCTGTCTTGATCTGCTCTCGGGACTTGCAGAAGGTCTTGATAGTGGGATAGAGAGTTTGGTAATTCACTTTCTCCAGAATTTGATTAGAAAAAGCTCTAAAAGTAATTGCATTTTTACTAATAAAAGATATCTTTGTGTCTTTTTTTGGGAATTTCTGTTAAAAGTCAGTGTTTGCTTCCTTTATATATATACATGCATGTACGTATATGTTTTGGTTCACTGCATTTTTCCAATATATTCAATGTTGGTTTTAACAATTTCTCCGGTTGCTTCACATATTTTGTGCTGGCAAACTGAGACTAGGGATGCTTCCCTAGGAAGAATACTGTTTATTATCTAGACTAATTTCTGTTCCTTTGCACTTGTATGTTTTTCTATACAGGTAGCACAAAGTAATTTGAGAGACCTGCTTCTGCAATGTTGCATGGATGATGCTTCAGATGTTCGACAAAGTGCATTTGCCCTTCTTGGGGACCTTGCAAGAGTAAGTTCAAAATATTCCTGCCAGGCTATGTAATTTATTGTCCTGAAAACTAAGTTTCTGCCCCAATAAACTGTTAATGAGATGTGAAGACTTGAATCTTTTGGGTTTGACTCTGTTGGCACTTGGAGGCATCCAGTTCTGTTTTTAAGTGATTTTGATTTGTTTATCTGATGCTTAATGTTTATATATGGCTTTCATAATTTCAATTAGGTATGTCCTGTTCATTTGCATGCTCATTTGACCGAATTTCTTGATATTTCAGCCAAGCAGCTGGTAAGTGAATCTATTCCTTAATTTGAGACTTTATATTTTGTCATCTATATATTTACATGAGATATACTCCATACAGAACACTCCTAAGCTGAAAGAAACAGTTTCTGTGGCAAATAATGCATGTTGGGCTATTGGAGAATTAGCTGTTAAGGTATGTAAGTTCTTCATTCTGCTCTGCTTGATCAAGGCAGTTAAACTACGTTTTGTTGAACAGTTTCCCTCAAGGTGGCTAGAATATTTGTATAGGTTTGATGCTAACTGCAGGACTAAAGTTAATCATTTTGTCATGATGATGTTCTCTTTATTTCAGGTTCGTCAAGAAATTTCTCCAATTGTTATGACAGTTATCTCATGCTTGGTCCCAATCCTTTTACACGCAGAGGTGATCATCTCTTCCAATTTTCTTAGTATTTATTGTCTGTGTGTGTATGTAAGATGTTTTTCTAGGGTATTTGTTATCTGTATTTAACATTCTCCATTCTAAGCAGGAGCTGAACAAGTCACTGATAGAAAATAGTGCAATTACACTTGGAAGGCTTGCGTGGGTTTGTCCAGATCTTGTATCACCACACATGGAACATTTCATGCAATCATGGTGTCTTGCCTTGGCTATGTAAGTATCCATTTTCCTTTCATGGATCACTGGTGAATGGCTGCATGGCATGTGAAGACCTATAGTTTCACTATAGATTGGTTATTGCTAGGACAGAGATATGAGATTCCTCTTTCTTAGTTTCTCTGCATAGAATCAGCATTTACTTTCACATGCCATTTTTTACAAGCACTTCACTTGATTATGGCAGGATACGTGATGATACTGAGAAGGAGGATGCATTCCGAGGTCTTTGTGCAATGGTATGCTTTTGCTTCCATAGTAATTACCATAGGGGTTGCCCCTTTTTTTCTTATATATAATTTTGGCTTGGTCGGTCAAGAATTAGATCTGTGCTTGGCCAATTATTTTCCAGGTAAAAACAAATCCATCAGGGGCTCTAAGTTCACTTAATTTCATGTGCAGAGCCATTGCAAGTTGGCATGTAAGTATGGCATCACATATCTTTTTTCTAACAGTTATGTTTTAGGCATTTTTGGTGTGGGTAACTTATCATTTATTTACAGGAAATAAGAAGTGAAGAGCTATATAATGAAGTTTCCCACGTGTTGCATGGTTATAAACAGGTTATTGATTCTTTATTTTGTTCTTTTGTTTAAATAAGCGATGATACAGCATTATCATTTTTCCTTTATATCAATCCATATTAATTCTGGTTGATAGAATGATTGAGTTTTTATAACCACTGACCAATAATTAAATTAATGGTTACTAAAGTGTAAAAAAATATAAAAACTGATGAACTTTTCCGTCAATAAATATTTATAGATGCTTAGAAATGGAGCATGGGAACAGTGCATGTCTACTTTGGAGCCCCCTGTGAAGGACAAGCTGTCGAAATATCAAGTATAATACTTCTGCAGTCTTTGTTGCTGCCACTTTTCTTGAGCATGTGGTTTCTTCAAATGTACATGAATTGACTATGCTTCCGTCAGTCATCCTGCATTTCCCGATATCAGAGCTGTCATTCATTTAAGCATAGATCAAAGTTTTGGTCACAGATTTTCCAGTGCTGCCTTTAATCATTTAAGCATGAAGTCGTTATCCTCTTCAAACATTCACACAGATTTGTTCTCGCCCCAGCATTGGGTTTTAGGAAATGAAGGAAGCAGGGGTTTGAATGTGTACAAGAGTGCAGCTTTTCAAGCTTTGGGGAGTATTTGTCTTGGGCCAAAGTATCTTTATTCAAGCGGTTCATCTTTTTTCATTTTAGTCAGAGTTTTCTGGTTTTAAATCATTTCAGTGGATAGGTTTTATTCTTGGTTCTTCACAGGTTTTTGTAAAAGTGGTTTTTAGTTCCAACTATTGGTAGTCCACCATGCCTTGTTTTGTTTTAAAGGCAACAAGTCCAGTAATTCTTTGCGCATTCAACAATTGCGAATTTGGGGTGGTGGGGACAACAAATTATTGTAACTCTCTTGAGAACAATTGAAATTGAAATTATTTGATTAGTTAGAGATTGATTGCCTTAATTTTCTGATTGGATTATCATATTTGATCTAAAAGTTTAAACTTCAAAAGTAAAATCTAACAGGAATTAAGTTGTTTAGAATTATTAACAAGTTTGCATATAATAAATTTGTTATGTGAATTTGTATGAGATTCAAATACAAGATGGTAAGATCAAATTTCTCTGTGATAATTCAACGACAAATTCTAACTACAGCTCAGGGCTGAAACAAAGAAATGATACTTCACAGCAAATAAATTGAGTGACAAAGGAGTAAGAAATACGAGTGAGAAATACCAGACTCAAATACTTCCATTGTTTTCCCTTAACCGACCCAAACTTTGTCTATAACAAAAAGATGTTTTCATTAAAACTAAATTTCCCATCACATATACAACAGGGCGCCGCAGAGGACACTAACAAATTTTCACAAAATTGTTTCTTTCATTCTGCTGTTGTTTATAACAAGTTTTCCCGAGTAGACAAGCTTCCTCATTTTTGCTGATCTATAAAGGTCTCTGCTTGCATTGCTAAAGCTTTCACCATCTTGGAGAGCCCTACATTTTGCTGTCTCATACATGACAATAAATGCTTGAGTGTCAGTTCGTTTATTATGGGGTTCTTCTGAGAAGCAAAGCCAGCAGAAAGCTGAGGGCGGAGTCTATCGAAGAGAGTGCAACAATTAGCAGTGCCACAAGAACAAGAGTGAGAGTGGCAGTCTTCAGCTGCACAACAAGAAAACAAACCTATATTACTACCTCAAATTGCATTGACCTTAAAGTTAATCCAAATTTTAACTAGACTGGCATGTTGCGTATCAATTTATTCAAATATTTGAAGTACAACAGAATTGGATATGTGTACTTTGATGGCAGTAATCAAGCTTATTCACTTAGGAATTATTAATAAAAACATCAACATTGATAAGGACATTAAACTAAGAATATCTGCATACCGTGCTTTGAAAGCCTGGCCACTCTATGTACTTCAGCTGACCAGGCTGCTCGGCCAGAAATATGATCAAAGATTTCAAAGCCCTAAAAAGAAGAAAACATCCATCAGTTCACATGTACTAACCACATGCTTTCTTCATTATCAACAAATGCATCCAATTCTTAAACAATTCCCACCAAATGGGATAGATGGGGTATTGATTATAATAGGACTATTAACAAACCAACATATCAAAACAAAAGAGAACGTAGTAACTGAGTCTGTAACTACAATATACCTGATAGCTTCCTTGATGAGACTTAACCAAAAGGGCTCCTCGGGTATGTCATCATTAAAAGACAATTGATTATAATCTCTTCCTACAGAATTAACACATTTATTGCCTGAACGCTTACCAAAAAAATAATGAAATCCTCCTTCTGTAATCTACAGAAACAAAATTCAAAATTCAACTATCAATACTTACATTACAACTGGATGCATACTGTACGAAGATGGAGAAGAAAGAAAAATGAGAATCACCCTTTTAAGTGGCTGTACAGCATTGTGATCATTAAAACTAATCCCATTACATCTCCGAGTTTGAAGATGTTGTTTCTTAGACTGAATAGAACAAACCAAACCTATCAATGAAGAGAAGCAAATTATGAATACAAAGAAGATTATAAAAACTTTGATACAAAAATTATGAATGACAATATCTAAACTAGAGAAAGTCAGAGGGAGAAAGAACCTGGACAATTAACCAGCAAACTAGAAAAAATAACCATTATACAGTCTATGCCAACTCAATCAACTTGATCCACTGCAACATAATCAAAAAGAAAAAGGAAACTCAGTATCCAACATGAACTGAAAAATTTCGAAATAAAGCAAACAAGGAACAATGAACGAAAGTAAAACACTGGTCCTAAGTTTAATCTTGTTCTCTAATACGAAAAAGCATAGCCAATCATCAAAATCTCACTTAAAAACAAAAAAAAAAGCAATTTTTTGGGTGCTGTTAAGATACATAAGACTTTTTGCAATTCCTCGACCACACTTGACTGTCTCCCCCAGCTACTGATTTTCACAAAGACAGATATTTGCCCTTTTTACAAGAAGAAAGCTCCATGAAGGTTCAAAAAAAGAGCTTTTTCTTATTTGAGAAACTAGGTTTACAGAAGAAGAGATGCCCAGATGGGAAAAACCGTATTCATTGCTTATTCAATTCTTTCCGGAATCAAAGCATACCCAAAACTTCAATTTTGAATAGAGCACAGAGTTTTTGACTTTACACAGGATGATTGATTCAGTTTAGTATGCTACTTTGAAGAAACGAGACAAACAAATGGCCGAAAAGAGTGCGATAAACTAGAACCCAAAACGAAGATAATTACGTTACACAAATTATGAGAAAACATACAACAAAACGTACCGTTTAGTTCACCAAGGAAGAAGATAGACAGAACAGAGGCCGCCGGAATGGACGTTGCCGCTGAAAGAGTGAGAGAGGAGGGATTTGTATAATTGTATTGTAGGTTAGTAATTGTCAAAACTATATATGTGAGCTTAGAAACTTAACAATTCTAACCTATTCAAGTAGTAAATACCCAAATTGTCCCTCGTACAACTTTAACCGCAAAACCAAGACGAAGGCGCGAAGGCGGCAAAGTACCTTCGCGCCAAAGTACTTGGTGGACTGACTGCCGATAGGGGCCCGGCGGTGGTGAAAATGCAGTACGGATCTTCACCGGAAAGTGGAATTTTCCTCCGCAAAATCCCCGGAATCTGATGAAATATTTCGAATTTGCCGTCAATTCTCGTACGTCCGAAATCATTCTCGCAAGATAAAAAGGTGAATTTACTGCTTTGAAGCGGGTGATTTTTCTCTTCCATGCTGAGGAATTCTCGTCAAGGAAGGGAAATTCACGCTTTTGTGACAAATGATTGCAATTTAATGGATAAATTTTGACCCTTTCCCCCAATTTATTGACAGACAGTAATGGCACTGAAGAACAGAACAAAGGAGACGGAATTTTCCCCGGTGAAATGTGCGTCAACATTGGTTGCTAAACGACTTGTCATTTAGGGTACGTGTAATCATACTACCAATCGTCTGAATGGTTAAACGACTTGTCATCTATTTCTATTTCTTTGACCAGCTGCCGGCCATTAGAAAGTACAAAACTGGATCCTCCCTATTCTTGTATAAACCATTTTCTTTATTTTCTAGCTTGATTTCAGTGATTGGGTTTCCTTGTTTGACTTTCAAATTGGACAAAACTAGCATCTCTTTAGCTGGTAAGTTACATAATATTTTTATATGAACGCCAGGTTGGCCATGGAATGATGAAACAATCAGACTTTTTGTCATAACATATTTAGTTTTTATAATTGTGATGATACTGGTTTTGGGTTGAATACATAACGGATTGCAGCCAACACAGAACTTTATGCATTTTTTCTTCAATGGGAAACATCTATACACTGTGGTGGTTGCAGGAACTGATTCTGTTTCATTCCTGCTGCTGCCAGTATTTCAATTCTTTCCCATTTCTCTTTCCTCTTGATCTCTTCTTGGGTCGCCGCCGATTCTCTGATATCAATGTCTTGCAGGCATTTGCGGTATAACTTTGGATCCATTTCTTCCAGCATTGCTTTGACATTTTCTGTTAGTTGCTTCACACTATTGCTCCAGTGCAACTTGAGATTGTTTTCCATGCCTGCAACCATCAAAGGAAATGCTTCTTCCTGTACCGATGTAGCCATCTTCACAAACTGCTCATTGTTCCATACATAGAGTGCACGCTCGGCAACCTAAGATAATGGGTAACATGTTAAATTGTCATGAAAATTTGTAATGCAATGTTCAGAAAGATCAGTGAGTTAACCTGTGAGTTGCAACTGTTCAAGCTTTTTGTTATTTGGGTACATAAAGGAAGAGCTAATTTCCTATACTGATCAGGGTCTATGCTGTCTACCAGTTCTTCCAGTTCTCCTATGAGCAAAACTTCTTTCTGACAATTTGTGACAGGCCAATACTTTAAAATTCCTCTCACAACCACCCCACTAAGAGCTGGCTCTTTCTGCACAAATTGAGACACACAATATGACAATTGCCTGTGATATGCCTGCATTCCCTTGGTTTTGTGTAAAGGAATCAGCACTCTCATCAGGAAAAGTTTGTGTTCTTCCTTGAGTGGAACAGTGAAACCATTGATGATGCTTCCCCATATCTCAAGAAGCTCACCAATTCCAGAATGCTTCTCTGTTTCAAAAATATATTGCAGGAAGACATCGTTCATTGATTTCCTCATGAATGATCGGTAGAAGGTGAACCTGGCATATATTCTGTGGTACACATTCTTCAAGCTATCGCGTTCTCTGAGGTCTTCGGACTGAAAGAGGGAGAGGAGATTGAGAAGGAACTGGTGATCAATGTAGTTGCGGAGTATCTTGGGATCAATGTTCAGCACAATTTTGAGGAGAATGTCATAAACAATATGCAGGTGTGGCCACAAAGGTTGAGGAGTGGAAAAGAGATCTTCATCTTCAGGCAAGTCAAAGATGATGGTGGCATTGGAAGGCGGAGGCAGTGGCCGGAAGAGATTTTCTGACAGCATGGAAATGAGAGGCGATAGAATATAATCATCCAATTGTTTTTTGGGGGATTTTGTGACAGAAAGAAGCTGCATTAGCTTGAACCGCTTGAGATCTTGCTGTGAAGGAGACTCGGAAGGATCAGTAAAGGTAAAAATGGTGGTGCAGATAGAGATTGCTGAAAGGATTTCTTCATTTTCCGAATCATAAAAATATTGCCTGCCATTGTTATGAGGACTGGAAGTAATAATGCGAAAATTAGTCCTGGAATCTAAATCAAACAGGTACTTAAGAGTGGTCGATTTCTTCAAAGAAGCTTCAGATGAGTTTCTAATACCGGCCATTCTTTCTTCCTTCTCCGCTTTGCTTTGCCGAGCTCCAATAGCGCAGGCTGTTGTCTGAGACAGTTCTTATTATAATTTCTGTAGTTGCTGAAAGGAAAGAGAGAATGTTTCTATGTTTCTATTTTATCTTTGTTGCTTGTTGGGTCATGGAAAGAAAGGCCAAAAGGACAGCGATGATTCATAGACTAGAAGTGTTGTAATATCCGATACCAAGTTTATGCATATAATTCTCCTGGAATCATAGAAATTTGACAGGTAAATTGACATTGTATTGATTAATAAAGCTTCTTTGTTCTTTCTCCTCATCTGGGTTAATGCCACGTGGATTTCCATGGCTGTAGTAATTCGGTGAGATAAACAACTCTCTGCAGCTCAAATGGGGACATCAACTAAAGGACAGCACATAATTGTCAAATTCATTCCATAAAATAGACATCTGCCTCACCAACCCGTCAGTCTTTACATTACGTAATTGAGACTTGGAACTCTCAAGAACAGATGAGAAGCTTTAAAACTACTAAAACTGAGGTTATATCTTCAGATTTGCAAGATGAGGTTCTAAACTTACAGCGACTGTAAAATCAAATCACTAGATACCAAGTACAAATAAGTGAGAAAATGTGTAATGCTTCCTAAATTGGTTTTACTAAACATTTTAGCTGAAACCCCAGCAGAAACACAATCATCCCTAAGTAAACCTGTGTGAAGTTCCAGAAGACTGTTAGCAGGATGTGTTTCAGCTGGCAAGAAACTGAAATCTCTGGCAACACACTGGAGTGAAAATGCTTAGACATTGCCCCCGCCCCGTCCTGAAATTTGAGGCCCTAGCCTACATTTAAACGAGAATATGAATTGTACAAACCCAAATCACGGATCTGAAACTGGAAGCATATTACCTAACAAGCTTTAGAATTGGAAAATTTCAAAGTACTGTCTGTCCTCTTCACTAAGATGAGTCGTAAGACACACAAAAAAAGAAATAATAATAATAATAATAATAAATCTAAGCATTTCAACTTAGCCGGATTCAAGAATTTCTAAGTTCACTACCTCGTCTCAGATGTATTGGGCAAGTATTTTATTCTGTCTCACCATAATCTTCACTTAAATTATAGAAGGGTTAAACAAGATCAGTCCTTCAGTCCTGTTTCAATGGGCCTCAATCTAATTGTCTGAATGGCCTCGGTGGATCGACAACAATGCCAGAACCTACGATGGCATGCCGGGAATTGGATGCCAAGCAATTAGTACAGCAGTACACTACTGTTCAAACTTGGAATATATTTGTGAGTTCAGCATATCTATAAGCAGGGGAATTCGAAAACATGGTACGGATTGACGAACGGAAATTTCATTCTACATTCAAAATTTTGAGGTACAGAAATTTAGAAAACCCAAAAATAGTTACACCTAATCATGATTTATTATGCTGGTGATTTGCAGAAGCAGAAAGGATATCTGGGAGGTCTGAACTCATGGAAAACCTCAACCATCGCTTTTTCTCGGCATGAGTGAGACAAGGCTGTATGAAAAACCCAATCAAAACTGCGGCCATGCTAATAGCCATGACTTTGGGAGAAGCAAGAGCTAAAACCACTAAAATTAACAGAGTTGGAGAAATACACAACATAATTGCTCCAGCTGTTCCGAGAGGTACCTTATACGGTCGAGGAGCTGCCGGGTAATCCATTCGTAATTTCACGAATGCGATGAATTCCATAATCATGGCAAAGCAATATAAGAAATTCTCAGCTGCTACAATCTCTTGAAAGCTCAACCACGAGAGTAATATCACACCAGACGCCGAGAATAGGATCCCAGCAAGTGGAGTTCCATAATGAGATCGCTTCGCAAAGAACTCCGGAAGCATGCCACGTTCAGCCATTCCCAAAAGTTGGAAAGAATCGCTGCTCATTTCAGCCACAAACATCCCCATGTTTGACACAGCCGAAGCACCTTGAATCCAAGATCTCAACCAAACACCTCCAACCAATTTAGCAATATCTGAGAAATAGCCATCGGACCACATCTCACGATGAACTGGCACTGCCCCGGTGCCAATCAAAATAGGGAAAAAGTACGCAATAACAACCAGGATGAGAGCACAAAAGAGCGCTCTTGGGAGAGTCTTTTCTGGATTTTCCACTTCGCCAGCAAGAGTGCTAATTGAATCCCAATAATTCAAATTCCAAAACAGAGTGTTCAGGTACAAGCCCCAGTCGACATTGTTGAAATCTACAACATACCATCTCGAAGGCTTCAATTTAGGAATAGCGATAAGCCCCATCAATGCAAAAGGAACAAGGGAAAACACTCCTAAGATTATCGCAACCCAGCCGACAATGGTTAGACCTCTGTAGTTCATGTAAGTCAGAAGCACGGTCAAGAACAACACTGCCAGTATTCTCGGAAACCCGCTTTCTAAAGCCGGAATCGTGGACTTAAGATAATCTAGAAACAAAACTGGGTACAAAGCATTATCAATGACCCCACTTAGCCATTTCATCCAACCTTGCTGGAAACCCCAATATGGACCTAAAGATGACGAAACCCAGACCACATATCCACCATTTTCAGGAAACATTGTCCCCATTTCTGCAGTAATCAAGGCCTCCGGAATGCTCCATATGAACGGAAAAAGCAAGAATCCAAGAAGAGCTAACAGAGGACCGGCAGCCTGGACACTGTCTTCAACACCAAAAGGTCCACCGGAAACCTCATAAAAGATGAGGAAAACAAGAGGTAAAATTGAAACCTTCTGGAATTTAGCTAGAGCGGGAGATGAACCTTCCCCTAATTCTACATAATGAGCATCATTGGATTCCATCGAGGAAGCAAAAGTTTTGTAGTCGATGAATATCTGAAATTCTGCATGCAATATCCGATAATAAACATGGATTCAGATAAATGTGACATTTCCAGGATGAAAAAAATTGAAAAAGAAATGTAGACCAAAAAAAAAAAAGATGAAAACGTTCATGCCAACAAATTCATGCACATTGTAGCAAGCGGATAGAAAACACTGTTAAAGAAATAACGAAACCAATTCAGAACCCAGAACAGAAAAATGCACCTGAAAAGGTTGGAGGATTGAGTTCAACGATCCATCAAAGAAGAAAATTAAAGCTGTCAGCCTTGAAAGATTAAGAAGAACTTAAAACGGAGAGCGCGAGGTGTCAAATGCCGGAAACATGAAAGCATGAATCGGCATCCACGTGTGCTCTTCAAATTCAGCGTGCCATTCTAACAGCGGGACACGTGTTCACGGCCGACTTGGCGTCTTTTCGATGAGAAACATAGAGCCATGACAACACAAAATGCATTATGGTCTCAGGCATTTACTCTAAATAACCTTTATATTACTCAGCTATCAGTACATAAAATGAATTTAATGATTTTATTATTTATAAGAATATCCAAACCCATCTATTTAATTTGATAATATTAAATTCTTTAGACAAAAAAAAAAAAATTTATTACAATATATACATAATAATAATAATAATAATAATAATTTTAGAACTAAATAATACAGATAATTGAGAACAAACGTCACAATTATATTATTAAAATTTTTAAAATTAACTCAAAATTAAGATTTAAATATAAAATTATTTATACAATCAAACGGTACAAAAATTTGTTTGAAAATTTTAAAATTTAGTTTAAAATTATTGATTAATTATGCACAACTGATAATTTTTAAAACTCATATACTCGTATACTCCCCTATATATATATATATATATATGTATTGGTATTATGAGTTTAGTAGAATAGGTTGAAAATATATCTAATTGATATGTTATTTGCATCTCTTAATCTCACACCCACGACTTTCACTTTAAAATAGTATTACTCTAACAAATGACAAAATGCCTCTCAATCTACTAGAAGTAACCAATTTTGCACACAACAATTGGTCCATTAATTACTCACCTAACTCCTATTCTCATTGGCAAAATTCATCTCTCGTTTAACAAAGTCTAATACAATCATTAAACAACACCCAGTTATGGTTATTATTAATTAACTAATTAATTAGTAATATACATAACTTAATATTAAGATTTAAATATAAAATTATCGTGTCATATTAATATAAATGATATAATAAGAGTATATTATTAATAAAACAAGGAAAACTTGTTCGTAAACAGTGAATAAACACAATTAAAAAAAGTTCTATAAATTTTTATCATATAATAAAATTTTTTATTTATTATTAATAAATAAATTTTTTTCTAATTAAACATCCGTTAATCAAAGTGGTAGGATGACCCGCCTAGGACTTTCTCCTGGTAAATTCTGAAATTTATCCGCGTAATTACACAATCTGACTAGAAAACAACCTCGTTAAGACAACCCAATCAATCAGAATTCCATTGTCTCTGCGACTTTCCACTCCCAGAAGCTCTTTTAGTTTCAGTAACAACTCCAACTTATTCGTTCTTTAAGAACTGAAGGCTCCAAAGGCCTCTCGCTACCTTCCGTTTATGGATGCACATGACATCATTAAAGATCACAACACAGACACAAAGGCAAAGTCATGGGTAAATACAAATCTAGACAATGATTTGTCTTTGGATAGCTCGGGTTTTCTCTTGCCCAACGGCTTCAAGTTCAACGACTCCACGACGTCTGGTTTTGACGATCATGATCATCAGTTCGAGGTTTCTGATATAGAGATGATATCTTTGCAGTCTGTAGGTTACACGAGTTTAAAGGACTTGTTGCCGGCGTCACCGCAGGCGATCACGTCGCCGAGGAACAACTCGAGCTGGTACGAGATCCCCATCAAGAACCCACTTGTGAAACAGGCTGCTTTGGCTTACTTGCAGCCTATGTCGAGCCCGCCAGACGCGGGCGAGAAAGGGCTGCTCGGGAAACTGAAGGAGAAATGCAGCAGTCAATGCCAGTGTTTCGGGTGGATAACCGATGTGGTATTTCGAACTGTAAGGGATATTTTCTGGGGAAGAAGAGAAGAGATTTATGAAGATGAAGATGAAGATGAAGAGAAAATTGAATGAGACAAAAAGAAGTTGCAGTTTTGACTGGTAGATAGCTCAGAGGTTCAATTTGTAAATATGGATTTTTTTTTTTTTCTTTAGGTGCGGTTTGCATTTTATTTTCATTTTAGTTTATTCTATTCTTTTTGATGAGTGATGTGTGAGTATACATAAAAAATCTATTCAATACTAACTGTCTGTTTCTCAGTCAATTTTTGAAATAATAGTCTTGTCTTATAATTTCTAACCTGTACACAATTCATTATCAAATTATATTCTTTGTAATAGTTAAGCATATCACCTGTTGTCACTTAATTATATAATAGTAATCAATGCATAAGTTCGGTAAGCAAGCCAGATAATTCAAATTCTGCTGTGTTCATGTATGTTCTGGCAGTGAATGTAAGCAATTCATGAAAAGGAAAAAATTTATGGTGGCAATTCTGCTGCATGATAATCTGAACTCTGAAATTCTCCACTTTGATGCTAACTATGCCAAGGGAGGTTGCTGTTTCACAAATTTCAAATGTTCTGCTATTTATAGCTTTGGGCAGTGCATCATCGTACGTGCCCTATTTTAGTTGTGAGATTGACTTGCAGATCCTAATTATAATTTTAATGTGTGATGAACTGATGATGCAAGATGTGAAGGAAAGTTCTTCATTGTTTCAATGGAGGGTGGCAGTTTATGACCAAATTTCTGATTTAAACTCTCATCCATATTTTCAAAAACGTGATGATTATGATTCACTTGGTTTGTGAACATTCATTTCCATTAGCATAACTTACAGTTTATTTTGATATTTGATTGGTTCCTTGTTATCTTTTTCAGCCATTCATAGTGATCTCATCAGCAAAAATGGAGAAAATATGCAAGTGCAAACATCTATGTGAAGAGGAAGATGGAAAAAGTTTTGAAATTTTATTGCCCTTAAATGATGTATACATGTGATTTTGAGTGATATATACATAAGATTTTTTATTATGGATTTCGATGTGCCTTGTTGAGCTTGAACCTGAAGTCACCAATAGTCTCCACAAGAGCAGCACCCATTTCTGAAATGGTGGAAAACCTTAGGATCTCTCACTATTAACTCTCTTGTGGTGACTTTTGAAATCTTCTTCACGGCATTATGGCAATCTTCACATATTCTTGTGTTGTTTCTGACAAGAACAGGGTTTCCGATGGTTGTAGAAATTAAGCCAAATGAAATAGCTAATCTTACACTGTGATGCTCTGGTGATTTTGCATTTTTCTTTAGCAAACTTGCAGGAATGAACTTAGAAACACTGTGAATATAAATATCTTCCCCTATCTTCTTCAAGAGAATATCCAAGACATCATAAATCATGTAACTTTCACTGTGGGATCTGTCTTGATTGATCAACCTGTGAGTTTTCCCATTTTTCTCAAATGCACTACAGCTGCTTGTTTTCTCCAGGCCTTCTTTCTCCATATTATCTTTAATCCGCTCTACATCTTCCCATCTGCCAGCTTCAGCATACATATTAGAAAGCAAGACATAACAACCTGTATTATCTTGTGCCAATGATAAAACTTGCCTTGCGGCAAATTCAGCTGAGACTATGTCATTATTTTTTCTGCTTGCAGTCAGTAAGGAACCCCATATCCTAGCTGTTGGGACCAATGGCATTTTTTCAATAAAACACTTGGCTTGGTCAAGATTACCAGTGCGACCAAGAAGATCAATCATACAACCATAGTGCTCAATTCCTGGATCAATACGATAGTCTTTTTGCATTGAATCAAAGTAATTCCACCCTTCATCCACCATGCCTGAAATGCTGCATGATGATAACAGGGAGACAAAAGTACTCCCATTGGGTTTTATGCCCTTTTCCCTCATCTCACAAAACAACCGGATGGAAATTTTCCCCAACCCATGAATTGCATAAGCCATAATGATCGTATTCCATGATATGACATCCTTACACAATATGCCATCAAAAAATATTCTAGCAGTCTTGAGATCCCCACACTTGGCATACATGTAAACAATTGAATTTGAGATAAAAGTATTTGAAACAAGCCCTAGTTTTGTGATAAGAGCTTGGATTTGCATACCCTCACTTAATGTGGCTATTTCAGCATAAGCAGGTAGGATGGTTGCAAATGTGATGGCATCCGGTATAAGAGGTTCCCTCCATAAGTCCTGAAAAAGTTCCATGGCTTCTTTATTGTGACCATTCTGTACGTAAGCAGCAATCATGGCATTCCACGATACCATGTTTTTTTCAATCATACTTTCAAATATCTTTTCTGCCCTTTCCAACTCCCCACACTCTCCATACATGTCAATTAGAGCAGTTTCCAAAACTAAATGAGGGAGAAACCCTTTTCTAAGGGCATAGCCATGGATAGATTTACCCTCCAAGAGTGCTCCTAGTTGCGTGCAAGAAGGGAGCAAGTTAATCATTGTAATATGATCTGGATTCAAGTTATCGGCCTCCTGCATCTTTTTCAAGCAAGAAAATGACTCAAGGAATCGAGCATTTAGCACATACCCACCTACCATAGCATTCCAAGCTACAATACCTCTTGGAAAAATCCTATTAAAAAATCTCTCCGCATAATCCACCTTACCACATTTACCATACATGTCAATAAGTGAAGTTTGAACCATAAAGTCCCTTTCAAGACCACTTTTGATCACTTGGCAATGAATTTCCTTACCACCTTTTAGACAACCCACCATGGAACTCGCACCAAGACCACTTATTACACTAAACCTATCATGTTTCCATCCACATTTTTGCATTTTTCTTAAGCAAATCAATGCGTACAAGCCATCTCCAACCGTACAATACCCACCAATCATAGAATTCCAAGAAACCAAGTCTCTCACAGGCATTTCATCAAACACCCTCTCTGCACATTCTACACACCCAAGTTTCATATACATAACAATAAGCGAATTACATACATAAACATCCAAATTGAATCCACATTTTATCAACCTTGCATGAACCTTTTCTCCTTCAATCAAAGACAATAGCTCGGCACAAGCTTTAATTACAAACGGGTACGTAAAATAATCAGCTCTGTATCCTTCACATACCATTCTATGATGAAAACATATAGCTTCTTTAAACAAACCTTTATCGACAAAACCTCTTATCATAACATTCCATATAAAAGTGTCTAAACTATTCATTTTCTCGAACAAGTAGAGTGCACTATCCAGAGACCCGGAACCAACAAACTCTTGGAGAGCTCGAGTCTCTCTCACATTTCGTGGCTCAATCTCAACGGCTGTTTTCGAACTACTTGCTTGATTTCTGTGGAAATTGGTCGATTTCGAGCTTCTTGCATAGATTTCGAAACCAGGATTCTGATTCGTTTTCGGGATTCTGAGTTGCTTTCGCCAAAGATTTTCTGGCGTGTTGGAATTAAAGAAATGATTGTGAACAGATAGTGTTGTGGCCATGTTTGGATGGTTTCAGGATTCCGAGAAATAGTCGTTAGAATTCATGGAATGAAAGTTTACTCCGTTTTGGCGGGGATGAATAGTATGACAGTTAATTCTGTTATAGATTTACTGGTTCGTGCTGATGATGTTACAGTGTACCAGAAAGATCTTACCCGTCTAACAGCCGTTGTTTGATACACGTGGCAGTCACCAGTCGTATCGTAATATTTTCACAAAGCTCGCCTTCACCGTAGTCTGCTTTCATAATCATAATCAAATTATATATTTATTTATTAAAAGCAAAAGACAAGATTACAAGGAACCTTAAATTTTATAAATATTTTAATTAATTAATTTGTAAAAATAAGTAAAAATCTTAAATAAAAAATTATATAATTGATTCAAATAACTAAAATTAAATCGAATTAATTAATTTATTAATTCAAATTTTATTAATAAAATAAAATAAAATAGATTAATTTTTTAAATTAAATTAATCAATTTAACTCGATTTTAAACGACTTTAGTTTAATTATCAATTATATAATTAAAAATTAAATTTTTTAATTTAGTTAGATTTTATTATTATTATTATTACTACTACTATTTTGCCTCAAACATTATTCTTTCTTCCCAAACAATATTCTATCTCGACAGTCTTATTTTCTCTGCCTTCAAACACTATTTTCTTTCTACTTTTCTTGTTTTCTCCACATTCTTATTTTAATGACTCAAACACTATTCTCTCTCCATTTTTCTTTTTTTTTTTTTCCCTCCCTTGAACATTATTCTTCTCTCCTTTTGTTGGGATCTTGTTCTTTATCCCTCCTTGAATCAAATTTCGTCACCCCTAAACACCTCCTTTAAGCAGAGTTCAAATCAAAGTCCATCACCCCTGAACACTGTTCTTTCTCCATTCCTAAATCACAACGTAAACTACTGTTCAATTCAATAAATTAAAGTCAAGGTATGATTTTTTTTTCCCCTCTTACGATGCAATTGGAAGGTTTAATTTTTGTTTTTCTATATTCATAGTGCATACTGTAGTAAAAATCTTTTAAAAAAAATTAATTTAACCGTCATAATGTCAGAGTCACAGAACTCTTCCTTACAAAAAGAAAATAATAATAATAATAGTAATAATGATAGGTCAAAAAAGTAGAGGGCCGAAGAACCCTCTTAAGTATCAATTGATCACTGAGAATTTTACTGTTCTATTGGTAATTTTTTGAACCTTCCCATATCACGTTAGATCGTTAATCGAGTAGCCGCTCCCCGATTCTCCAGTAGACAGGCTTTGGGCCGAGTAAACTCGGCGCATGCGCTTGTATCTTCGTGTTCATGCAGCAACTATTCAACCACCATTGGTTATAAATGGCTGCCGATATATCTGAATTCTTACTTTTATTGGCGGCTGCCAATGCCCTGTGTAGATCTTATAACGCAAAGCCCTAGAACGAAATCCCAATTTCTTGAGTTGTCTAGAGTTTTCGTTCACTTTTGGATATAATCATCCTCGTTTTGTTTGTTCAAAACAAAAGCCTGGTGATGCTTTGTTGACTGTATATTATTCTATCTTCTGGTGGGTGCTCGTACTAGAGAGTGATGAAGCGAGTGATGGCATCAAATGAGGGAAGAATATCGAAGGCCTGCGAGGAGATGAAGATTTTGTATGGCATGCCGGAAGTGAGAGTGAAGGCGGCTCTGAAGCGCCTTCTCAGATTGTATGGTAACGAATGGGGTTTCATCGAAGAAAATAACTATAGTGTTCTGTTCGACTGCGCGGTAGAGGATAAGCAAGAAGGAAATAAGGTTCATCTTGCTGCATTCTTTTACATCTGTTCATGTTTGTTTATTGATTTTCTGCCAATATTACTGTTCAGTAATTGATTCTGTTTAGCCAGACTGTGGAATCGAAGACAAAAGGTTCGTTGATTCGGGAAGGAAAGCTGAATCTTTTATCTCTTTGTAATATTCTCTGTGCTTTGTGTGGACTTGAATGTTGTGCTCTTACTGTTTGAGTTTGATGTATGCATCTAGAAATCAGAATTCGAGGCGGTAGAACTGCGGTCTGACGGCGAACCAGAAAAAGCTGAGCCATTGTTGAAGAGGCGTTCAAGAAATCACAGTGAGCGGCCGTCGAGCTCAATTGACAAAACCGAAATATCACCAATACTGGAACAACAGAATGAGGCTGAGGAAGTTGCTGAATTATCTCTCAGTAAAAGAGCTAGGACTTCATGCTCTAAGATTTCTGGAGACATCGAAGAAAATAAGCCAGCAATCGCTGAAACTTCTGGTGGGAAAGAAATAGTCTATCGAAGTGGTATTCTTAAACAGAAGAATATGTTGGGCATGTACCCCAATCATGAACTTGTCCCAGAAGAGCTTTCACTTGCTGTTGTCCGTCCAGGTCTATTACTGTCTATGAATTTGATCATGATAAGAGGTTGATTTGTGTTCATTATGATCCGAAAATAAATTTGATATGAATGATAATTGCAGAGACCAGTTTTCCAGATTCAACTCAGCTGAAACTTGTTTCATCTGACAATGGAGATGTAAAAATCTCCCTGGTTTTGAACTCTTTCATAAAATATTATGCCAAGATACCAAGCTTGGATGCAGTTCTAGAGATGGTCGAAGATAAATTCCGCAAGAGATATGGAATCATAAAACCTGAGTTCTCCAGGAAAAAGCTGACGAGGGAGTTGTGCGAATGCTTTGCGGCAATGAGCACTGTTCCCTCTGATGAAGTACATTTACTACCCATGTTTGAAATATCAAAGAAATCTGATGCAGAACTTCACAATAATGGCAAAGATCATCACCAAATCAGTTCCAAGAATCTTCCAAGCTGTTCACAGCAGTCAATTGATTCTCAGTATCTACATATTGCTAATGATTGCAATAGTAAAGCTGTTCAAAACACAAGTGAGAGGAAGACTGGAGCAACCGATGAAGTAAAATCTTCAAATTCATGCAGTTATTTTACCAAAAATGCCAATTTTGTTGAAGACATAACCCGAGGAGAGGAAAGACAACCGATTTCTTTGGTAAATGACAATGGGGCTGTAAGGTTGCCCAAGTTCTTCTACATTTCTAAGAATATAGTGTATAACACTGCCTATGTCAACTTTTCACTTGCCCGAATATCCGATCACAATTCTTGTTCAAATTGTTTCGGGAATTGTCTGTCAGCGCCAGCAAATTGTGCCTGCACCGGTGAAACCAGGGGTGACTTTGCTTACACACCTGCAGGACTAGTTGAGGAGAAGTTTTTGAATGAATGTATTGCGATGAGCGGGAGAAAAGTTAGTAAAGATCGTCTCTTTTATTGCGAAAACTGCCCATTAGAAAACAGTATGGGAAAAAGTAGCAAGCAACAAAAAAGAAAGAGAGCAGTAAAGCCATGCAAGGGCCATTTGATGAGAAAATTTATCAAGGAATGCTGGGCTAAATGTGGGTGCAATCGGAATTGTGGTAATCGTGTTGTTCAGAGAGGAATAACAGTGAAATTGCAGGTCAGGTTCATGTCTTCTCTCTTTTTATTACTTCCATAGTGGTTTTGATGAAAAGTGCTTTTGAGAGAAGTGTTTTTATAAGAAAATATGAAGCAGCTTTCTCTGCTTGCAGGTGTTTCAAACACCCCAAGGGAAAGGATGGGGACTTCGAACACTTGAGGAATTGGAGAAGGGAACTTTCGTTTGCGAGTATGTTGGTGAAATTGTGACCAATCTGGAACTACACGAAAGAAATGAACAAAGTGCTGGCGAGGAGCATACATATCCAGTGCTCCTTGATGCAGATTGGGCTTCTGAGAGACACTTGAAGGATGAAGAAGCACTTTGCTTGGACGCAACGAAATTTGGAAATGTTGCAAGGTTTATCAATCACAGGTACGCAGACTCTATCCCTCATTTAAAAGGCGGATTCTTGTTTTCTTTTTAATGCATTATATATTTTATAGATGTTCCGATGCTAACTTGATCGAGATCCCGGTGGAGGTGGAGACCCCAGATCATCACTATTATCATGTAAGGACACTGAGCACATTTCAAGCAGCTTTACATCTCTTGATTCTCTTCCTAATAACTATTTACAAAGATTCTAATGCTTACTCTTATTTTTATTATTATTGTTAATGCAGATTGCTTTTTTCACAAGCAAAAAGGTGGAAATGAACGAGGAATTGACCTGGGTAAGCAGATTTCACCTTTTGGAGAGTGTATTATGTGGTAATTAAACCGTTGAGTTTCTGTTTGGCTTCTTGGTCTTAATAAGATACAAAATTGATCTGATTGCAGGATTATGGTATTGATTTTGATGATGAAACTCATCCAATCAAAGCATTCAACTGCCAGTGTGGAAGCCCTTTTTGTTGCATGAAGGATCGATCTTAGTGTTAGTATAAGCTGATCAGAACATAGTCTTTCATATCAGTTGTTCTAAGATTGGAAAATTAATGAATTTATTTCGGTTTAAAGGGCATTGCCATAAGAAGTTACGTAAAATTTTTGAAGTGAAATGAAAGAACAAACTTGAATGTTTGGCATTACAAAATGTAACTTTAGCTCATAGCTATTAAGGTATGCTTTGGAGTACAGGACACCAAGCATCGCAGCAGGTCTCTTTCGCCGCATTCATTCTCAAAAGATGCCTTCTCCGCAGAGGGTTCAACCTTTGCTCTACGGAAAATGGTGAAGATGTCGAAAATGGCGGTGGTTGAGTAGTAAAGTTCTCGTTACCTCTCATTACTTTCAGCATTTGCTTCAAATCTTGCTTTTTTAGGACATTTTCATTCTCACAACTCCATCGTCGTTTGTCTGAGCAACTGCTCCACCGTTCAGCCGTGAAATGGCTTCCACTAGATTCCTATTCAGAATTCTCTGATCACTCTTTCGTAATGCCTTGAATCCTGCAACAATATTCAATCCCATTCTTCTCAGCCTTGCTTAGACGAGAGATCCCTTCACAGTGAACCATATATATAGAGAGAATCTTTGTTCACCCAATCATTTGGCTTTGTTAAAAAATACCCAAATGCCAACTCCAAATAGCTAGCCAGCTCTAGAACTACGAGTTCAATTGCAATTGTATGGTAGTTGTTTACGGGAGTCAAATAGTACTACGATGTCCAGCATCGATCCTGTATTAAGTTTTGGCTCATTTCTCCAATGGAGAAACCACGATGTCCAGCATCGATCCTGTATTAAGTTTTGGCTCATTTCTCTAATGGAGAAACCTTTCCTCAATGCAAGTTGAAGCTTACATCAATTTATATTTCTTGATTCAATTATGAATTAGGTCACGAATGGAAGGAGATATAATAGATTATGAAAGTGACAGACGTGGCGTCAACTCACATGCAAACCCTAATACTGCGTTGGATTTATCAACATGACGTGTATACATGAAAGATTTGTCTAGTTTAAGTTTTATGGTCAACTTGGAGTTGTTAATTGTTTGATTGTTCATGGAACATTCTTTGAAAAATAAAGCATAGGTTCCCAACAACATCGCCCGTTTTCCTTCCCTGCATTACCTCTCAAATGATGCTTTCTTCTCAGAAGATTCCCCGCTGCTCCACGGACGATGACGATAAGTATTGTAATGAATATGCCGCAGGTGGTCCGCGAGCAATATTTCTAATCAGGCCAACATCATTCGCAGCTTCCTGCATTTGCCTTAAATCTTGCTTCCTCCCAATAATCCTCATCCGCACTGCCCCATTTTCGTTCGTTTCTGAAACAATAGCAACTCCTACTCCATTCACTTGCGCAATAGCTTCCATTAACTTGCTCATCGTAGTCCTGTGTTGCTGCCGACTCTTCGAAGATCGAAGCTCTCTCTTTGGCGATGCTTTTCCTCCAGCAACCTTCAGGTAATCCATGATCTCAACCATCAAGTTTAGTTGGTTCAATTCAGATGCCAGTTGTCCAAGTTTGAGCTAGCTAGCTGTGTATTGCCTGTCTTTATGCAACATTATCAAATTCATGATCAACTTATAATTTGCAACTCCATGGTCCATTTCTGAAATTACCTTTGGCTTTTATGGAAAATGGGAATCAAACATGTGATCATTGTGTAACACCTCTTCTAATATTTGTATTTCACGACCAATAATGAGATGCCATGGCTTAAGAATTTAAGATCGATGTGACTTTGATAATTGTTACCACGCAGAGAATGGTAAATGTTGATCAATACAATCAACATTAAGATAACCCACATTTTTTTTCTTTTTCTGCTTTTGACAAAAGTACTTCTGCAGCTTGATGGCTATGACAAGAAACTATTAAGCTAGAAGTTAATTAACATGTTGAGTACAATGCAACTCACAGCTCCTCAGGGATACTTTGCAACACGGGTCTGCACGAAGGTCGCCGGCTTTCCTTCTTACCTGCTGCATTCACAGCTCTCAAAAAGATGCTTTCTTCTCAGAAGATTTAGCCGCTGCTCTGCAGACGATGACGACGGCGACAATGGAGAATTATTATTCATAGCTTCAAGCATTTGCCTTAATCTTGCTTCCCCACCGTAATCTTCATCCTCACAACTTCATTTTCATTGGTTTCTCAGACATAATTAACACCTCCTCCTCAGTTCAATTGCATAATGGCTTTCGTTAAATTGTTCATCATATTCTTTTGCTGCTGTCGACTTTTTGAAGATCGAAGCTCTCTCCTTGGCGATGCTTTTCCTTCAGCAATCTTCAAATACTCCAGGTTTAATCAATTTCTCTCTTTGTTTTTCTGTGTGAATGCATCAAAGATTTTGCAGATCGAGCCTTACATAGTGATCCATCGTCAACAGATCTTTAATAAATTAGTGGTCCAGTAATTTGGTGGGTGTGAACACATGCACATTTCGGTTCTGAATTTTCATTTGAAATATTGGGCCGAAATGCAAATTTGTCAACTGGTTGAGCTGTTTATAGCCTGTCTTTAAGTTACAATCATTGCTCTATCTATTAACGAGCAAGAGCCGAGAATATTGGTATGGTGGGTCGAGAAGTGCTTTTAGGAAGTCGTGGCCCATGAAAAGTGCTTCCGACAAAAGCAAGGGACAAATAATATCATCCCATTTCGTATTACACAGAAGCTGGCACTAATAGTCACCAGCAGCTTGGATACTTAATTTGTTTTTCTTAACTACTGTTATTAACTTTATCTTCTTGCTCTATTATCGAGCTAATTAATCATCCATGATGGCGATTGCTTTCTTTCGGCTCACTCGCTTGCACCACCGGGCTAGGGATGGTCCCATGCATTGAACACCGGCCGTCAGTCCATTCCACAATAGTTGCTTTGTTAGTGTTCATTCTTTATGCATAAGATACAGTCTTCGTCAATGCTCCCCACACCTCCATTGATGGAACTTTGCAACCACTGCATCTACATCCATCGATTCGGCTTATTATCAAAATAGTTAATTGTTAATTAATAGATAAAGACATCAACTTTAAGAGGCTTATTATTGACTAGTTGTGTGTTATATAGTTTAAAATATTAGGAAAAAATGTATTTGTATTATTAATGGATCAGAATCTTCGTATGATCTTTTCTATCATTGATTTTTAAATAAATATTAACATATAACATAATTAATAATTAATAATTAATATTGTTCAATTGATCAGGATAAAATAAATTATATTTTTTTTAAAAAATGTGCAAATTTTTTTTATTGCATATAGTAATTTAATAATACTTGAATAAAAAAGATCAAAAAAAGTCTTGATTTATTGCTAATTAGCTTATAGAACAAGCATCCATGGATGCAAATCAACAAACGAAGTCATTTTCTCATCATCGTATATATGGGTGCCACTAGTTTGAATCATGTCTACTAGGAAAAGGAAATAAATTAAGCCAAAAAAATCAAGCTAAATTTGCTCTTTGGAAATGGCTTAAGCCCCGAGATTAATAACAATTAGAAAGATTACTCTTATCTAAAGCAACTTAATTAAGCTAATTCATAAAATTTACGGATGCATAACCCTTTGCTTTCGTAATTTATGGGTTAACTACGAAATTTAAAGTTGTAAGAGGGGTTGAGAATGTTGACCTTAAGATTAAGGGTGTGTTTTAAATTAAAATATTGAGATTTTTAATTTATAATAATTATAAATAAAATTATTATTAAATTTAGATAAATATAGAAAAATCTATTGGTTTGATTTAAATTTTAGAGGAAAAAAGCAAACATTACTTAAAATCAATTTTGTTGGTCTTTTTGGTAGCCTTCATATATGCCTTTCATTTATTAATTTTTCTTGTCCATAGACATCAAATAATTATCTTTGCTTTCTCTTGGCAAGATTTTGAAGCAAAAGAGACATGTCCTTTCTCTTTCTTTCACTTTCCTTTGAAGGGTCTATTTGTTTAAATTCTAGAAAAATATTATATTATCATTATTAGAAAATAATATTTATTGAGTGTAATTAAAAAATTTTAAAAATTATAAAATATTATTTATATTTTAGAATTTAAAAAATTATTTGAAAATTTTTAATTTATTATGCATTAATCATAAATCGATATTTAAGATGAACTAATCATGTATGTGTATTATTACTTTTAAAAAAAATATATTTATCCACTAAATTTTTTTATAAAATAAAAAAAGAACCTTCAATTCAAGAATCTCATTGGTTCCCACCCCTCGTTGCTCTCTTTCTTTCCTACACACGCATAAAAAGGCAAAAGCAAAAGCAAATTGTACCCATTTCGACAACACCTATAACCCTTCAAATCGTTACTTCTTCATCCTTCCATCCCCTCTGAGCCGTTACTTAATTGCAGAGTTTTCTTGTACATCTTCTTCAACTTTGAATAGAAAACTCAGAAGACTGAGATAGAGAGAGAGATGGAGAAGATAACGGAGTTAGTCCACCTCTTCGTGTCAGTTTTCCTCTGGTTTTTCGCCATCATGATGACGGTTCCGGCCATCACCGACGTCACGATGACGGCCCTTTGCCCCGGCCAGGATGAATGCTCTCTTGCCATTTACCTCACCGGATTCCAGCAGGCGGTACGTTACATTAATAATTAATAATCTCATTTTCCGTTAACAAAACGAATTACATTCTTCCCTGTTGCCATTTAATCTTCTCTGCAAACTTAACTTCATTCCATTTCATGTTGCATGCATTAATTTCTCAACTCTGCGTCGGAATGTTACAGTTTCAGCAGAGCTTGCAGATGAAAAACATGGAAGAAATTTAAGAAATTAGGAATTAAATATACTTTTCAATTAGTAATATTATTATTTTTCCTTATATTAGTACATTTATCCCATTGTTTCGGATGATTCATCGTCTAATTCTGTCAACGTGGATGAACCTGAAGCTTACAAAGGATACGTTGTCTCGACTTTCAACCTAAATTTCAAACTGGATAATAACGTTAAGGTTCCTGGTTTGCTATATTTTTATAATTAAAGATAATAATTCTTCTATCCTGTTGAAATAACCATATTACCTTAGCAACGTTTTGTTTTGAATGTCAAAGTATTGGTCTAAGCAACTTTAGTTGTAAAGGGTTTTTCGGTCATTTAAGCATGAAATGAGGGATCTATTTGATACAAATAGATAAATTTTGACTCCTTATGTGTGAGAATATGAAAAGATAGGGACCTAGATGTTAGTATCCATTTCAAACCTACCATTCCTGTTGACTAGTTCAATGCATTTTTAATGATATTTTCATTCGGAAGTGGCAGAAAGCAAAATAGATAGCCAGACAATACTACCATAAAACAAAAGCCATTTTGAGTTCTTTGTGATTGCTTGCTTTCTTGCAAGATTTTTTTTCTTGGAAAAAGACAAACAATAACCTGTTAATTATTTATTTTATAATTATTATTTTAAATTTTATAATTTATATTTTAAATTTTTTATATTATTATTTTAAATTTTACGTTTTATATTTATTTATTGTGAATTCTGTTCTTATCGAGGATTCATTAGGTGGGGGCATATATTTGAATTGAATTCATGGACATATTTAATAATTTATAATGATTATGGCTAGTTAAGATATTTTTTTTCCTTTTTGTGAATGAAATCAAGAACCAATTTGGTAAAGTTCTGATATGGCGTAGTTGACGTAATGCTTTCACAGTCAAATATCATTCAATCTAAAGGTTCCTTCGAGCATTCACTAAAGTTTCTAGACACAACTTTTCAGTAGGTGTGAAATGAAAACGAAGACAGACCCGCAAAGGAATGACCCCATGTTTGGTGATGTCTCATCTGATGTTGCAGGTCGTAGGGTTGGGAACGTTGGTGATGATGCCTTTGATTGGAAATCTGTCGGACCAATATGGAAGAAAAGCTATGCTTACTTTACCTATGACTCTATCAATAATTCCACTAGGTATTCTATGAATCCTAATAACTCCTTCTCTTGCTTGCATGCTTTGCTTTTCTTTCCCTTGCTTAACAATTGCTTCTTCCCTAAGTGCTTTTATGGCCCTAGCCATTTACTAGCTCATCGTAAACTTCTTTTTCATCGTGCTTTTCTGGTCCCCAAACGTAGCCCGATTGACCCCATCAATTAATTGCAATGGACGCAATGCCTCACCCCACTAGTCACATGACATTTGGTGTTTGTGTGGTGTCACCATTGCTTCAATTAATAAACCAAAGACAAATAAAATCAAACCGGCATTTCTGCCTTGAGTTGTTCGATATATTTACTTGACAATTAATTATCTTTGCTTTTTGTGGCCTTAGCCATTTCTTGTTCTTTTTCCCCACCTTCGCTAATCAATTATATTCTCTCAAAAAGTTTATAACAGTTGTATCAAATTTCCATGTATACATGGCACATGTAGAGGTGACCTTAGAGACAGATCGACACAGACTGTTGTTTAATACCATCCAAATTTAGTTTAAAGTGAACTTGCCTAAACCTCTTAAAACTGGAAAACTCATGGCCGCCCCAGAATATGTGCCATCTCACCTAGAGATAATGTTGAGAGGACGATTGGTTCATATATACATATAAAGACAAAGTTGGATATGGATTTTTGGATGCAGCAATATTGGCATACAGCAGGACGACCAGCTTCTTTTATGCTTATTACGTGCTCAAGACTCTCACTGCCATGATTTGTGAAGGCAGCGTTAATTGCCTCGCTCTTGCTTACGTGGTAAAAATTATTTAAATCGTAATCACTCCTAATTGATTACTTGATAATGCATAGTTAAATTAGTTTTTGTTTTTCTTCTGATGATCAGGCAGACTACGTTTCAGAAAGACAACGAGCATCGGCATTCGGAGTTTTAACTGGTGTTATGTCGGCCTCGTTTGTCTGTGGAACATTGGCTGCTCGTTTCCTCTCCCCCGATACTACATTTCAGGTTTTTTTCCTTACTTTCCTTCCTTTAAATCTGTTAATAGCTAATTAATTATAGTATATAATTCCTTGCTGGCTTGGCTTTGTGATATGTTGTCCATTTTGTATCAGGTTGCTACATTTATATCTATGCTTGCAGCTGTATATATGAGAGTTTTCCTAAAGGAAAGTGTACCCGATGACGATGGTTTAAGACAGCCAATGATTAAAGGAGAAACAGACGATGCTAATCCAAATGAGAGTACTTCAGTTAAGAATCCAGTTGTTTGCAAGAAGATTCCATCGCTAGGAGATCTTATTTTCTTGCTCAAGAACAGGTAAATATTTTCTATATTCTCATCAATGGGGAAGAATATGCAAGCCAGTTAGTATTTCTCTCTTCAAAGGTTTGTAAAATTAATCTACTGGTTATTTTGCAGTGTCACATTGACACAAGCAGCAGTTGTCGCATTCTTTATCAGTCTATCGGATGGAGGATTGCAAGCTTCATTTCTGGTTTAACTCTTTGAAAATCCATGTTCTGGATTAAAACAAAGAGAACCCATTACGTACTAACCTCTTTTATTCACATTTTCACAGTTGAAACTTAGAAATTTTCATTTATGGATTCTGCAGTACTTCTTAAAGGCTCGTTTCCATTTCAACAAGGACCAGTTTGCTGATCTAATGCTGATTGGCGGAGTTGCTGGAACAGTTTCACAGGCATGCGTGTTTTATTTACACCTGTTTCTTCCAATAACTCAAAAATGGTTTTACAAATTTAATCTCTTAACTGTTTTGTCGAATCCTGCAGCTGCTTTTCATGCCCTTGATAGCACCCTTTATAGATGAAAGAAAGCTACTTTCACTAGGGCTCTTCTCAGCTTGTTTGAATGTAAGCGCTTACTTATGTAAATTGTTATGACTTTTCCTTCATTTGTACAGGAAGCCCCAAAATTCTGATGCTTTACTTGAATTAATGAATGCAGATGTTTGTTTGCAGCATATCCTGGTCAGCTTGGGTAATTAATTACTTAATTTCAAGCTGCGGCTTCTTTATTTCATTACCCGATGAAACTTCCTTCATAACACTTTTCCATGCAGGTTCCATACGCCACCACTGCTTTCAACGTGTTCGTTGTGTTTGCACCCCCAGCTGTAAGTTAGTTAGTTGCTTTACTTAATGCCAAAAGCTCTGGTTGTACAGCACGGTGATTGTTGACGAAAATTTCTGGCACAGTTGCGCAGCATTACATCGAAACAAGTTGGGCCGAATGAACAGGTTACTACATTGCAAATTACATTCTGATTCAGAAACTTTAAAAAAAAAATCATCACGCTACAGTAGCCAGATTGCAATTTGCAGCTTCTGACAGTATCGTTTCATAACAGGGGAAGGCTCAAGGATGCATCTCAGGCATAAGTTCCTTTGCCAACATCCTTTCACCAATGATTTTTAGTCCTCTGACTGGTAATTGAAGCATTAATAAACTTTTTTCTTTTTTTATTCTTTCAAATTTCAGAAGACTTGAGAAATCAACTTCTGCTTTTGTTTTGTCCATCCAGCTTTGTTCCTTTCTGAAGGAGCACCATTCAATTTCCCCGGTTTCAGTCTTATGGGCATAGGACTTGTCTCGGTACGAGCCTTCGCTTGTAAAATTTGGTTATAAACAAGAATGTAAAGCATAAGAACTGATATCAGATATCATGTGTTTTTCCTCAGATGCTCGCCTTCATTCAGAGTCTTGCAATCCGTGATGTTCCTTCGACTTCCAAGGCACAAGACCACAACAGCTTGGAACCCTAGTTCTGAAATTATGATATGTTCCAAGGAAGAAGGAGCTAACCGGAGTTACAGTGCACAATGGTAAATTTACTCTTTCATACTGGAAAACAACAGGAAAACCTAATAGCTCGGGGACAGTTGCTGGAATACGACAGACAACTGTATATACAACCATAAGTTGGCACTCCAAAATGTAATATGATTGTGATATCTATCTAGCGGAGTTATATTGTAAATTGCTCAAATCCTCAGCACATCATTTTAGCAGCATCCTACAAGGTGTTGCCATAAACTGAAAAACTTTATGAATCAGAAGTAATGCAGTCAACCAGAAGAAATAATGCAAACAATCTTCAATGTAGAAAGATCTAAAAGCCAGAAAACAGAAGCCAGAGATGATATTTGCAGAAAACAGAGCAGAAAATCATAGCCATTCTGTTTCCATCCCCCATAGTAGACACCTAACCTCAAGAGTGGCAAGCTGTAAACCCATATACGAGATACACTCTGAGAATTGCTGAGTTTGAAGACAGAACAAATTGACATACAAGTCAAACATTGAATGAGATTGTGTTCAAGATTCTAGGGCTGTGCTTATTCGATAATATTAGCAAGTTAATAGCACAAATGCACGAGATATAGAAGCATATGCACCATGTCCTGCGTGGAAAACAATGCATTTTACAAAGGACAGAAGCAATAAACTTTGAGAAACTGAATTTTATCCAGCATTCAAAGAGGGGAAAAAACTATTTACAAACAATATAGCAACCAAAGTAAGAAAGCATCCATCTAGTGCAGTGCTTAAGAGACCGTAAACAATTTTAACAAGAAGGTCATGTAATTGGGAAATATTTCCTTTCTCAGCTGCCGTGCAGTTGATGCCAGTTCAAATCCTCCTGTTGAGCTGAAGAAAATTTCAACTTCTGCCCACCATCACAGATTGAGGCACAGGAGCAATTATACTCTCCACATATGTCAGCACTTGGATTGCATAATGAGGAAGGTGAACCCCGATGCACTTAAATGTCTCACAGCGTGGATTGTATATAAGTAAAGCATGGCCACCATGCTGGCATGCCCCACGTACAAAAATTTTCCCCCGTGTTGTAAACCCTAGTGGCCACCAAATTCTCTGAGGTTTTTCAATTTTGTACAGTCTAGTCCAGGACTCAATTACACCGTACTCCTTCATCACCCATAACTCATAAGCAAGACATGAATTAGGAACAGAAGCAAAAACACAAAGATATCCATCTAAAACATTCAAATACTTATCAGCATCAGCAGAGGACACACCATCTGGTAACTTGAAGCTGTGGAAAACCTCCTTGGCAAAGTCAAATGCAACTATGAGCCAAGGGCAGTCATTTTGAAAATAACAGCTCATCCGAGCACACCAATGCACAGATCCCTTGACAAAGACAGAAGAGTTGATACGACTACAATTTATCTCCACACTGCCAGGGAAGCCACCATCAATACTTTTCCATGAATTTGATCTAAGACTGTAGACCTCAGCATGTGCATTGGAAAAGATGGTTACAACTTTGAAGTCATCAAGATGGCTGCTCGTTGAATTGACACCAAACCCAAGGTAGCGAGGATTTTTGGAGGGTTTGGGGATGGTTATGTATTTGTTGATTGAAGGATTCCACAAATAGATAAGGGAACGGTCAGAACCATCGCTGCATAAGCAGAGCACACCATTACAAGACCCTACCACATCCAAATCTACGAGTTCTGTACCAAATAGGGGATTAGGAAGATTCTCAAATTCCTGGCATTTTGTTGAATAGAAGCCAATATGTGAAGGGCTGAAACCATATCTAAAGAGAAGAGGACGGGGATTTCTAATAGATTGATTAAAATGGAACTCAACAAACGACCGGCTGGTGATTAAGCTATTCCATGATTTGCAAACACACCGCAATTGTGCCAGTCTTTTTGTTTCCAGACGCAAGAAGATATCAAGCATAACATCATCCGGAAGTAGGAAACCTTTTCTCTTCATCTGTAAGTCTCCACAAGTCTGACAGATTTCAGAAAAAAAAGAACTTTTCAATGACAATTATCCACAATAAGTGATCGCTTTTCTTCCTAATCTGATTTCACTACAACCTTTAACTCCACCATGTCTAGATGTAAATCACAGTGCGAATAGTTATGACAAGAATCTGTAATTTTCAAGTACTGAAAGAGCCAGATTACACAATACGATGTCTAAATTAACAAACAAAACTAAACCAGTTGGGCATCATACTCCTTGCTACATTAATTAATTAATCACTGCGAATCTTGGCTTTGTTAAATAAACAAATAAATAAATAAATACAACTTTCCTGGTTTCAAAGATATGATTTTTATACGAGCAAAGAAAGAACTAATTAAGAATACATGCTCTTACTGAGAGAAAAACCTCACCTTTTTCATATGGGTCTGCATCATTTGGATTTCAATTGAATTCTCCCCGGTTTCTTCACAATTTCAAGTGGGTTTTATCTACAGTGAAGGTGGGGTTTTAGAGAGAAAGGAGCGAGAAAGAGTTTTCCTTTATTGGAAAGAAAAAGGAACCGACCCTAATTGAATTGATGTTTCTCACCGCGATCTTTTTCTCGCGACAACCGGTCGAATAATTCCGTACTCGTTGTCGTTTGATAGATCAAACGACAAGTCGGTATGTCAATGAACTACACTATTAATTGTCATACAATAACTAGTAAGACGAATGACGATTGACAAGACACTCGCCAACATCAAACCGCAAGTAAAATAAACGACCTGTGGCAGAACTGTGATAAGAGATTCTCCTATTTCCTTCCCATCATTGACTCATGGGACATTGACCAAAACCTAGTACTTTTTAATTATTTTAAAAAGCTAAAATTAGAAGTAATCATTTTATATATTTCTTGAGTGATAATTTTACATATTAATTTTAAAATTATAAAATGCACTCTTCTCTTTCGTAAGTTTATTTCGTTATATTAATTAAATATTTTTTTAATTTTTTATTTATTATTAATAAATAAATTTTTTTATTTTATTAAATAAATAATAATATTATATTAATTAAAATAATAACAGGTAAAATTTTCTCTTCAACAAAAGAAGTACATTGATTGTGTCCCCTTGTTACAAAGCAAGGGGCCAAATTGTTTCACAAGAGCACAACTTAATAAGAACACACATGGGATCACAGACCTTACGATTGCTGTGAATTCATTATTAAGCAAAAGGAAAATGGTTACAAGTACATGTTGAATGTACCAGGTGTTGTTATAATTTGTGCATAGAAGGCCAGAAGGGCCAAGTCAAAATTCTGGGAGCACATTGTTTGTTATCGGCCGGCAATGGAATCTGCTATGCAGCATAGCATCCAGATCGGCCATCTACTTTTTCATCCTTCATCTATGCTGAATTGAATGCTATACGTTTGGCTTCAAACCAGAAGGATAATTAGTTAACTCTCTACTGCTTTAAAGATCAATATACAAAAACCACGCTTAGCAGCTCTAAATAGGTATGAAATGCAGGCCTGTGGCTTCTTCGTAGAGGTGTCAAATGAACCAGGCTGAAATGGAGCAAGCCCACCATGAAAACCATTAATCATATGATTGATTGGATTCATTTCTTGCAGCATTTGAAAATAACTTGCAACTGAAGGGCGTGTTATTGAAAGGCTCTGGTTATGTTGACTAAGGAAGGATGCTGTTCTTGCTGAAGCTCCTATTTCTCAGAAAAAACCTATTAACTTGTCTTTGAAAGTCTGTTGGTGACTGCTACACATCTGATGCAAGCTTAGATATCTCTCGACGGGATCAATCTCTAGCTACTAAAGCTGCAATCGAGGTTGAAACAGATAAGCTCGTTGTTGGCTATAGAGTTCATTTACTCTAGAATTTGAATGGATGGTCGGGATGTTATTCCCTCACATTTCAGAAGGGCCAGCCATCAGAGATCATGAGAACTATAAAGATGAATGAACAACTAATGCTCAAGAAAATATCATCTACGAACATCCCACTTCGATTCACATTGGATGCCTATTGGAAGCCAGAGACTAGATTCATTGTTGCTGCCCAAAGCTTAACAGTACAAGACAACCTACATGCTAACAGTTGCATATCTACAGAAGTAGTAAATTTCGATTTATATCTAGCAAATGGCTGTATACATCAGTAGAGAACTCCTATGAACTTACTGTTAGTCTCTTACTGATTCGGTGAAATTCACGTCGTGTGTTGGTAGACTAACAGTAAGAGAGAGTTGAGTTGGAATGATTATTCCCAGTCGCATCGTCCTTTTCAAGGCACTGAATTCTGTTGAGATATTAATTATCCTTGCCATTGGTGGTCTCCATGGAAGCACACTTTGAGCAAATGATCTGTTAAAACTAAGATCAAACCACCAATAATACAAGAAGTAAAATTCGAACAAGTTGTCAACAAAATAGAATTCACCAAGCAACACGAAAGAACAGAAACAAAAACAATAAAAAATGAACTAGAGGAAGAAAAATAAGGAAGAAAATGTTTTCTTTCAAGATAAAAGTTTCTCTTTATTTTCGTTAATTTCTCCAAAACTTGTTCGTTCGGGATTGTTGGCACTCTTTCCTTGGTTGCACCTCTTTCGCGCAGCTTGAAAGATATCTGCAGCAGCCTGTCGCCTGGTTGTAACTGTGGATTTTGAAATTGCTGCCATAATCAGTAGGCCTTGCTGTGGATATTGCCGGAGAACAGTGGTGATCATAAGTTTAACCATTCGAACACTTTGTTCATTCTGGTGGCAAATTCTTGAAACCAACAGAGACAAAACTGTAAACCACTGATATGTAGGCAAATCCTTTGAAAAACCCCTCATAAGACTCATTACTTGCGAGAGAAGAAAACATGGCAGGAGTAACGGATTGACAAATATAGAAGAAATTAATTCAGTGGTCACATCAAATTAATACTGTATATAAACTTCATCACTCATCTTGAAGTATTATAATTACCTTTCCATGTACATTTTTCCATCTTTATTAGAAGATGAACCGATTCTTCGGTAGATGCATCCAAAGTCAAACCATAGGGCAAGCAACCTTGGAAGAGCTTGAAAGAGATACTAGTGTCCCCTATGAAGCACCTGTAAATAAAATAACTGAACATCCGGCAGGTAAGAACACCAATGCTTCTCGGTGTTTGAGTTTGCAGAAGAAAGAATAGCAGAAGTTGATGGCACCTTCTTGGGACCAGTTCGGTTACTTCTTAACATTTCCTGTCATCGACAAGTACTTCGTCACAATACTTATTCATATAGAAGTATCCTTTCTCCCACTTGGGCTGCAGGTCTCTCGCCATGGAATAAAGACAAATCACATCTTCCTTCTGCCTCTGCCCTGTGTAATGGATGCCCCCAGTATAAAGGAGGAGGGTCTTTGCAATATCTCGTTTTTCATTCAAAGTTTGAGTATCGCAAAGTAAAAGTGGCGGGTTCAGCCGAACAAGCAAAAGGCTGGTAATCAACGATATTGCAGCAGACCCTACAACCTCGACCCGGCATGTTCATGAGAATGTGTTGCAGCTCTACAATAGCACCATCATATCTTCTGGTACGCCAAAGAAACTTAGCCTATTCCATGTGAACATTTGGTGCACCAGAAATCTAGGCCTCTAGAATTGCTCTGTTTGCAGCTCCATAACGACCAGCCAATCAACAGAGCTTCGCATATTGAAGCCAGGACTTCCCAACCTGTCCGTCAAGACTGCTGGCACCAAATACCATTCTCCGGAAAGCTAAAAGCGGCTCTCTTTTCCGGAGAGATGGTTCAGTAAATCTGAGCCGATTTTCTCAGTACTTCACTACTTTTGAGAAAGTTCAAATCACATGGATGAAATGATCTTTCCAAGAAAGAGTCATTGACCAAAAGAGCATGAAAGTCCTCTGGCTTTCTCCAGTGAGCGAAGATTCACCATGAATGGAAATCCCGCGTGTATGATTCCATGCCTGCAGCAGCTAGAGCAGCAATCAGAGCTTGTTTGGACAGCCAAATTCGCTCAGCAACGGAGAAATGATCCTTCTTCATCATTGAATGCTGAATCTTTGCAATACCCATGTCAAAGGAAGCAATACTCTCCGAGCTGCTACAATGTTATGGTGATTGCAATCAACATAACATTTTTTGGAATACCCTTCATTTTGTTGTCGTTGAGCAACCAAGAATTCAGTAAATAAACTTTGACTCGGACGATTTCAGTAAAATCATCTCGTAAAATTATGTCATATATTTGAAATTTTTGTTATTATCATCATAATTGTCACGATTGATTAATTTTAAAGATAACGTGCGTGCATGCCTCTGTGTGTGTAAATTTTGCTGAACGAGCGCACGTAGAAATAACATATACAATACACCCTTTTCATCAAAAACATTTTGTTAGTCAACTTGCTGAGTTTGTCCAAGTGGAGGGCATTCTTTCAGATTCAATAGGAGGATGCGGGACAGAACGGACGTTGACGTCAAGAGGAAACAGACGATATTGAACGTCGAGTTCTCTGAAAATTTTGACCATTTCTTCAACAAGGACAGCTCTTCTTTCCCATCTCTCCGCCATGTTTTGATGGTTTATTTTGTGGGTAGGCCATATAGCCATTCTTATCCTGGTGAAATCCTCAATGTCTTTCACTATAATTGTGGGAGCTGAACACCAATGCTCCTTCTTCCCTTCAATGTTACTGCATTAATTCATTCATGTTTACAGTATTTGAGTTATTATAGAAAACATCCATCGTAAAATATTAATTAAGGAGAGAAGTTTTGTACTTACTCTACAATTCTCTGCCTGATCAAAGCAATCTTATCTGGAGGAGTAGATATGTGAATACAGAACTGGACTTCATCGAGCATGTCGGGGCTACGATAGTAGTTGTTGATTGACTTTGTGGCAAGAACACTATTCGGAAATATTATCTTCAGGTTGTCGTATCTCAGAAATATTGTTGTCAGTATGTTCATCTCCTCAACTATCATCTGTAACATAGAGATATATATGTGTGTGTGTGTGTATATATACATATGTTTAAATGTTAACATGATCTAGTTCAAATCAAACCTGTCCGATTCCAAGTAAGTAGATGTACCTGTACTCCGTCTACTTCACACCGATCACCCACGTCAAAAGGGTGCATGACGAACAAGAAGATGAGAGCTTCGAATATGGTCTTGCATGTGTTGCCAAAAACAAAGGCAACAAGTACAAGCTGGGAGCTGAGGAAGAGCAGAAATTGGGAGGTGGCGATTCTAAGTATGAGAAGCCAAATGATTAATATGATTGCACCAACTATAATGTTTACTATATGATGAAGCCTGTTCACTGCTGTTTTTGTATCGTTCAGTGTCAATGCCAGTGCTTTTCTTTCTCTGAATGCATTCACCTGCAACAGTTCAGCCACATGATTGTGGTTTTTGGAAACAGTTTTTGAAAACATTTCCAAAATCTTACATACCACCCAGATCTTGAGAGCAGATTTGCTGATTCTCCTGTGTTCAGTTGCACCTTCGAAGAGACTCATTGTCTTCAGTGCTTCTTCTTCTTGCATAAATCGCACCAAATCCTCCAAGTATATGTACCTGAGAAGACAAATATTTAATAGAAAATAAAATTACAATTAGGACATGAACAAAACCTTGAAGGAAGTTTTAGAGAACTCACTTTGAACCATACCGAGCCACGTTTAAGAAAATCTTTCTTGCAGCAGCTTTAGCCTCGTATTCACTTCTAATCTGATAAGCAGAGTCGTCTCCATTGGCCGAATCGGACAGTATCTGTTCATCCAATGTCGACAGCGAGCCGTGCCGCACCATGTTGATCAATCTCTTCATATTCCAAGCAGAAACATTCTTAGGGCTAAGCTTGTGTAGATGATCAATTGTGATCCCATCATGTCTTCTATTCGACAACGCTCCTGAATTAAGTTTGACACTACCTTTATGCCGGGAACTTTTTCCGATCAGTCTCCAATCCTTGGCCGCTCCGGAGAACGCAGCGTCTCCGAGATCAGGCGGCAGAGAAACCCCGGCGTTTTGCGGCTTGTGAACCTCAGCCGCGGCTCTCTCCACGTCTTCGTCGTTCATTTGAATTTCAATCAATGGTGGACCAGATAGAGTTTCGATCACGTATTGATAGAACAGAGATTCCTGAATTCTATCGAAATAGGTACTGACGTGAAAGGACGAAGCAAGAACCTTAACCATTAATGTTTTCACAAGCCATAACAATGTTCCAATCAGAAGACAGACCAAGATTTTTGTTATGTAGGTAAGAATTCGGCTTCTTGTCTCTCTTTCAACTTTTTGATGGAACAAATGATGCCAAGTAAGTAACACAAGCACTAACCACAAGCAATTCTGTACTGGTTTTCTAATACCATAGACAAAATACAGAAGCTTTTTACGTAGAACAAAATTTCTCTCAATGAAGAAGACAATCAAACGAATTCCCCAACCAGAAACCAATCTACCACAAATCAAAACCAAAACCATGACTTCCCATTTCCATAACTTAAGACCCCATAGAGTTGTTTGCTTCAATTCAGGAATTAATAAGCTACAAAGCAAAGCAGCAACTATCAAAACCAAACTCACCCATTGAATGAAAGTTATTTTACTAAAATTAGACAACGTGTATTCTTCAGGCAAGTCTTCGCTTAGTAAAGGATCATCGTCTTCTTCATCGCTTGTCTTCCCCGTCAATCCGGATATTATTTGATTCCATTTGGGTAGCCGTTCGGATCTTAGCTCGATTATTTCCTCCGGCGGTGGGTCTTGAAGTCTAGATCTTGTCTTTGTCTTTGTTAAAGAAGCTGTTCTTTTCACATTTCTGTTAAAAGATGCGTTGGACGTACAACTTAAAACCTCATCTCTACGAATATCAACAAAACTTTGTTTTCTGTGGCGGTGGTGGGGGTGGTGCTGCTGCTGCAACGCTTGTGAATAATTGCACGTTTGATCTCCTCCTTCAGGGTAATCTCTGTATCGTCTTCTCATCGATTCAACCGGGTTATGATCAAACGAGACCCAGAGTTCTCGCGACTGATCAGTGCTATACGGCGGAGATGAGATTTGGTTGTACTGATTCAGCTCCTCCATTTCTAAGTCTACGTCAAGTGCAATTTCGCCTTGATTTTTCTGCTTGTTCAAGAACAACCCATCCCCACCCTCACTCCCATTTCTACCACTTTGTTGCATGTATTCAAAACTCCCACTTATTGTTTCACCATTTTTCATGTTTTTATAATTATTACTACTACTTCTTGTAGAATATTCCTGATGATGATAATTATGATCATCATTGGAAACAGCACCGTCCGTTTTAACGGTAAATTCTCTTCGGCTGACAGGAGTATTATCAACGCTTGACATGTTCTGTCCTTGAACGTGATCCGACGGTTCTTGATTGAGGAGAACGGAGAATTCTTCATGGCCAGGAAAGGCTTCGCTTGTTTGTCCACTAACAGAGACTGTGCGCATGTGTTTGTAAGAAGCGTAAGATTTAAACGATTTCTTCAACGAGAACTCCATATTCATGGGAGAGGACTACATTGCAGGAAAGTGAAGTACTTGGTACTTGGGTTCCAAGAAAATCACGGAAAATTAATACGCTAAAGTTGATTTTCTTGGGTTTTCTCTTTCCGGAAAACGCATAGTTGTGCTGTTCATTTGTTTACTAATATGTGGTGTAGAAGTCGAGAGATACACGGGAGAAGTGCATTGGTTAGGTTTAGAAAACTTACTGCGAAGACTTACACAGTCATTACATGTGAGCAGACGGAAAACAAAAAACCTAAAGCCGTTAAACTATCGATCGTGTTAAGGGTATAAATGTAATTTGATACATAACGTCACGAGTTTCTTGCAACTGGACCAAAAAGTAAAGAGTGAAAATGAAAACGGCAAAAAGTTTTGCGTTTTCCTTTTCTTTGTCAGTCTTAGGCGCCACCGTGCATTGGGGCCAAAGACCTCTAAACCCGTCACGGAAAGAGGTTCATGCATTAAATCGGACAAATTTTGCACTTGGCTGTACAGGGGTCCCAACAAACTTCCTTAATTAAGACCATAGGGGAACAATGGCTATATATCATAAACACTGCACGTCAGATCTTAAAAGACACCGAAACCCAACCGCCGATTTCAGCTTGCCGCTTTCACAAGCAAAATTTAATTCTTCTGAAATTGTAAGTATATATTACAGACACTGCATATGCAACCCTGAATTTCGAGGGCATATGGAGCCTACTATTGGGACCAAAAAAAAAATTGCACTGCACAACTACAACCGGTCGCATGTCCTAGGACCACCAATGAGACACTGTCTTCTTCGGTGACTGACAGCCATTGCATCAAAGGGAAGGACAAGCTATTTAAAAGGTAAAGGAATATTCATATGAGACAGATTACAGAAAGCACAGCAAACTCAAACAGATCCTGAAAGTTATTTCAAACTCTGGTTATATGTATCGTAACGAAGAAAGGACTTTCTTCGCATATTTTGGAACAAAGACGGTATACTACTGATATTAATTGGAAGGCCGCATGTGATAATGCTGAATTACGTAGTTCATCCATGTCACTGACTCGCTCTACAAATTTGGATGCTTGAGTGTAACAATCATGGAAAGAAAACAGTGACGAAAGCCAAATAACAAATGAAAAGAAGAAAAAAAATAGGCGTCCATGATCATTTGGCAAAAAAAAAAAAAAAACTGTACAATGACGATATATAAAAAGCTGGTAAATTTCCTACACAATCAAAAGCTTATGTCCAGGCCACCGACGTCAGTATACCTTCAGTCTATTTCAATGGTGGCCTCTTCTAAGGGCAGATAAGAACCCTCCAAATGATTTTTCTTTGAGCCGATCCTCACCTTCTTCACCAACCTGTTCCGTGTAATTATTACCAGGTGTTAACGAGAATTACAGAAGATTGAAGTTCGATGACGAGGCAATGCTAAACAGGTGTAAAAAGGTCATGTTAACATGGAAGGAATATACCTCTTTGGCAATTTGCTGCAGAATCTCTATTATTTCAGAAAAATCAGGTCTTAGAGCGGGATCTTGCTGCCAGCACCTCTTGAGTAAATCAGCTAGCTTTGGTTGAGTGTTTTTTGGAATTGTAGGTCGTAAACCCTGTAAAACAAGTCAATGAAAATAATAACATGTGACCTTATCCCACTTGTCTTAATTCTTAACAGACTATTTGTTTAGATGGTTGTAAAACTTGTTTAAAAAGGATTGTGGAATAAGTGATGTACCTTTTGGACCACCCCAACAGCTGCCTGTAATGGAGTCAAGTATTCGTATGGAAGCTGGCAAACCAAAAGTGTAAGCGTATATAACTTACGGGAGCAAACAAGAACATTTACCATGAAAACATGTTGAACAAAAGAAGGAAATACAAATGGCAAAATAATACCTTTCCAGTTAGCAACTCCCATAGTACAATTCCAAAACTAAAAACATCAGCCTTGTGATCATATGGCTTGTGTTCTATAACCTATAACAATTGACAGTCTTAATGCATCAAAAATAATTTTCTTGAAATAAAAGGAAAAATGGTCAAGTCAAGAAACAATTCTGGCCAAGCAAAATTATCAGTTGCATCTCCATTTATATTAAGCAAAAGCAACAAAGTTATAGCAGAAAATTGGAGAAGATAAAAACTAGGATTCGTTTCACATCATTTGTATCCCAATATATTCTTTTTAATATATAAGATGCGAAACAGAGAAAAATTTTAAAAACTAAAAGCATTTCATGAATGAATACAGGAAAATATGGTGTCAACACACTTAGGTATGCAAGGAACGCATCAAATGACTAATAAATAGACATTCACCTCCGGAGCCATCCACCGGTATGTCCCGGTTTCAGCTGTCATAACACCAGATTGAGCTTTCACTCTAGCAACCCCAAAATCTGCTACCTTAACCACCTGTAATTTTAATCACATAACAGTGTCTTCATAAGCATGCCTCATTGACAAGATGGCAAAGAAGATGCATCAGCAGGTGTGTGTGTGTGTGTGTGTGTGTGTGTGTGTAATCCAAGGTGGCTGTGGCAGGAATTGAGAGAAAAATTGGGTTTGGAATGTACTGTAAGACAGGCCATCCTACAACAACTGAGATCTGACACATGCAATGAAAAATAATTATATTACAAACAAATCACTGTGATTTTGCTCTATAGACCTCCAAAGGTTGGGTGGTAGTCGAGGTTGGTTCTAGATTGCTGAAATCTTTCTCTCACAAATAAAGCTCCTAGAAAATATCCAACAAATTCCAAATTGTACCAATTTGCTGCTTTCCCAGAAATAAATAGCATTAACAAAGTACACAGAAGATAAAATAAGGAGGTTAACACTCTTTTCTTTTCATAAACAAGATTGACAAGGGGGAAAGAAACAAAGACAAGAGAGCCTTACTTCATTTTCATCCATTAGAAGATTGGCAGCCTTCAAATCCCTGTGGATTATATTATTTTGGTGCAGGTAGTTCATTCCTTTGGAAACATCTATTCCTACTTTGAGCAAGGATGGAAGCTTGAAAACACCCTTCTGTTTGTGTAGATAGTCATACACACTTCCCCAGGACATGAATTCTATTTCAATGAAAAATTGGAGAGAGAGAGAGAGAGAGAGAGAGAGAGAGAGAGGGGAAGATCAAGAGGAAGAAAACAACATACGAAAATTGAGTACACTGAACTTCAAAAACCCATTGGCTTTACCTGTTACAATGCACAAGCTTGGAGGCTTTGTACATGCACCCATGAATTGGACAACATTCTTATGCCGAACTTTCCTGCAAGTTCCAAAGGAATAACGAAAAGTCAAAGCAGATACGTATACATGAAATAATAATTCTGACTTAACAAACTAATCGCATGTGAACAGTGTCAAATTAAGCTTGACTAAAATCTAGTCCAACAGAAAAACTTGCAGCATAACTAGAAAGATAGTCATCGCAGCTATGTATACAACAAACCTCATGATAAAGACTTCCTGAGCAAACTCTTTCTGCATATCTGAATTTATACGCTCAGGCTTAAGAACTTTAATAGCGACATCCTGACTACAGTATGTACCCTTGTACCTGTATCAATTAAACTAGAAGAGTTAAGGCAGCAAACACAACCAGCATGTGACAGTCACACAGGCAAAAGACTTACAGATCACCATATGATCCAGATGCAACTTTGTTCCCAAACTTCAAATGTTTAGGATCAATTTCCCAGACATCAGTCCCATCAGTAGGTATTTTCACATGTTCAGGTTGACTTTCCATCCCTGTTTCCTCGGGTTCACTTGAGGGAGAGGATGAGCGATAACTGGGCCAACCTTGATGCTGCATAACAACCAATGAAAAGTTAACTCTGACCTCATTTTTCATAATATCAGAAAATCAAAATAAATCCACTTAAGTTCAATCAACATCACAACAAGATCATTATATAAACCAGAAAGCATTTTTTGTTGGATATCCTACGCATTTTTTGTTGGATATCCTACTTTGGAACACAAAGAAGAAGAAAAAATTATTTTTTTTGGAAGGCAGTGAAAGTTGATCTCCCGACCTTATTGTGTCTACAAAACCAGGAAAATTTCATACACTAAAACAACTAATATTAGTAAGATAATCAACTGAAAGTTACAGCTATATATTACATTTCCCAGAAAAATGGTACTTCTGCTTTCCTTTTCAAGGAAAGTATGGACCAGAAGCTCCAAAATTCAAGTAAATCTTTCCACTGCAGACTCAATTCTTAGACTAACAAAATCTAATATTCACCCTCATGCTAGTGAATTCTACAAAGACAACAAATTAAGCCTCCTTCAAACTAGTATATCTAGTAGGTGGTAAACGGAGGGGAAAAAATGGAAAAGGTTAAGTAACTTCAGTAAGAATAAATTACCAGAAACTGGTAAAATGGCAGGAAGAAAAAGCCAACACAGAGTAGAGAGTTTTAACAATAAAATGCTGCCTCCTATTCTGGAGCCTCACGAGCAGTTCCAACAGATTTAACACTGTAACAATTTAGGATAGAGGAACTACCTCAATCTTTAGAACTTCCTTCTCCAATGCAACTCTAAGCTGCTCTGTCTCCTGACGATCACAAAAAGCCATCTGCCTCAAGCAGGTTCTAATAATAAACATAAATCTTGGATATAAGAGCATTGAGGTTTGGCTGTTCTATATTGAGGAACATAGAAAATTCCTGCACTTCATATGAACTCCCAATATTTCTCGGTTGTGCAAACTAATAATACAAAAATTGAGGAAAAGAACAAAATATACACCATAATCTACAACCATTAATAAGCACTTTTCCCCTAATTTGGAGGCTTTAAAATAACCACCTAGACTATATAACTATTTTATGGATATAATAAATTACCTCATATGGCCAACCATCAACCACAAAGACATCTAACGAGTAACCATCGACTGTGGAAAAAACATGTGCTTCTTGGATGTTCAGCCCAATATCAGCAAGCAAGGCAGTCAACTGAAAATTTAGCATAAAGCAATGACTGAAGGAGTAAGAAACAATATCATATTGTCACCTTAATTATCATCACATGAGATTTTTTAGCAATTCAAGTGTAAGCTCAAAGGGTTAGATGATGGGTAACTAAATAAGTCCGACATTCAAACCACTAAGCACCCAAAACTTGATAACTCAAAAGATGTTTATTGACCCACACACATACAAAATCAGAGAGAGAGCACATATATAATGACATATAAAGCACTTTCATTCTGAGCATTAACTTGACAATTGTATGCCACAGTTACAGGTGCAGTAACATTCACATGGAATTGCAGATTTTGAAATCAATATTATGTACAAAAAAACAATACTCCAGCTAACATTTAAAGCCAGGGATGAATTTTCAAAGTTCACAAGTATATGATAACTAACTTGGTTTGTTTTCATAAGAAACCTATCATGTACCTGACTGAGAAGTTTAGGCTTGTCATCTGTTGAAAAAGTAATTTCATGCATGGGCCTGCATCAATGACAATGACACAAAATGAGAATTAGATATGTGAAAATATAAACTGAATGTTCCACCTATATATGAGAAATAGTCAGTACATGAGTAATAGCGCAAGCACTTGCATATAGATAGACAATCAAAATAGACACACACACACACACACACATCAATATCAATTAATTATAACTGAATATCAATGTCAATGACAAAAGGAAAGCAGTTATATTCAGAAATGAGCTGTTTCCCTGTCTGTCACTTTTAAAGAAATATGACAAGATAGAAGAAAGGGAAAAAAGAATAACTGCCTCTAAAGACTGTAATAGTTTGAATTAGTGAATTTCCATTCTGGTCAGTCAGCCATTTGCTTTGGTAATTTTGCAACTTTTTTCAACATTCTAAAATGAAATGTAATGTACAAACTGGTGATCGTGATCCTTCACTAACAGAAAATAAGCTAATTGAAGGCAAGGACATCGATTTCACATTAGACTAATAACTTAAGAATCAGGTTAGAAAACAGGTTGTAGTTAATTTATTTCCACCAACCATTTTCAGAAGGACACATTCAGATGAACATATTTACCGAGAAAACTGTGAATTGGCATGCACGGAACTATCCCCATCAAAATCATGAGAACTATTTGCTCCAATTGCCAGGGCTTCCAGATTAGGTGATGAACCAAAGGCAGGTGGTGGATGTATGCTGTTAATTGAAAAGCCATTAAGGTATGTCAGCATTCTTAATTACAATCATCAAGAAGCAAGAAACCAGTTGGATTCTACAAAACAAGACGTTTGAAATGCCACACCTCTGTCTTGAAGATCTCTGGGCAGCTACTTCATTCGAAGAGTCTGGCAGAACAGAATCAGTTGAATTCCAATCAGATATAGGATGAACCTGTGTGAAAAGGCAACAGTACATTTCTACTTATAAAAATTCAAATATAGAAGAACGCTACACCTACTGAAGCTAAAATACAAGAATGTACTAAGACTCATGCAAGCAAAGTCAGCTTCTGAGTTTAAAACATGAAAGATAGGGCTGATCAAGCACACATTTTAGAATTTCTAACAAATGGTAATTCCATGAACAACAAATGTACATAATAATGTCATCACATGACATCAGCAAAGATATCGTGTTAAACTCCACCGACCAAGTATCGACACATAATGTGGTAATTTCATGACCGGCAAATGGATATAATAATTTGATCACATAATATCAGCAAAGATAACAATATGTTATGCTTGACGAACCAAATACGGAAAGTAAACAATTGCAGGCTCAAATGGGATTGTTTTAACACCTGAATACTTGCTTTGAATGTGATAAATTAATTCCTAAACAAATAATACACTCCAGAAAGATTGGCATCAAGTGGGGCCTAATCATAACAAATTTCTAAATGCTATCCAGAAAAGATACCATTGCATCACTCTTGACTATAATCATTCACCCAGTAAGAATAAAATTACAGTAAACACATTCCAGTTCAAAGAATAACTTTCAATGGCCTACAATGCAAGTGATGAATAGGAAAAGATCGAAACTTTGGTAATATTTAAGTTTAAAGCTAACAAATGAACACATACCTGCACAAGACGGACTTCGATTGCCGGTCTATTATTCGGATCATGAGCCAAATGCAGTAATCTCTTGTGCATAAGTACATCTTCAGCCCTCTCCACATTTACATCCAACGCATATCTGCAAACCAACAAATCAACTGAATCCAGAATCAACAACCAAAACATTAATAATTAGAATAAAACATGAAAGAAAATTAAATAAATAAAGCAAGCATAATAACCTGCAAATTCAACAAAATCTATAATCAAAACAACTACATAGCTGCTAACGAATAATTTAAAAACGATTAATCCTCTCGAATATTTCCAAAAATAAAATAAGCTGAATAATGCGTAGAAACTTTTAATCTTATCTCCAAGCATAAAATTCTGCTTATCGGATATTTCTACACTAACCATAAAACAAAAGAGAGAAAAAAAGGAAAACAAAAATCGATCTTTGTAGACGATCTCTTTATATAGGTATACAGAACGTAAAAGAAGAGTAGAGAAAGGTAAAGTTTACCGAGCTGGAAGGCGATTGAAGTGAGTCCAAAGTTCGTCGTCGAAGCCAGGCTGATTTGCTTCTTGGTTGTCGGATTCCTTGAGCCGACCAAGTAGCTCATTGTACACCTCAAGTTTCTGCCGCTGTTGCCGGCTATGCCTCGGCGGCGACGACGTGGACGAAGTGTCACTCGCTCTGCTACTGCAGCTCTCGTTATTTTCCTCCGTCACCATTGGATTCAATGCTCCCGCCGCCCAAACGAAAGGAAAATTCAAGATTTCCAGAAAAAAAAAAAAAAACTGTTCTCGGCGCCTTTGTTCGTTTGTTTGTTATTTGAGTTTGCTGTGACTGTTACGGGAACTGAGTTCGTTTGTAGAGACGGCAGCAGATGTAAACAGAAAGGCTGCTTTGATTTTTAATCAAAATAAAAATATATATAAAAATAAATAAATTGAAAATACAAATTTTGATAGAAGCACGAGGAGCGGTTCATTCCACTTGTTAACCTTGTTAACGTTATGTGCCGTCCCGGTTGTTCGAGATGGTTTTATTATATTAATTAATAAAATTAAAAATAAATTTTATTTTTAATTTTTTATTTATTATTAATAAATAAATTTTTATATTAATTAAATAATATTATATCATTATTTGTGTTAAAATAATAAAATTATTTTATTTAAAAATATTTAACGGCCTAATTGCTCACTTTTAAATCACGCCATGTTGGATTACTTTACAAAAGAAAAAAAATAAAAAATAAAAATTATAGGGGGTGATTTTATTAGAGTACAAGAAGAAACGGCGTATTTTTCTATATTGGGCGGGCCACTACTTTTGGGATAAGCATTGAGTGTGGAAAGACAACTATGCCCTCCGAATTTAAGTAGTTGGATTAGAGTATATTACGTGGGGATGACAATCTTGATTCTTGATTACTATTTAATTAATTGATTCTACTAACCAAATTAAGGTAAAAGTAGTGGTGGACTACTCCATCCATTCAGGCCATCAACAAAAACAAAAAAGAGAGTGAGAGTGAGAGAGAGAGAGAGAGAGGGGTAGTTGGTTTGTGTTAGTGACATTCACCTGCAAACTGTGAAAGATAAACGAAAGAGAGAAAAAGTTTGAAAAAGAATGAATTGACACTTTAGTAACGAGGCGTGTGAGTCGGTGAGGCCTGGAGGAATCTTTATTTCTTGATTGTGGCTTGTTAGGTGGAGGCGATAAGAATCTCTTTCTAATATGGGTACCAAAAATTTAAAATAATTTATTTAAAAATTTTAAAATAATTAATATAAAAATAAAAAATTAAATATGACGTTATATTTTTCCCGTAAATTTTGTTGGGTGATTTGTATTCTTTTTTCATAATTTAAGCAAATAAATTTATTATTTTTATTAAAATATAAATAAATAAGTAATTAATTAACACACGGTACAAGCCAACATGCAAAAAACTCATGGATTAGTAAATTCACGAGTGCAATTGACAGTGTGTTAAATTTTAAACCAATTTTTAATTGCATAACGTTAGTTGGCATTGACAACGTTATGTCGGAGCGTTAACGGCGCCATACTCCTTGAATTCCCGATGCACGGGGATACGGAAAAATAATTAGTTTAATTAAGCACCTAATGCGAGATTATTATGGAAATGTTATTGTTAATTACCAAATTAAGGATCACGTGCCAGCTCCGTTAGACACGTGGGAAGCAAAGAAGGCTTGGGGGAGAAGGGAGTTGACCTGTACACAGTATTCGCATCCCGTGATAGAAAAAAACTTGCGGCTTATAGGGATGCGGTGAGGTTGAGCTAATCTGAAAGGAATGACGTGGAGCGCAGGTGGAAAGATATGGATGGATGACGTGGCGAAGTGGCCTTCGGAGGTGAGTGTCGGCCAATCAAGTCAAGGAGAAATCAAAGCTGCCAGGGAGGCGGCGAGTGGTCGCCGCTGGAATCTCGGTAAGAATACTAAGTGAGTAAACACGGGAAAAGAATATTAAATCTTATACAAAATAAGACATATTTATTTTATTTTAAATTTATTTATAGTAAATAACATCTCGGTCTCTATGTTTATATTTATATAAATAAGAGCATTAAGTTTTCTATTTATATCAAATAAGTCCCTAAATTGACTTGCTAAAATTTCAAAAAATATCTTGAATAATATAGTTAAAAACAAGAAATTTCTTTATATAAATAAAAAAAATTTAACAGTAAATATGTAGCCACGTGGCAGTTAACCTAGTAATTTCTCTCTAATATTAGATAATACAATCAAAATTCTCAATTCCAGTGTCATGTACGTTAATAATGTTATATAAGATCGGAAATATTGAAAATGTTCGGGTTTGGGATGTTATTATTTGATTTTGGAAAGGGGTAAAAAGTGTTTGGGATTGCGGGGGAGCATATTCAATCAGTGGTGGGGTCACGTGATGAGGTGGAGGGTGCAGATGAAACTGGTCTGATCAGGAAGCGGTGACCTAATTCGTAGGTGATCGATACTATATTGTTGATTGAAGAGGGGGTCCAAATCCAATTGGGTTGCATGTGATCTGAACTGATCTGGTGAAGAGTCGTCGGATAAAAGAGAAATCATGACAAGTCTTTCAAGGGTAAGAAACATCATGTTAGAAATTAAACACGTTAATCACATGCTTAATTACTCAATTAAAACGTGTCATATTTTAATTATTATTATTGATTATTTAAAAATAAAACGGGATGCGCACTACTACGTTGTTGATGAAAATATCCTCACACTAATTGACGCAGGAAGAGGCAGACAGTCAGACAAACCTCACTTTCTAGGCCAACCCAGCATGAAAGCATTAGCGGTATAGGCTTGTTGTGGGGCGGGCAGCAAGCACTCGGGATCACCAGAATACCGTGACTGATTTGACTTGACCATGACAAGAGCGTCATGTCGAGTTATAACAAAGGTTTGGCCCGTGACATTAGGCTTGAGCGGTCTTGGAGATGACAGTACTCTTAATGGATTGGGCTTAGATGCACAAAGCATCCATCAACTTCTCAACTTTCATGGATACCGTAACATGATCCCTTCCTAATTGGGCTACAAAGTTTTTGATAGCAGAAATTTAATAACACAGATTTGCTTATAGCTCTTTTTATCTTTTGACAGTAGCAAACTTTCGAGTGCCACCAGTAGTTGAAGCAAAGTGGGGGATCACACAAAAATCCCACAATCCAAAGAGAATTGTGAGAGCTTTTGAGATGAATGGAAAAAGCACAAGTATTGAATCTGAATTAACACAATGCAGTATTGCATAAGAGAATGATCAGAGCTCCATTGGAATTAAACCAGACACAATCTTTCTGAATTTCAACAGCAAGTTTGTAGTCATGAGTTACAGTATCTGCTAATCCACCACAAGTGAGCGAGTTACAGGCAAATGTATCTGCTAATCCACAAGTGAACAGGTTACAGGCAAATGTATATACAAGGTTGAACCTTACCTCAGCATATTATGCCATCGGTTCTACGTTGATTTCTGCATCAGCCATCTCCTCATCCTCACTCTCATCCTCTCCTTCTAGAAGCAGCTGTTCAAGTTCGTCCATCTCGCCATTGTCCTGCATGTACATACCATCAGAGTTATCCCACTGGTCAACCCCCAGTTCCTCACCATGGCATGCCACATTCAAGAATGGTCTATTTCTAGCTAAAGCATCTACAATATCTCTATTTACACTTTCTGTCACTCCCAACCATCTTAGTTTTGGAAAGTAAGGTTTCTTTAACCACCGGAATGCAAGTGGTGTAATGCCACCACAGTTATACAGATCCAACAACCTTATGCTACTACCATACCATCTGTCATCATCAACCCGCATCGAGGCTAACGCAATAATTGATGTGTCGCCTATTAGCGGACATTGTCGGACTCGGAGTTCAGAAATTGGTACTCTACATTTTGCAAGAGTCAAAATTCCATTATCAGAGAGATGGGGAAGATTTGAAAGGTCCAATTCTTGCAGATGCAGTTTAGAAGAACCATCAAACAGAGCAGAGATGCATTTGTCTGTAAGTCTCCTGCACCCTCTAAGAGACAATGAAACTAATGAAGATATGATTCCATGTCTTAAATATGACACACCGGCATCGCTTACATCAGATCCATCCAATAATAAAATTTTCAGTTGAGGAAGAGAGCTGATTGCTAGCAGGGCTTCATCCCCAAGGTTTTTGCAGTCTCTCAAGTCAAGCACATTAAGACCTGTATTCGATGCCAAACTTTTGATGGCAGTGTTGGTTAGAAGATTACACCATCTCAAGCAAACATGTGTTAAGGAAAGGGAAGTTGCGGAGATGTCATGGAAAACCAGATCGGTTAACTGAGTCCCGGGAGACACCCTGAGCTTGTATAGGTTTGAGCAGGAATGCAATATTGTCTTGAAACCAGTATCTGTAACACGGCAGAATCCACCAAGACAAATACTTTCCATGTTTGCACACTTGTCTGCCATTAAGAGAATGCCAAGATCATTAACTCTTCGAAAATAGGTATCGAGCAACTCCTGGCTCCGGATGAGCGAGAGGTGTTTCAATTTCCCATGCTGATTAATCTGTTGAAGGCCAGAGTTGGTGAGGTCAAATGTAATTCTTGGTTCTATGAGGGGTGCATCACGAAGATCCAAATGTGTCAAGGAGACAAGAGCTTGTGATATAGTACCAACCATAGCATCAGTGATATAGTCTACTGAAAGGCACAATTTCTGAATACTGGGCAATAATGATGGTCGAATATGATTTGGTGATTGATGGGGTTCGACATTTGGGCTAAGCAATTCAGTCACCATAACAGAAGATATGTAACCGATCTCAAGAGAAGTGAGTTTCTCTGAAGCTAATGCCCACACCCGAGCAAAATTATGACGAAGAAACAGTGAAATGTCAAACATTAAGACCAATGCCTACCAAAACAAACCACAATAAACATTAGATGACATGTACTAGAATGTCAGGGAAATTTTATGCACAAAATGTAAGACAAGAAATAGAAATGAAGTATCTAGCACAGATTAAATGGAAAACATCAGCTGCATGGATTAAAAGGAAACTTTAGCATGTGCATTTCTTATAAATTAACAACTACAGATGGACCAGTGACCTATCCCTCAATTGACCATAATATAGTGATTTCCATTCCTTCAAGTAGATGAGTGTTTAAGCAAAGTCTGGCAAGAAATAGGTCCAAAAGGCAATAATGTAATCACAATAAGCTTCAACATTATACTTCAGGAATCCTTGAATGAAATTGTCGCGACTGGTGTAAAAAAAGATGTTGCTTAATCTTCAAAATCATTTTTTGTCCATTAGCTAATCGAATTATCTTACATAATATTTTGCAAAGAAACAGTTTTGTCATTAGGAGCATATTTAACTTAAACAAACAAATCTGCCTATATAATTCGTTTTGTAATATCAGAGATGCTAAATAATTAGGCAGCTCATTCAAGATACTCTAGTTAATCTCTCTCCTATATCAAATGCATGGTGCTAATACCATTCATCACTACTTAGACAAAATAAATTTCAAGAATTGTGAGTCAATAATGGATATTATAAGGATCTCCATTACAAATCTCACTTAAGTGCCACTAAATGCGAAGGCATTCCAATTATCAGACTTAAACCATGAAAGTTAAGCAGAGGATTTTACCATGAGGCCCATGGTTAATTGATTTCAACGAGTGCTAATTCTACATTACGTGTAAACCATAACAACTGCTGTTGTGGTACAAGCGTTTCTTTTGTATCCAAATGTGTTCCACGAAAATATCAGAGGCAGATCAAGTCAATGACAAAACCACATCAAATGATTCTGAGATCAACTGATCCATCTCAAATATGAAGCCAAATGTTTCCTCTATATTTCGATCTACTCCTTTATTAATTATTCTTGAAATTAAGCCTTACTTCTAATTGAGGGCAGCCATTGAGCAACTCCTCCAAATCAGAAATATGAACAGAGCGTCCCCTCTCTTCGGCAACTGAACCCAAGTATAGGGACCTGAAGGAAAGCGTACATAGAATCCAATAACAACATCGCTGGAATAACTTAAAAGAAAAAAACAGCACACACATTTCACCACATAGCGATGATATGTTCTTAATCATATAGCTAAAACAGCATCCAAGTGGCCTTATAAAAGCTAAAATAAACGCATATAGAGAATATACCTTAGCTCCTTGCATTGCCCTCCGATCTCAGAAAGCAATTTGCCACTAAAATCGGCACAATTATGTAGACAAAGCTCTTGCAAGGAAGGCCGAAGCATAAGATCAATGGCTGAATCATCAAGCTTGCCACAATCTACCTTTAAGCTCCTAAGGTATGGATTTGGTGGTAACAAAGGCCTGATAATTTCCATTGAAGGCGCAATATCCTTCACCACAAACCCACCAACAAATTAATAAAGTAACAACAAAGTACCAAACCCAGCAAGATTCTAACATACAAATACTACTAACAGAGCATCCAAGACTCGAACTTTGATCCTCTTTCATTTCCCCTTCATTTTTTCTATCACCATTTCTACAAATTCTGGGATTTTCTCACGCATGCTCCATTTTTAACATAGCAAAATCAACAAAAAACAAGAACAACCCAGATAAATATTAAGCAAGGGTAACTTACAAGAAGATTGAAACTAGTAAGAAAAGAGAGAATCTGAGAAACGCAAGCCCTGAAAGTTGTGCAGGTAGCAGCAACGGAGCAGATCGAAGCCACGTCCAGCTTGGTCATTATGGTACACAAAATAGCCGCAGGCAGATAATCCAGACTCCTGACGCTGCTTTCGCCGGTAGCCATCTCCGTGCCTCTTGTTTTTTTCCCCTTCTCTCTCTCGATCTGTGAATTCCGTACAGATAATTGAAGAGAGAAATATTCGGGCAACTCCGGCTCATGTCACGATGCTGATGACGCCCAACACTTTGTAAGAAGTTGGGTAACAACATTTGGGTCCCCAATTTTACTAATTTTACAACCAAAGAAAGAATGTTTCTGGTTATGTCAATTAGGTCCCCAGTAATTTCTATTAGAATGACTAAATACTCTATTTGGCAACACATTCTTGGCCATCAAAACCTAACATTATAAGGGTAGTTTTGTCTTTTCAACAGAGATCAGATGATGCAGATACTGTACAAATTCAATATCCTTGCCGTAACTAGAGTCTTTGTAAATGGGGCCGAAAAATAGATTGGGTCCCGCGAATTCCGTCTTGTATAATATTTTTTAGTACAATTATTGAGTTTATAAACTAAACAAAAAACAAAGTGGGGTAACGGAAAACGGGGTAGACCATCTTCGTCCTTAGTCCGTTTACAAAAACGAGATTAAATATGTATCTTGTTCTCTGTTTTGAACGGGTCAGGCCGGTCGGGGTTCTCAAGCCCGCCTGCAAGGAAAAATGCCGACCTCAGCCGGATCTTGCATCTGAAGTAAGTGAACTTGTCTTCTACTTCGTGTTCTGTCTATGTAAAGTCAAACGTTTTGAGCCAGGCCATTTGAGTTTAGTCTATCTGGGATTTTATAATGGACCTTCGTTTTATATGGGCGGGGCCATTTCATCATTGTGTGCAAAACATGTTCATTGTATTCAGACAATCCAATTGCAAATGCAATAAATTGCAGTCGGAAAACTCGCCAACAGTCACCCGGTAAGGAAAAAGTACCATGTGATTTTTAAGGATTGATAGCAACAACTCATAAATACTAACTGCTGAAACAAAACTAGAACTTGTTGAACTATCCCATTGTTTTTGTCACTGTCACAAATACAATGTATTAAACCATTTCTCATGTGAAAACAACCCTGTGAGTTACAGAGGGAAAGTACTGCCCCAAACACAAAATCAAAAACAAATACAAATCTTGGGCCACCCTGTTTCAGCCAGTAAGCACTAGATGATTCAAATCCTGTACTGTGTATCAAACGCTGAGATTATTCCCTACATTTCACTGCCTAAATCCTTCCTCAGCAGTGTACTGCACAATGGTTTCCATCAACTTGATTCGCCAACAGAAAATCGTCTGTCTGCAGCATAATCAACGAAGCTATAAAGAGGTAAGACATTGTCGCCGTACTTCTCAAACCCATCCAACTCTTTCTTAGCCTTTGCTCTGAGTTCCTCGGCTACTCTCATAGCCTTGTCAACACCGTAGATAGCCACATAACTTTTCCCCTTCTTTTTCTTCTTCTCTTCATCTTCCTGACTCTGCGTTTTTGCTTCTAACATATCCTCAACCACTTGATACAATACCCCAACAGCTCGTCCATATCTTCTCAATCTCCGAATCTCATCATCATCTGCACCAGCCAACAGTCCTCCACACACAGCTGAGCACTCACCCATTTCACCGAATTTTTTCTCTTGAACAAATTCAACTGAGTTGGCGCCACCCTCGAGGTCAAGGAACTGCCCTGCAGCCATGCCAGTGGATCCCACGGCACGGGCAATCTCGACAATCACACGAAGGATGCGGGGCTCGGGTGCAAGGTCAGAGGGTGTGTGGGACACAATGTGTTGGAAACCAAGTGGGAAGAGTGCATCCCCTGCAAGGATAGCTATGTCAACACCGTAGATTGTGTGGTTTGAGGGCTTCCCTCGGCGTGATGGATCATCGTCCATGCAGGGAAGATCATCATGAATCAATGAAGCAGCATGGACCTGTTACAAAAAGAGGATAACCAGTTTAAATGGTCGCAGCTCTGAATGTGATTTCACTCTCAAAGCTTGTTACCAACATAAACAACTCATTTGACTATTATAGTCTTCAGTTAATGTCTTGCAATTACCGATATCAAAACGCCAAAAGCAAATTGTACCATCATCAAAGGCAGCATAAGAACTTTTAAATAGCTAAGTAAACAATTTTCTTCGGCTGCATGAGACTGAGCCATGAAACTAAATTCACTGCAACATATCAAATTCCAAAGTCACAGTTTGATAGCTAATAATGTAACCCAAAACTTATCTTATGACAACAAAGTAACAGAAACCTACCGCTCCAGCAGAATAAGCTGTTTAAACATTTCTTTAATAATTCTTACTGGTCTCAAATCTTATCATAAAGCTGGGAATCAATCTAAATTACATCAAGAATCGTATGCCAAATCATGCAATAATTTTAAGCAAAACAAAGATTCAAAGAAAACTCATATCAGATTCTTCATCGTCCGAATCCCATATCCAATCGCAAACACCAAACAGAAAAGGAGTCAACTCAAACTCTAATTCAACACTTCTCATAACCAAAACAAATCCAGTTCACACTCTTTATAACAAAAACACAACCAAAAAACCCCCAGAAAGCAAACAAACCATTTCAAGAGCAGATGCTGTGGGAAAAGCTGCAAGCCGATTACCACCAAAGAGCTCACAAGCCGCCACACACATGACGGGCGGAGCCCGCTTGGCGCCCTGGGCTAAGACTGAATACCGCATGGCTTCATAGATCTGTGCTGGGTACTTAACCAGAACAGCTTGGTCCAAATTGCTATCGATTTCTGCAATAAGCTGAGTCCAATATGTCTTGAGATCGAACTGGGTCGATCTTAACTGGCTTGCAGAGACCGATACAGACGAACACCGAACTGGGAATTTTCTTGGAAGGTATAAACATGATGGCGCTGCTGATACTACAGACGAAAAAATCATTTTTTTCCTTTTTTGGTTTCTCTCTCTGTTTCCAAACAGCAAAGATAGTCACTTTATCTATCTGCAAAACTGTTTGGGATTTGTCTGTATGAAGATTGAGTTTTAACGGTGGATATGTCATATTTATACACAAACAGTTTGTGAATTTCAGCGACGGACTGAGAAGGGAGAGACTTCGGGTGAAAGAAAAGAAGTTGAAATAAGTCAGATAAAAGATTTTATTATTTTATTAATATAATAAAAAAATTTATAATATTTTTTATTAATATTTTTATTTATTATTAATAAATTTATTTTTTATTTTACTAATTAATATTAATAATACTGGATGTTTTACTTAATATTTTTTTTTTAAAAAAATGATTTGATATATTAATATGATATACTTCCGTTAAATTTTTGGGTCTCTCTTTGGATTTTCGTATTTTTATTTATTTATTAATAATAAAAAATTTTAGATAAATTATTTTATATTTTTTATATAATTAATATAATAAAATTATTTAAATAATAAAATAAAAATAATTTATTTATTAATAAAAAATAAAATTTTATTAAAATTTTTAATTATTTTTATCATATAAATTTTTTACTTAAAATTTATTAAATAATATAAATTTTTATTTATTCTCACAAATTTTTGTGCATTTTTAGTAATACAATACTATTACATTAATTTATATTGATAAATTAAGTTGGTAATTATTGGTAAGTTGTTTTTTTTTATATTTAAATTAATTATTAGGAAGTTGTTGAGCTGTAATAAATATATTGGCCAAACTTATAAACTTGATAATTATTGGAGAGTTACATGTTTCACGTGCCATGACATCTAGTCAAAATAATTAGGTTTAATGTCAATTTTTTTTTCTAAAATTAGAATAATTTATCAATAATTAAAAAAATATTTTATTTTATTTTATAACGAGGGTAATGTTATAGACTTTTGAAATAAAATATTTAAAAATTATTAAATTATTTAAAATATTATTAATTTATTAAAAGAACAATATGATGACCGAATAACAACCCAATTCCAATTTAATGATAATTTATTAATATGAAAGTGCAATAAGGGAAGATTGTCTTGTTTATTTTGGAAATCAAAAGACTAAACAAACATTGAAAGTCAATGCATGAGAATAGTCCATGAAATTAAGGTAGCTTGTAATAGATTATTCATTCTANATATAAATTTTTTACTTAAAATTTATTAAATAATATAAATTTTTATTTATTCTCACAAATTTTTGTGCATTTTTAGTAATACAATACTATTACATTAATTTATATTGATAAATTAAGTTGGTAATTATTGGTAAGTTGTTTTTTTTTATATTTAAATTAATTATTAGGAAGTTGTTGAGCTGTAATAAATATATTGGCCAAACTTATAAACTTGATAATTATTGGAGAGTTACATGTTTCACGTGCCATGACATCTAGTCAAAATAATTAGGTTTAATGTCAATTTTTTTTTTCTAAAATTAGAATAATTTATCAATAATTAAAAAAATATTTTATTTTATTTTATTTTATAACGAGGGTGATGTTATAGACTTTTGAAATAAAATATCTAAAAATTATTAAATTATTTAAAATATTATTAATTTATTAAAAGAACAATATGATGACCGAATAACAACCCAATTCCAATTTAATGATAATTTATTAATATGAAAGTGCAATAAGGAAAGATTATCTTGTTTATTTTGGAAATCAAAAGACTAAACAAACATTGAAAGTCAATGCATGAGAATAGTCCATGAAATTAAGGTAGCTTGTAATAGATTATTCATTCTAAGGATAGGGGTGGCAAATCATAAGGCTTAATTCATGAACACCTATGCTTATGCTTAAACCAAATTTGAAATGAATTTTTAAAATTTAACACAATAATTTAATTGATATTATAAATTTAAATTAATTTAAAGTAAAAAAAATTAAAATATTTAATATATAAATGGGATAAATGAACAAAATATTTATACAAATTATTTAGTATTTATTTATAAAATATAAATTTATAATATATATATATTAAAATATAATAAATATATCATTAAATTTCGTCGAATTTTACTATTTATGAGTCAAGTCGAACTGGCTCACACTATTTTGCCACCAATATCTGAGGAAAAGTTTCAATTAGGGATGGAACAGGACCAATTGATTTTAGGTTATATTTACTAAATCCTGCCTGCCTAATAACATAATCCCATTCCTTCAATGTTCTTTCTTTGCCTTTGTTGTTATGGGCCATCATTAACATCATGTCTAGTGTTAATCTCACTGCATTATTTTATTTGTCTCCTCCAATGTCTTCTTCTATGATTGGTTCAACAATTATCACCTTTCCATTGTTTTCCGCAATTGCTACTCTACATTTCTTCAGGATTTTTATGCATTCATCTTCTCCCCGGTCATGCAAAACCCTCTGCATTTCATCGAGATTACGTTAATATATCAAACTGCGGGCGTTCAAACAAGAGAATTTTTAACGAAACAAGTAACAACCTTGAGGAAAATGGCATTAGCATTTGGAACACTGACGAACATGTCACCTCCAACGTGCTCAATTCCATGGCTCTTCTCTGCAACATTCACAACGCGGGGAAGATCAAAGTTAATCCACGGAAGTGCTTTAACTATTATGCTTAGATTAGTCCCGTCACCGCCGCTGGCGTCCACCAGAGTTACAACTCCATCAAACACTTCGGAAAAACTTTCGGTGATCGCACGCAGTGCTGCTCTACCAGAACAAGCCATGGCATCATTGAAGAGCTTGTTTTGAGCTGCATCCGACACTGCGTGGAAACTAGCACTTAAGTTATACCATGAAGCAAACATGGCCGGACTGCTCTGAGACAGGACAGAAGGAGCCATGCCGTTTTCTCCATGTTTTATCAAAGGGCGAGAGATTGGTGTCTGTGCGAAGCTACGGAGTCTGAGCCATTGGGGATTTCTTTGAAAATCCTGTGGTGCACTAGGAATCTCATTAGGCGATGAAGAAGAGATGGATCGCATTTGAGAGCCGAAGATAGCTCGGCAATTGTCATGGGGCTGGCATGGTTTTCAATTGCTTCCGCAATTCCAAGCTCGATGACGCATTTCACTGCTGCCATTTTCGCTAAACCGACTACAAAATTCCATATTTCAACTTCTACAGCTTGTTTATCCACCTGTTTTTCTTCGGTCATATCTTGTCTTCTTGTATCTTCCATTTCTCCCTTTCTAGTCTGAAATTTTAGGGTTCGGATGTTTCCCATTTATACTAAAGTTTCCTTGAATAGTTGTATGTATGAATGCGGTTCTATGTCTCAAAAAAAATTTGTATTTTTTATTTTTAATAAGATGTTAATATATAATAAAATTAATATTTAAATATTTTAAAGTTTATAATTTTTAATATTTAGACATTTCAAATATCAGTGTCATCAATATTTGTAAAATAATTTGTATTTTAAATTTTATTTTATTATTATTATTACTAACATAATTGACTATTTTCAAAATAATATATATATATATATATATATATATATGATATAAAATTTTTATTAAATGAAAGTATATACGTAAAATATAGTATAATCATCTCATTTAAATTTTTTTACTTTAACATAAGAAAATAACTAACTAATGTAATAATTAACAAAACATCGAAGATATTTGTGGAATTTTTTTTTTCTAAATTGACGTTTTAAGTTTTAATTAAGTTAATGGATGAAATACAATTTTTTTTTTTGGATCAATTTTGTATCTACAAAATGTGAAATAAATAAAATTGCATGTTAATTATACATGAGTACTGGTTAGGCCAAGGATTTGAATTATCATATTGTTATTACTTTTTAAACTAAAGTTTCGTCATCATAGGCATTGATTTGAGCCATTACCAAAAGAGTGACTGATGTTTTTGCCATTGTCATCCTTAATTTATGATTGAACTAACATGTACCAATTATGTATAATTTCCTTTGTTCTATTGCATCAACTTTATATTTATACATAGAACATGTAACAGGTTTGCAACTTGCATTAAAAAGTTAGCATATATCCATGACTCATGCCCAAACATTGCATGTGTTAATCATATGAACATGTGCACAACATTTGACTTATCACTCTTTTGTTAGTTTTTAATTAGTTACTTTAAAATTTATTTAGGATTAGGTTGGATTGTTTTAAAATGACATCACTAATTATTATTATAACATCGATATATTTAGAGCTAGTATTGAAAGTTTATGTCTTGTAAGCTATGATTGATGATTTAAAATTACATCATGTAGGTGTAATGCGTATCGAATTTGGTTAAAATACATTAGTCGTGAGATCTATCTAATATTTTTAATTCTTATATCAATTATTTTAATTTTTTCTAGCTTATGTATTTAATTTTTACATTAAATACTTTAATTTTTATATTTTATGTTTTAAGTTTTTTATATTATTTGTTTTAGATTTTATATTGATCATTTAAATACAATTTACAAAAGCAAACCAGGCCGTAGAACTGAAAACAAAGGAAGGAAACAATCTTAATATACACAAAGATTAAAGAAAAGCCTGAATAGAGGAATCGAAGATGAGCAATAGATTTGATGTTATATCTATTAAATCCTGCCATACACATACATAGAATAAAAATGTAAGAAAATGGAGAGCATCCAAGGCTTTCTCCATCAATTAGGAGTCCTATATATTACTCTCGTTTTTGCATTGAATTCCTGCTTATAATGTCTAAAACAGACTAGCTTGCATATAAAAAGTAGTATCCATGACTCACTTTAAAGCATTAGGTTTTGCTAATTATGGGTGTTAGGTGCATATATGACATTTGCCTAATCATTTTATTTTTCTTGTCGATGGGTAATTATTAAAAACTATTATGATTTGATCCATTATTACATCCTCTTGTTAATTACGGCTCAAGGGCCACTAGTCTTTTTCTTTTTGTCTTTAAGGAGATTTCAACTAAAATGCATCATGCAATGTATCCTTCCACACTCATTGGTTCAAATTTATAAATATAGAGCCTGAAAAGTAAATATTGCATTTTGAAGACTAAATTTCAAATAAAATGTTGCGTAGCATGTGGTATTAATTTGTTCATTAGCAAGTGACTTCAGCACGAAATCTTGATTATTCGAATGGCTTCAATGGTTAATGGTTGATATGGTAGGTAAGAAAATCATGTAACACGGGAAGAAAATTAACATTTCAACCACACAACTGAACAGTTTAGTAATCCTAGCCAGCAAGACCAAACCTCGTGAATAAATGGAAATTGCCCTAATATGAGAGCTAAGGAAAGGCCTCAATCAGGGATTGAACTGCATGAATTGATTTGATATTATATCTCCTAAACCCTGCCTGCCGAAGAATGTAATCCCATTCTTTCAAGGTTCTCTCTTTGCCTTTGTTCGTGTGGGCAATCATTACCATGTCTAGCATCAACCTCACTGACTTCAGCTTGTCTCCTTCCTCTTCTTCAACAATTGCTTCAAAAATTAACACTTTCCCCTTGCCCTTCGGAATTGCTTCTCTACATTTTTTTAGGATTTTGATGCATTCATCGTCTCCCCAATCATGCAAAACCCACTGCATTAATTCACGAAGTTTAAGTTAATAAATTGTTTAACCAAACAATTGTAAGCTATTAACAGAAGAAAAAAAAATAATAAAGAAGTTACCCACCTTGATGAGGGTAGCATCGGCCGGGGGAACACGATCAAACATGTCACCTGCGACATGCTCAATTCCCTGGAATTTCTCTGCAACATTCACCGCATGAGGAAGATCAAAATTAATGCCCTTAATCCAAGGAAAAGCCTTAACCAAAATGCGTAAAGTTGTCCCGTCACCGCCGCCAACGTCCACCAGAGTTTCAACTCCATCAAACACCTCAGGACAACCTTTAACGATCGCAGGCACTGCTACTCTGGCATCGCAAGCCATTGCATCGTTGATGAGCTTGCTGTGATCTGCATCCACCGCTGCAAAGCTCCACACATCCTTGCCGTGAGCCGTGTTAAAGGCCGATGTTCCGTTGGCTAATACACGAGCGCTTAAGCAATGCCATGGAGCCAGCATCACTTGGCTGCTCTCAAGCAAGATCAACGCAGCCATGCTGTTTTCTCCGCGTCTCATCAAACGGCGAGATAATGGCGTTTGTTCGTAGGCTGTTAGGCCTTGGCTGGTGGGTTTCTCTTTGAAAAACCTCAGGTGTACTAAGAATCTCATTATGCGATGAAGAAGAGATGGCACACAGTTAAGGGTTGAGGATAGCTCGGAAATTGTCATGAGACTGCCATGGTTTTCAATAGCTTCAGCTATGCCAAGCTCAATGGCACATTTTACTACTGCCACGTTCACAAACCCAAATACATATTTCCATATTTCAACATCTGCGTCTTCTTCCTCCGTTATCGACTCTCTTCTCATTTCTTCCATCTCTCTGACTAATTTATTTTTCTATGTGCTTGTGAGAATTCATCCGGGTGAATCTCCCTGTTTATAGCAGCAAATGGCGACGACAATGAAGCTTCACTTGGATTTGGTGAATCAAAGAACTTTTTTGAAAAGATTTTTCAACTAAAACGATATTGGCCCTATTCTCCTTCTCCTTTTCCTAATCGGATTGCAGTCCTATCCATGGCCGACATTGCATGCCAATAATGTGTTTCATGTGATAGAAGGTGTTAAACAACAACATTATTATTATTATTATTATTATTATTATGATTATTATTATTATATTTTTAAATTTAAATTATTAAAATTACAAAACCCTTTAATCAGCTATAATTTCTAAATTCAAAATTTTAATTATAAAAATTAAAATAACATAAATTATAAAATTTTAAATTTAAATTAAATTAAATTTTTTGTTACATTTTTTATGATTTATTTATTTTTTCTAATTATATATATTATATTTTCTTACAACTAGACTATAAAAATTTGGTATTTTTTCTTTTCAGTGATTGTACTTTTTAAAAAGTAATGGTAGTCCCATTCCTGCCCCCGACATCTACCAGACTTGAAATTTCAATTTCAATTTCAATTTCAGTAATAAAGTATTAGATGTAAGTACAGAGAGAGAGAGTGGTACTGATATAATTTTTTTTTTTTTTTGTTTAAGTCCATCCAATTGGCTGCTGTTGCGTGTCTGTGATTGATTTGATTTGCATGAGCGATATTATGTCATGATCGAAAGGATTGTACGCACGAAACCGTTATAGAATTCTATATAATTAAGTTAATGGATGAGTGAAGAGACCAACCCCACGCCGTCGAGTAACACCGAAAAAAATTCAGTCGACACTAATACAGCAGAATCAAGCAGCATAGAAAATCATGTTAAAGAAAGAGTTAATATGTTATAATATATATACCTTTAATACACGCTGTATTCATCACCTTGTGTTACTTTTTGAGTTCAAGTGACCTGAGCAAGATTGATAAAGTGCAGTCCTTCTGGCAGGGTGTGACCACCACAAAATCGTTAGGTCGCTGGTTCGAATCAGGCAGGTCGGAAGTCAGTTTCAATTTGGGTTAATTTCAATCATGTCCTCCCTTTACCTATATTTGCCGGGCACCAAAACTGATACCCCTTTCGCATACACTTGTCTGTCATCTGCACAAACATATAAATCAAACGTCAATTTACAAAATCAGCGCGCACTGGGAATGCACCAGAGAAATATGCAATCAAAAGAAAACACCAAATTCAAACTTACAGCGTGTACGTCATTTTAAATATTATTAATAAATTGACTACTCATTTGATGGTGGGTGGTGGGGAGCTGCTGTCGGTATTGTAAATGTGCTGAGTCCTCTGATGCGTTGGGTAAACCACCGGCGACGCTGCCTGCGCCAAAGACAGGTGGACCACAAAATGCAAAATGTGATGCAACGTGACAGTGGCCACATGGCCGTACAAGTAACAGTGGCCTACCTGTGGTGTTGATTGCTTGACAGATTTACATCAATGATATGCATGCATGCATGCATGCACGCATCAATATCCGAACAAAATCTCTGGTTTTATGGTCAAATGGCTATCCTTCCGATCGGCACGGCGCAAAGAAAACCCTAGTGTCACGTTGCCCGTGGATTGATTTTAAATTTATAAAAATAAATATATAATATTATTTAATAAATTAATTATAACGTTAAACTTGTAATATTATCTAATAAATTAATTTTTTTTAATTTTTTAAATTAATGACTGGCGTTCAACTTTTAATACTATGCCCATCAATTATTGTGAAGTAATGTATAGCACAGATGCCCGTGGCTGCTGCATCACACAAAATCGTGCTGACTAAAAGCATTTGCTAGGTCCATAACTCATAATTCAAGTTTGCGCAAAACTTCCTTTCCGTATTCAATCATGATCACCCCAAAAAGACTCGTTGCATTGGCCAGGAAGTGGCCAAGAATGGCTGCTGTGAAGCAAAGGAGAATCTCGTCACTGACAAGTGATGCAAATCAGGATCCATTAGTGGCTGATATTTGTTGTGTAAGCTATTTTGATAAAAAGAGGCTCATGGTTCCTTTGGAAGATCTTAACAGAAATATCATCAGGGAGCTCTTAAGAATTTCGGAAGAAGAGTTAGGTCATCAAATCCACGAAGCTAATCACATTGCCTTGTGATAGTACCCTCTTGGAGTATGTCATTTCATTGGTTCAATTACAGATTGCAGAAGAGTTAAGAGTAGGCTTTTCTCGCTTCCATAGCAACATGTCGCCAGCTAGCATCGTCTTCTCTTACCGAAGGAAAAAGCCACCAACAAATAATTCTATTTGGCTATCGAATATATGATACAATCTGTAGCTTAGTATTCTTGTTCTCTATTTCGTTGTTTGCAGAAAGATTCTTTCAATGAATAAGCAATTCACAACTAACTACTATTAAAGTGACGTTTTATGACTGCCTTAACATTCATCGACGTTAGTCCCTCATCATGAGGGTTTCTCTTCTAGTTTATATCTTTTGTGATTCTTAGAGATAGTTGCATGCTTTGTCCTTAACCACAAGACAGAAAAAATGTGCTCTCCTATGACTAGTTAATAAATTGCCAATATGCAAGTATGGCCAACCAAACATCTATTCCCATATAACTAACTAGATTCTTTTGCATCGAAAATTAGAATGCTATGAGAGCTACAAACAGAAAGAATTGTCTTCAAATCTCAATCCTACATCTATTCCCATATGACTACCCAGATTCTTTTGCATCGAAAATTAAACTGTTATGAGAGCTACAAACTGAAAGAATTGTCTTCAATTCTCAATCCTTTTGCCTATATAAGTACCCACTTCTGCTGCTCGTAAATCCACACAAAAGAAACATTTTAGGGTTTACAATCCAAAATTCTTCTACTCTTCTTGCTCACAATCATCAATATACACACATACACCTAACTTACGGAGTTAGCAAGGCAACATGATCATCCCCAAGAAGCTCGTTAAACATGCAAGGAAGTAGCAAAAGATGGCTGTCATGGGAAGGAACAGAATTACCTTACCCAAGGCTAACACAGAATTTCATTTGGATAGTTGTAATAAATCATCAGTGGCTGAGAAAGGTCATTTTGTTATCTACAACTCTGATCGATGGCGTTATGTACTTCCCTTGATGTATCTCAACAGCAGCATCGTCCTTGAGATATTAAAGTTATCTGAAGAGGAATTTGGATTATCAAGCGATGGACCAATTACATTGCCGTGAGATGCAGTCTTCATGGATTGCGTAGTCTCAGTGATCAGTCGAGGTTTAGGTAACGGTCTGGAGAAGTCTTTGCTCAATTCCATTGCCAGCACTAGTCGCTGCTTATTATCTGCTTCCTTCCAACAAGGACGCCAAGGACAACATTCAGTTGTTTGTGGCTACTGAAATCTATAATCCCGCCTAGAATTGTAAATAATTGAAACTACTGTGTGTAGCTAATGCAAGATACACCTTTTGATGATTGAAAAATGTTTTATAAAGTTATGTCTATGTGGAGTAAAATAGCATTGAAGTATCTTCTGCTGATCATAATTAATCTTAAGAAGTATTAGTGTAGTATTACTGCATCGTAATATTATCTGATTACCCTACTTTTCAAGGGCACAGGCAAAATGCCAAACTTCAGATGTCTGTAGACATGTTTGTTTGTTCCCTGTCACGTAGTTAACAAGTTCACTGATAAAATGCAAGATTTGATTTAGGATGAAGATCCATGTACTCTAACGCTTACAAGATCAGACATCGAAAGAGAACTAACCAAATAAGAGGGCTAGGTGAAACTACTTTCTTGTTTTCCTTTCCAGAAATATTTATTTTATACAATATATAACCAACTATTTTAGGCGATCTTGAATTTTAAGGACGTTAGATGAGTTTTTAAAATATTACCCTTATCTAGTTTAATATCAGGCTAAAAAACAAATAATAATGTATAATTATTTTTAGACTTAAAAATTTTAATTTTAGAGGTCTCGGTCAGTTCTATATGTTGCATGTTTTAACACCATTACTGACTACAATAAAAGTTAAAAAGTGAATATCACTTTGAACTAGATCCTGGAGAGCAGTAGTTGTTGCTGCTGGTTTCCTTAGTTTATCAAGTGTTTGATAAAGATAATTTTTACATTAGAAAATTTTTTTACCACTTACTAATGATTGCATCCCTCAACAATGATAATTTCAAAGCCACCTTGTTTCCACACAGTACGTAATTCTTGTTCATGCATGTTAACGCTAATTTTCTCTGTAATGAGACAAACTTTCCCATTCTCTATTTCATTATAAACAATTCAACAGTTGCTATTGAGTCATGTCATATGATTCTCTTAAAATTTATCGAAGGTAGCAAGAGCTGCTCCTTGAGAATATCTTTTAGTTTATATCCATTCTTGTGATTCTTGGAGATTTATAACCGTTTGCAAAACAGATCCGATAGAACCTGCTTTGTCTTAAGCCACAGGACAGAAAAAATGTGCTCTCCTATGACTTATAAATTGCCAGTATGGGCAGCTAACGTCTATTCCTGTATAACTAACTAGATCCTTTTGCTTCGAAAATAACAATGTAAGGAGAGCTACAGACTAAAATTTGTCTTCAAATCACAATCCTTTTGCCTATATAAGTGCTCACATTTATTGTTTATAATCAACACAAAACTGACATTTTCCTGTGCCTAAGATTCAAATTTCTGCTACTCTTCTTGCTCAAACTCATCAAAATATACCTAATATAGAGAGTAAGGCAACATGATCAGCCTGAAGAAACTCGTCAAAATTCATACCTAATATAAAGTTGTTCCTCTGAATTTTTCAAAATTCATCGAAGTTAGACAATATACAGAGTAAGGAAGCATGACCGGCTCCGAGAAGCTCATGAAACTAGCAAGGAAGTGGAAAAAGATGGTTGCCATTGGCAGAAAAACAATTTCTTTACCACAAATTAGTAAAGAAGTGGGCAATGATAGTTCTAATAAATCACCAGTAGCTGAGAAAGGCCATTTTGTTATCTACACGCTTGATCAAAGGCGTTATGCGATTCCCTTGGTGTATCTGAGCACTAACATCTTCCGAGAACTCTTCAAGATGTCTGAAGAGGAGTTTGGAATATCAAGTGACAGGCCTATTACATTGCCATGTGATGCAGTCTGCATGGATTATGTAGTTTCTCTAATCAAGCATGGTGTAATCGAAAGGTTTAGAGAATGCTTTTCTCAATTGTATTACAAGCAGACGCTGCATATCTTCTGCTACTTTTCATCAGGGACATATAGGACAACAATCATTGGTTTGCAGCTATTGAAAAATTGAGTCTTTCATTTCGTAAATGCTTAAAACTGCTGTAATGTACATTTGAATATCCATCTGTTTACAGCTTGCTGCTTTCATTGTACAATAGTGAAAGTTTTATAATGAAATGAACAAATAGCTAAAACAAACTTGCACTTCCACTTTGTAACTTTCCCATGAATTCTTAGCTTCATTTCTTGCCAAGGCACTATTTTATATTCTAGATTTACATTTTTTGGTCTGAATAAAGAAAACTGTAGATTGAAAGAAGTAGAACAGTTTACTATGAACTTGGGTATAACTATAAAGAGACAGGTGATGTACCATAAACCAAGATCTGACATAATAAAGCAACTCAATGATCTTTGCAGAGGACAGTTATCTACATATATGATTAAAGGAGTTTGCTCTGGCAAAAGACCTTTTTACAAACTTTTTAAATATGTTTTATTCTGTTCTTCTGATATCTTTTTCATATTCAGTTATTGTTCTGAGGAAAATATATATCTAACATTTTTAACTGAATAAGCACAGTCCTTAGCATTGAAATTGCAGACAAAATTAAGCACATGATTTTAAACCTTGTCGCCCCAATTTATACAATAAGTAAATTTTGTCGCCAGGCTTGTATTTGTAAGTTTGTCATTTAACTGGTTTGGCTTTCAGGCTTTGGTCTCGTCAAATAAAGCAATTTGACAGACCTTATGATTTTTACCGAATTCTTAGTTGTTATCCATGATTCTGTCTTGTTCAGTTCATTTGTATTTTTGCTAATAAATCTGCTTAATATTTCTACATGGGTTGATAAAAAGTTGCATAACAAGCCAACAATCACTCATAGAATTCCAGCACTGAGGTCAAGCTGTACCTTAATAATGTTTTACTTGGCACAAGAAATATCTCAACTATTGTCTGTTCATCAGTTTAATTTATGAATATTCCTGTACTGGTACGAAGAGCTGAAAATGACCTGCTCGCAAAATTTATGCTCAAATACGTCCACCATGCCAGCACTGGTTTTCAAATAAATAATCAGATGCTTTTGCATTGTAAATCACAACATAAGGACCGCAGAAGTTGATTTTCTCAACTTCCACTGGTTTTACCCAGGACAAGTAACACCTGCAAGGCTTTCAATTCTTCCCCAAAATCATCCATTTCAATTTTATAGAAATGATTGTCGCCAAAACCTCTGCAGAATGGCAAGGAAATGGCAGAGAATGGCTGCAGTAGGGATGAAAAGGACTTCTCCATCAAAAACCCGCAAACATACCGGTGAAGACGGCTGTAAACCATTAGTTGCCAATAAAGGCCATTTTGTCTTCTACACTACTGATCACAGGGGATTGCAATGCCATTGGCATATCTCAGAAATAGTATTTTCCAGGAGCTGTTCAAGATGTCTGAGGAAGAGTTTGGACTAGGATGCGGGGGCCTATGACATTGCCGGGTGAGGCAGTGTTCATCGATTGCATAATCTCACTCATACACAGGTGTATCTAGGAACATGGACAGAGCTTTAATCAGTTCCACAGCAACTTGCCACTGGTCATTATATCCTGATCGCCAAGGACAATCAGACCAGCAAATGACCATTTGTGGTTACTGAATAAATGCTTGGGCTGTGTTAGTAATTAACACAGGTATTTTTTTATGTTTCTGATAAATACTTTCTAACTGTTCCCTCAGATTTATTGCGTAATTGGAACATGCTGGAATGAAATGACTTTACTGCCAAACACTTGGAATTTTTCAAAAATATCTGTATGTCACATTTTGCTTCTCAATCTCATAAATCTAATTTAAAATGAGATGTTCCGTGCTGGGAATATGATTCACAGTGTTCTTCTGGACTTGACAAATTAGATTGAAAATATACATTATTATACCATTTCAAAATGGTTTTGACCGTTGTGTTTGTTCTTTTATGTCACAGTGTCTTCAGAGTGTATGAATTCCTTTACTCTTCTTTGTAAACTTATCAAGATTCCGACCTCATAGGTTTTGGTGTCTTGGTGATCCTATTTGTATATGATGAAGTTGATTCGGAGTTCATCAAGAAAGAACAAAGTATCAGCTCGTATATTCAAGTCAAGTGCTACCTGTGCAATTGATGCTGGTTAGCAAGGAATGCATGGAGCTGAGCAGTTAATTTCTCTTGCTTTTTAAAAGTCCGTTAGTAGTTAGTTAATCTGGTAATTGTTTCTGGGCTGGCAAAATCAGAGCATTATATAAGGGAAAGTGCTTTGGTTCTTGAGAGAAAGAGTGCGAGTAAAGAGAATTCTAGTTCTTGGTTCCTGATTTTGGCTTGGTTCTGTTATTGATTCAGATTGTTTCTAGATTGCTCTTCATTCATTTGCTTTGTCTCCACGTGTGTGTGATTGCCATATTAAACTGAGGTTTCGGCTTTGATCTTCGAGGGTTGTGATTGATCTCTCAACAGCATATTTCCCGTTCTCACAAATGACATAAGACAATTACAAGTCATGCAATCTGATTGGTTTTTTGTTGTTCACTTTGTTGCTTACAAACAGCATTATACCCAATCTTCAAGCACGCCTGAGACGGCTAGCAGACTTAGTTAACTATTACGTGATAATTAAACAAAACTGCCTAACTATTAACTAATTGATAATGAGACAAATTGTTTGGATTATGAACAAGAAGAGATTCTTTGTAGAAATCAAGAACTGATTTAGAGTTTTAACCACCTTGTAAGTGTTAACAGTTTATTTTATTTTATTGGTTAACCAAAACATATTTGATGTAACCTTTTGGCCATATTAACTAGTTTATTGAACTGTCCTGAGACTGCAACAAACTTTGTTAACTTATAACTAAGCGGTAATGAAACAAAATTTCTAACACCTACGTTCAATAATCGAGTAGATATTGTCTATTTTAGATATACAATTTATTATAAATTTGCTCTTAAATTTTCTAATTCAAAACTTGTCTAGTAAGTTAGAAAGACCTAAATTATATAAGCTATAGCCAAGTCGTTGACATGGGATGTGGCAAAATTACTTGTTTTATACACTTGAAACTATTAATCAAGATTTGATTGAGGAGTTTTAACTACCCTGTAACTGTTTGCTTGGGAACAGTTTATTTTATATTCCAGGTTAACTGAAACAGACTTGATGTTACCTTATTACCTAGTTCATTTCATTCGCACGGACATAGTTTTAAGTAGCAGACAAAACCTGTCTAGGAAAGATCCTCGCAGGAGAAGACAATTGCTCGACTAATCTAGGAAAGATCCTCGCCGGAGAAGACAATTGCTCGACTAACTAACAAGTCACAATGCCCTACCTTGAATGTAAGACCGTACTCTTAGTACTAATTCTCTAATTTGTAACGTTATTGTAATTGTGGTTGTGTTCAAGGGATTCAGTATGTTGTGCTTGTTGAATTACTTGATAATGCTAGAACTTGGGAAATGTTATTAGGCGTATCTGGTCAGGAAAACGGATTTTGATGGCAACTATGAGACAAAAACTGGCTTCTCTTCTGGCAGATAAGACAACATTTCTTGTTATAATGGTTGAAGGCATTTCTTGGAAAAATCTACCGACGGGTTAATAGTCCTCGGGCCTTATTATTATATATATATCACGAACCCAGCTCCATTGCATTCCACTTTAAAACAATAACCTTGCTTTCATATTTTAGTAATCGTCCCTCTGAGTTTTGTGCACAGAATGATGAGTACAAGTGCGAAAATCTTGCAGTCATCAAAAGGAAGAGAATTTCACAGTGCAGAAACGAAGCAAAGTGATGGTAATAGTACATCATAGCTTGCTCAGAAGGGTCATTTTGTTGTCTATACTGCTGATCAAAAAAGCTCCTTGATTCCCTTGGGGTATCTTAATAAAAATATTTTCAGAGAACTGTTGAAGTTGGCGGAGGAGGAGTTTGGATTGGAGATCGATGGGCCTATCACAATGCCATGTGATGCAACAGTTATGGAGTACGTAGTCTTGTTGTTTGAACGTGGTGTTGCTGAAAATCTGGAAAAAGCTTTGCTGATGTCTTTTAATTCCGGCTGCTGTTCATCTCTGTCACTTTTCCACGGAAAGCAACAAGCTCTTGTTTGCGGTTATTAAATCCTTCCGACTTCTTTGCAAATGATACGTACATTTAAGCAAAATATGCATCAGATACAGAGACTAGGTTTTGTTGCATTCCATGGTTAGCCACAGTTTTGAAGTCGATCAGATTGCAAATTGTAGTACATGTGTCTTTTATTGCATTATTCTGCTGCTTTTAGCTAATGGTTTATGTTAAGTCCATATGCTGCCTGGCGGTTTACAAGCGTCATGTGCCGAATGTCTATGTTTATGCATTATTTCACCATAGTACACATCTAAAAAATGATTATTGCAAGGAAATTCATATTCTTTGTGACATGATCAACGGAGCTGTATGCACATGGTTGAGACTTGCTCTAGAGATTTTGAGCAATCACCAATTTTAGCCCCACTTGGCAGGAAGAAATCGACATGATGCCCTGCAATGGTCCACCATCATGTGCTGAGTTTTAAGCATAACAAGATATGCCAATCGAATCTAGATATTCAATTCCACATTGAATCACATGGTTTTGTCTCGCGTAAGCCCCTGCAAAGGATAAGGCAACATCAAAGATATTGTCTATAGCCTTGGAACTATATAACCAATCCACTTAGATTTTGCCAAACAACATTGCTGCAAAATATATAGTTGATACATAAATGCGAATTCCTAAATTCCCTTTGTTTTTGGTTTCTCATTTCTTAAGCAAGGCTGTAATATTTTCTTTAGAGAAGAATATATTCTTGATTTTGTCAGGTTTTAGTGTAGTTTACAGAATAACTCAATTTTATAGGTTGCAACCTGTGATTGCATGTGATCAGATAATCTGTGATTGCATTATTAAATTCTGAAAGCAGAAGCTGGAGAATAAATCTCAGCAATGGCATCTACAGTTGATTTCTTGAGAAGCATTTAACAAACTGCATTACACCAAATCTTTTGCAAGCATACCATATCTTTGAACATGCCTAAGACGGTTCACTGACTTAGGAACTACTAAGTAGGTGATAACGAGACAAGATTACTTAGATTATAAAATTCAAAAGACTCCTTGAAGAAATCAAGAACTGATTCAGAGTTTTAACTACCTTGTAACTGTTTGCTTAAGAAAATGATCTGCTAAATGGTAATAGTTTATTTTATTTTCACTTGGACATAGAATTAAGTAGTAGGCCAAAACTGTCTAGGCAAAATGCTGGCAGAAGAAGACAATTGCTCAACTAACAAATTGACAATGACTTAAATCATAAAATTTATTCTTATCAGACCGAAATACAATCACAAGTCCAGCCATCTCTTTGCTTCAGTGATCACATGGGCATAGATCCCATCAACCGAACACAAAGAAACTTGACAATATGATGCTGCCTTTACTCATCAATATGTGTGTGTGTGTGTGTGTGTGTGTGTGTGTGTGTGTACATATATCTATACATATATATATATATACATATATCTATACACAGATATATATATATATATATATATATGAAGAAACTCCCATTGCTTCTGCACAGCACTTTACAAATTCTTCTTACCAAGAAAATCTTATCTCTAGAGATTCTATTTACTGTTTCTTCAGAATTCTCATTCCACAACCATGATCAACTCAAAAAGGCTCATTCACTTAGCAAGGAAGTGGCAAGACAATTCTGCAATGAGGTGCCGGAGAATCTCCTTCCCGAGAAGTGGTTCAGTTCAGACCACATCGGCTGCCGGTAAAGGTCATTTTGTTGTGTACACCCTAGATAAAATGAGATTCACAGTGCCATTGGAATATCTCAGAACAAGTGTCTTCATAGAGCTATTGAGAATGTCTAAAGAGGAATTTGGACTTGCATCTGATGGACCTCTCACTCTGCCTTGTGATAGTACTTTCTTGAATTATGTCATCACATTGGTTAAAGGATGCATGCCTGAGGATCTAGAAAAGGCTTTGCTAACTTCTCTGTCAACGTTGCCTTTTCCAGCTTCATCTTCTCTTGCTCTAGAACAACGCCATCACCAAACACTTATTTATAGCTACTGAAAAAATAAATTCTAGACCAAGTGTATACATGTTACCCAGTTTTGATAGGTATACTTTCTTTAGTTCTGTAAATATCAAATGAAAACCTTTGTTCCATAATTTCTGTCTGCAAACGTGAATGGGAGTCATCTATACATAGATTCCGATGAACTATCAAGCTAGTTTAACGTATCAGACTATCAATTTCTTCAGAATTAACTTTTTTACTATAAAGGAAGAGAAATCCCGAAATAGAAACTTCCCAAAAATCTCCAAGTATGCTATTTACAATTGGTTTTTTTTGTAATCGTTCATCGAATTTTTAGCCTATTTACTCGCAGTGAACCTGATTAGTTCTTAAAAGGGAAAATATGCATCTTTCTAGGGTAATATCTCATTCATAAAGATATCTGAAAGCTGAATAATTTTATTGAATTTGTTAATGATTTGTTTGGATAATGTGTCAAGAAACAAAGAGAAAAGCATCGTCCGTCCAAACAAAGATATGTTTGTAGCCAAGGGAAAATAGAAAATCCAATGAGCACAGATCCTAACTTGGTGGATCATCTGTTGGGTTTTTCTAGGAAATTCAATAACCAGATAATGAACTTCAACGCAAAACCTGACCTCTTAATTCATGGTTTTTTTTTTCCCTATGAATAACCCGACAGAGGAAAAATTAAAGAAAAAGGAGGCTTAACTACATAAATGTTGGTGGTTTGTCATCTGATGTGGATACTGTGCAAGAAGAGTGAAAAATGGCAATCATAGTAAACTCCAACAGTAAATTTCTAAAGGTAAATTGGTTGAATTCCTGCAGAAAAAATCTCATTGTAATGGACTAGTTTGAACTGCAAATTTCAACTTGTTTGGCAGGGTCATGAAAATCTTGGGTACAACAAGCTATCTACGGATACCCAATAAATATAATCTTCAGCCCTTTGGTTCAGGATGACTTGCATATGAGCAGCCTGTCATTCTGGATCTAACATATGCATGTTATTAAACCACTAGACAGAAAACAAAATGGTAGCTTCTTTGCACTATCTTGTGAAGTGGATGGCAAACATATAACTAAATCTCCCAACCACTACAATAGTTATTCTTATTATATTCCCTCACAAAATTTTGCTTCCCATAAATCCCTGCAAAGCAAAAGCTGAATTCAAGGGAATGTCCCTTGCTTTGTTGATATATAAACAACCCACTTAAATTGCATTCCATCCAACAGATTATTAAGCTGTTATCTATAGCATACATAAAGGCAGGATGATCAGTAGTAAGATGCTCATCAAAATGGCAAGAAGGTGGCAAAAACTAGCTGCTACAAGGCAGAAAAGGATCACACTGCCAATCTTTGAAGGCGATGGCACAGACAGATGCAGCATATCATCAATGCCTAAGAAAGGCCACTTTGTGGTGTACACTGCTGATCAAAAACGCTTTGTGCTTCCTTTGGAATATCTTAACAACAAAGTTGTAAGAGAATTATTTGAATTTGCAGAAGAGGAGTTTGGACTACCAATTGATGGCCCTATAAAGTTACCTTGTCATGCAGCCTTCATGGAGTATGTAGTTGCTCTGACCAGACAGCACGTGGATGAAGATTTGGAGAAAGCTCTGCTCATATCAATAGCTGCTAGTCGATGTTTATCATCTTTGTATCCACGACAAGAAAAACACGACCAGAAATTACTAATTTTGGCTTCTGAATTATATTGTCCCCTGATCTTGAAAATATATAACTAAAATTGTAGCTTCAGAGCAGTAGAAAAATAGAAAAGTTTCTTCATGTTTGATGATGTCTGTTATCACTGCTGATCAGTATAAAGGACATCAGGATATCTGTTGAAGATAGTCAGTACTTAACCTTTCCTGCGTCAATTCTAGAGAAGAATCCTTTGTTGTATATAACAAAAAAGCCCCATTTTGTTTGGCTTTTGGCTTGAATCATTGCAAACCTTACAGTCAAGAGCATGGAGAAAAATGTGGAGGGGACTATAGGAGCCTTAACCTGTTATAACCGAAACAATCAAAAGGCCTTCATACATATAGTTGAACTTTTGCTAACTAATCCGACATTTTCTGAATAAATCTTGTACCAAACATACAAGTCAAAGAATTCAGGACCAGGTGTGTGTGGATGACCACAGTTATAGAATCCTTTTGACAGACCAAATTAACATATAGGCGAGAACCGTCTAACGGATAGAAGTAAAGTTCAGCCATTCATTCGGGGACAGAATTTATGGTATAAATGATTTCATTTGAGATTTACAGAACTAAAGAGAGTATACAACACCGAGTCCAGAATTGATTTCTTCAATAGCTATAAATAAGTGTCTGTTGATGGCTTTGTCCTAGAGCTAGAGAAGATAAAGCTGAGAAATGAGATGTTGACAGAGAAGTTAGCAAAGCTTTCTCCAGATCCTCAGGCATGCATCCTTTAACTAATGACAGTATATAATTGAAGAATGTACTATCACAAGGCAGAGTGATAGGTCTATTGGATGGAAGTCCGAATTCTTCTTCAGACAGTCTTAATAGCTCTCCCAAGACACTTGTGCTGAGATATTCTATTGGAACTGTGAACCTTATGTTATCAGTGGTATACACAACAAAATGGCCTTTGTTAGCAACTGTTGGTTTCTTTACTGCACTACTTCTTGGAAAGGAAATTCTCTTTTGCTTCATTGCAGCCATTTTTTGCCACTTCCTTGCTAATTGAATGAGCCTTTTTGAGTTGATCATGATTGTAGAATGGGGATTTTGAAGAAACTGGAACCGGAAGCCCTGGAGATGAGATTTTCTTGGCAAGAAGTTCTTGTGAAGTTGTGCTGTGCAGAAGCAATGGGAATTTGTTCATATATATATATTGACTAGGAAAGACAGGATCATATGCTTATGTTTCTTTGGGTTGGGTTGATGGGATCTATGGCCATGTGATCATCGAAGCAAATACATGACTAGACTTGTGATTGTGTTTAAAATTCGATAAGAATCAAACTTTCAGAGTAGGCCATAGTCAATTGTTTAGTTGGGCAATTGTCTTCTTCAGCCAGGATTTTGCCTGGAGAGGGTTGGCCTGCTACTTAAAGCTATGTCTATGTGAAAATGAAACAAGCTAGGTAATGAGTAACATCAAGTCTGTTTCAGTTAAATAGGAAAATAAAATAAACTGTCCCCAGCCAAACATATTGTGAATTTACTTGATTGATTGTGACTTTTCTCTACAAATTATGAATGTGCTTAACAACTTATTTATGTTGCTCAACAATAAAATTTTACTCGACCAATTGAAAATTTTACTTAATTAATTGGTAGTTTTATTTTACAAAGGAGCATCTCTTTTGACCCTTAGTGTAAGGGTTTGAGTTCAATTACAGAGTATATATTATTTGTTTTGTTTGTTTTGGATTCATAATTTGTTATAGATTTATTATTGAACTTTATAACTTAAAATGCGTCAACTTAATTAAGAGAACTCAAATTATATAAATTATAATGCAAACTCATCCGCTAATAATGTGAAATGTCACACTTGCTTACTCAGTTTAGACAAATCACACATGATTTGTCCCCCTATCTCATGGATACGGCACCAAAAAATCTGAAAGTCAGTGATTCCTAGCGCAACAACATCACCGAGGTGAATTTGATGGCATACTTATAAGACAGCTGGAGTTGGCACAAAACACATACATTTCCTTCTCAATTGTCCACTAAATCATCATTCTTGTGCTTGACGATGTCTGCGCTTTTGAGCCACTGGTTACTTTGGGCTAGAATGCCATCAAACCACCAGGCAAGAAGAAAGTGAAATAGTTCTATGTATGGCTCCACCTTTATAGCCATTCTTGCTCACCATCAGATGGATTTGCCTCCCTCTCAAGTCGCTGCACTGGAGAAGCAACATTAAAGGCACTGTCTGTACCCATGTGATTATATAACAAACCCACTTCATTAGCCTTCTATCCAGCACGCACACCATTTCAGAATTTCAAGATCCGAAAATTTCTTCTTCAGTAAACAAGAAACAACATGATTAGTGCAAGGAAGCTCATCAAAATGGCAAAGAAGTGGCAGAAACTGGCTGCAAGCAAGCGAAAAAGGATTTCATTCCCAACAGCCACATGGTTTTCTGATGCAGAGAGCTGCAGCACATCGTCTGTAGCTGAAAAGGGTCACTTTGTTGTCTACACTGCAGATGAGAAGCGCTTTGTGATTCCCATGGTATATCTGAAAAACAACGTCATCAGACAGCTCTTTAAAATGGCGGAAGATGAGTTTGGACTTCCAAGCGGCGGACCTATCACATTACCCTGTGATGCAGTTTTCATGGAGTATGTAGTCTCTTTGCTCCAAAGGCATGCAGCAAAAGATTTAGAAAAGGCATTGCTAATGTCCTTAGCTACTGATCGCTGTTTAGCAAATTCCTTAATCCATCAAGAACAAAGCAACCAACAACTTATTAGCAGTTTCTAAAGCAAATTGTTAGATTTAGAATTTTGAAATCTAAGGTTGTAGCTTGATAGCTGACACATTTAATGAACAGACGCAGAAAATTTCTCAAGTTGTCTGGTTTCTGCTAAATCTATGTAGCTATATGATGGCTTTGCTGTTTCCAGCATCTTGCTGGACGAAGTACTCCTGTGAAGGCAAGAAATTTAACAAGTAGTACATGATGCTAAATTCTGTAGCTCTTTGATGAAAGGCCAATGAACCTTGCTTCCATGACTTCAACAACATACCATAAAGTTGGCTATTTTGTGAAAGTGAAATTCAATGGAACTGGGTTAGTTATATGTAGAACATTATAACTGTAAGGTCTGAAGAAAATCTCATGACTTTTCAAGAAATCTCTTCAACCACAACAAGAACTAAATTTCTCGTAAAGGAAAAAAAAAAAGAAAATTTTTTTTGCCTCATAGCAGCCACTAGAATCCTGTTTCTTCACCAGATACGCCCAATGGCATTTCCAAAGACTTCAAGGCATTATCCAAGTACAGCATACTGAACAAAGAAACTGAAAAGACAACAACTCTACCAAGCGAACCTGAAAAATGGAAGTGACTATGTCCTTTAACAAGAAAAAATCCCGAACAAAAAGAACAATAACGTTACATATTACAGCATAAGTAATAAGATTGCGCTCTTATGTATGCCTGGCTTGAAAATGAATTGAAAGTTTACAAATTGAAGTTTCAATAGTCCCCAAGAATACTTGCATTAAATTTATGTAAAGTAATTAACATGAGCACATTCTTGCGGAATAAGTTCAACCTAGGAATAGCTTTTATCTTTGAACGGCTGCTTCCAAGTCTATCAACTTATTTGTTGTAGAATAGTCATCACTTAAACTTTCCTTCATTGATTCTTTATATGAATCCTCTGTTTTTCAGTACAAAAGACCCCATTTAATTTGGCTTCTGGCTTGAATTATTGCAAAGTATATAGTCGATGCATGAAGAAAAATGCAGTGGGGAGTACCGGAGCCGTTCCGTGTTATTACAGAAACATTCAAAAAGCTGAAGGACTTGAATCAGAAAAAGCTTGTGAAATTAGTTGAAATTTTTCTTAAGAAATTTTAATTTTAGCAGAAAGCTTGTACCAAAAGTTACAAGTCAAAGAAATAGGGGTTTGAGGATGACTACTGTTATTGAATATTGTAAACTAACCAAACTAATATATCAATGGAGATCAGATAATTGGTAGAAATAAAATACAGCCAATCATTGAGGACCAGAAATTATGGAATAAAAGTTTTTTATTTTATATTTACAGAACTAAAGAGAGTACACTACATCAAAACTATAACACGTATACTCCAAGTCTAGATTTTATTTCTTCAATAGCTATAAATAAGTGTTTGCCGGTGGCTTTGTCCTAGAGCTAGAGAGGATGAAGCTGAGAAATGGCGTGTTGACATAGAAGTTAGCAAAGCTTTTTCTAGATCCTCAGGGATGCATTCTTTAACCAATGACATGATAGAGTTGAAGAATGTATTATCACAAGGTAGGATGATAGGTCCATCGGATGGAAGTCCGAATTCCTCCTGTCAGTCTTAATAGCTCTCCTAAGACAATTGTGCTGAGATATTCCAATGCAACTGTGAACCGTATGTTATCATTGATGTACACAACAAAATGGCCTTTATTAGTAGCTGATGATTTCTTTGCTGCACAACTTCTCGGGAAGGAAATTCTCTTCCGCTTCATTGTAGCCATTTTCTGCCACTTCCTTGCTAATTGAATGAGCCTTTTTGAGTTGATCATGATTATAGAATGGTGATTTTGAAGAAACTGGAAATAGAAGCTCTAGAGATGAGATTTTCTTGGCAAGAAGATCTTGTGAAGTGTTGTTTAGAAGCAATGGGAGTTTGGCCATATATATCTTGATGAGGAAAGACAGCATCATATGCCCATGTTTCTTTGTGTTGGTTGATAGGATCCAAGTCCATGTGATCATCGAAGCAAAAAGAGATGGCTAGACTTGTGATTGTGTTTAGCCTCTGATAAGAATCAAATTTTCAGAGTAGGGCCATTTTCAATTTGTCAGTTGAGAAATTGTCTTCTTCTACCAGGGTTTCGCCTGGACAGGTCCCGCTTACTTCTTAAAAGCTATGTCTATGTGAAAATGAAATAAACTAGTCAATATCAAGTCTTTTTTGGTTAACCAAGAAAATAAAACAAACTATTAACAATTACAAGGTAGTTAAAATTCCGAATCAGTTATTGATTTCTGCAAAAAAATCTTTTCAATATATAATCCAAGTAATTTTGTCTCATTACTACTGGATTAATAGTTAAGTATGTCTGATAGCCGTCTCAGGACCTGTTTAAAGATTTAGTGTCTTTACAAAAGATTTGGAGTATTGCAGTTTGGAGTAACAAAGTGAAGAATAAAAATCCAATTAGATTGCATGACTTGTTACCGTACATGTTGTTTCGGCTACCACGTGAACAAGAAAGACTTAATAGGATATGGAAGAGGGATCACAAAACTGTGGTTGTCTCGTGTTATCAGCTTACACAAGTCACGCAAGGTTTGTCCCCATTATCACATGGACAGCACCAGAAAAGCTTAACTAGGTGAAATTTCTAATGCAACAAAATCACCAAGAAAAGTTTGACCGCATACTTACAAGACAGATATAGTTAGCATAACACTAACATGCATTTTCTTGTCATTTGACCAATAAATCTACGTTCCTGTGGTTGACAGCGTCCGTGAATTTGAGCCACGAGTGGCTTTGGGCCAGAAAGCCATTAAACCCCGAGTAGAAAGAAAGTTAAATAGCTCGGTGCGAGGCTCCACCTTGATAGCCATTCTTGCCCACCTATCAGATGGATCTGCCTCTTTATGTCACTGCAGATTGGAAGCAACATTGAAGGCACTGTCTATACCCTTGTGATTATATAACCAGCCCACTTCATTAGCCTTCTATCCAGCAAACAAACCATTTCAGAATTCCGAGATCCGACAACTTCTTCTTCGGTAAACAAGAAACAACATGATTACTGCAAAGAAGCTCATCAAAATGGCAAAGAAGTGGCAGAAACTAGCTGCAAGCAAGGGAAAAAGGATTTCATTCCCAACTACCACAAGGCTTTCTGATGCAGAGAGCTGCAGCACATCGTCTGTAGCTGAAAAGGGTCACTTTGTTATCTACACTGCAGATGAGAAGCGCTTTGTGATTCCCTTGGTACATCTGAAAAACAACGTCATCAGATAGCTCTTTAAAATGGTGGAAGATGAGTTTGGGCTTCCAAGCAGTGGACCTATCACATTGCCCTGTGATGCAGTTTTCATGGAGTATATAGTCTCTTTGCTCCAAAGGCATGTGGCAAAAGATTTAGAAAAGGTATTGCTAATGTCCTTCGCTACTGGTCGCTGTTCAGCAAATTCATTCATCCATCAAGAGCAAAGCTACCAACAAACACTTATCTGTAGCTTGTAAAGCAAATTATTAGATCTAGAATTTTGTTATCTAAGATTGTGACTTAATAGCTGATAAATTTAATGAACAGACACAGAATTTCTCAAGTTGTCTAGTTTGTGCTAAATCTAAATACTTATATGACGGCTTTGCCGTTTCAAGCATCTTGCAAATTTTTAAACTGAGTGATCAGAGCAATTTCGGAAAATCTGGAATATAAGACAATCATATCTATTCATATATAGCTTCGCAAAGGGGAAAATATATACAGAACAACATGATCATGGCACAGAAAGCAAAAGCAGACTAGGAAGTTAGGAAATGAAAGTATATATAAAACCACAACTCAACAGATACAGAGGAACGTAATCTTAATTTCACTAGAATCATTTGAAATATCAACATTGATCGTATCAAAGTTGTATTTTTCAAGCAGGACCAAATATCAAACTCCTGCCAAGGCTAGAAAATCATTTGGATCTCCAACTTATTAACAAGTATTACATATTACATATTTCGTGAAGTTCTTTCAAGGAAAGGCTAAAATTGGAATACAATGGAACTGGGTTGGTTATATATGAAACAGTAAGGCCTGAAGACATTTCATTTGTTGGAGATTTTTTTCAAGAAATCCCTTAAACCAAAATAACAAAGTAAATATGTGTCAGGATTAAAAGAAAAGAGTACGGTCTTATGTACATTTCCATGCCTTGCTTGTAAATCAATTGAAAGTTCAACATAAGAGTAGCATTTGTCTTTCATCACTGCTCCCAAGTCCTTCAACATACTTGTTGTTGAATACTCATTTAACCTTTCCTGTTCTCATGAAGAATCCTCCATCTTTTACCAAAATAAAAAAGGCCCATTCAGTGTGCATTTTGGCTTGAATCATTGCAAAGTTTACAGTCTGAGGCATGGAAGGGAGTACAGGAGCCCTCAATTGTCATAACAGAATACATTCAAAAAGCTGATGGACTTATGGTTGAACCTTTACTGACTAAATTGACATTTTCAGATAAAATCTTGTAACAAACATTGCAATTCAAAGAATACAGGTGTGTAGAATGACTTCTGTTATTGAATTTTATTGACTGACCAAATTAATATATCAATGAAGATCAGATAATTGATAGAAGTAGAATTTAGACAATCATTGGGGAACAGAAATTATGGAACAAGAGATTCATTTGATATTAACAGAATTGAAGAGAGTATACTACATCAAAACTTTGTAACATGTGTACACCAAGTCTAGAATTGATTCCTTCAACAGCTATAAATGAATGTTTGTTGATGGCTTTGATCAAGAACTAGAGAGGATGAAGCTGAGAAATGACATGCTGACAAAGAAGTTAGCAAAGCCTTCTCTAGATTCTCAGGGATACATCCTTTAACCAATGACATAACGTAGTTGAAGAATGCACTATCACAAGGCAGAGTAATAGGTCCATCGGATGGAAGCCCGTATTCCTCTTCAGACAGTCTTAATAGCTCTCCGAAGACACTTGTGCAGAGATATTCCAATGGAACTGTGAACCTTGTGTTATCAGCGGTGTACACAACAAAATGGCCTTCATTAGATCCTGAAGATTTCTTTGCTGCACTGCTTCTTGGGAAGGAAATTCTCTTCCTCTTCGTTGCAGCCATTTTCTGCCACTTCTGGCTAATCGAATGAGCCTTTTTGAGTTGATCATGATTTTAAAATGAGAATTTTTGAAGAAACTGGAACTAGAAGCTCTGGTGATTCTATTCTCTCGGTAAGAAGATCTTGTGAATTGGTGCCGTGTAGAAGCAATGAGCGTTTGGTTATATATATATATATATATATTGATGAGGAAAAGACAGCATCATATGCCTATGTTTCTTTGTATTGGGTGGATAGGATCCATAGCCATGTGATCATCGAAGTAAAGAGATAGCTGGACTTGTTATTGTGTTTAGTTTCTGCTAAGAATCAGTTTTTTTAGTGCAGGCCATTGTCGCTTGTTAGTTAGTGGAGCAATTGTCTTCTTCTGCCACTATTTTGCCAAGGCAGATTTGACCTAGTACTTAAAACTGTCTATGTGAAAAGAAAAATAAACTATTAACACTGACAAGTTAGTTAAAACTCTGAATTAGTTCTTGATTTCTAAAAGGAATCTATTCAATTTTATAATCCAACCAATTTTTTCTCGTTATCACTTAGTTAATAATTAACTAAGCCTGCTAGACTTCTCAAGGCCTTTTTAAACATTGTGTCCTTCCAAAAGATTTAGTATAATACAGATTGTAAGCAACAAAGTGACAAAAGAAATCCAAACAGGTTGCATGACTTGTACCTGTCTATGAGATTAGCTGAATTCTGATGCAATAGCATTGCCAAGATCAGTTTGATTGCATGCTTATCCGACAGTTATAGTGGGCATAATACTTGTATGCATTTTCTTGTCGCTTAATCAATAAATCTACATTCTTGTGGTTGACAATTTCTCTGATTTGAGCCACCAGCGGCTTTGGGCCAGAATGCAATCAAAATTATATGCAAGGCTCCACCTTGATAGTCATTTTTGCCCACCATCAGATGGCTTTGCATCCCTTAAGTCCCTGCACTAGGGAAAGCAACACTAAAAACTGTCCATAGCCATGTGAATGTATCCATCCCACTTCTTTAGCCTTCTATCCAGTAGACAGAGCATTTCAGAATTTCAAGATCCAATAGTCCATCTCTTTTTGTTTCCAAATCTCCTTCTCTGGTAAAAAAGAAACAACATGATCAGTCCAAAGAAACTAATCAAAATGGAAAAGAAGTGGCAGAAACTGTCTGCTATCAAGCGGAAAAGAATCTCATTGCCAAGAACCACTTCTAGGGCTATTGATTCTGAGAGCTGCAGCACACCATCAATGGCTGAAAAAGGTCACTTTGTTGTCTATACTTCTGATGATAGGCACTTTGTGATTCCCTTGGTATATCTGAAAAACAATGTCATCAGAGCGCTCTTTAAAATGGCATAAATGAGTTCGGATTGCCAAGCTGCTCCCTATCACTTGCCATGTGATGCAGTTTTCATGGAGTATGTAGTCTCTTTGATACCAAGGCATGCAGCAAATGATGTAGAGAACGCATTGCTAATGTCCTTAGCTACTAGTCAGTTGCAGCAAACTCAAAATATAAAGACAATAAAGTCTTTTCACAAATTCCTTCACAACAGTGAAAACACATACCGATAACAGATCAACATGATCATGACACAAAAATCAACAGAACTTCCCTTAATTCACCAGAATCATTTGAATTAACATGACATTATAGTCCCTATTGTCATGTTATCTTACCTTTCAGCATTTTCTAGGAGGGCCAAATATTAAACTCCCAGAAAGCTAGAAAATCATTTGGTTCACATATAATTCTGTCCTAGCTCCTGTCTTCTTCTCTCTTTTTACTTCATTCCCTTTTTTTTCCATATTTTCTGCTTAGTATCTATGATCTGTCAAAATCTTCTAATAAGTAGTAGGATTAGGTTCCATGGCACCATAATTTTTTTCTACAAATTTTTATACTGTAATTAGATTGTTGGATCAGCACACCTTCAATGGCTGAGATTAATTTGTACAACATGCATTCATTTTAAAACTTTCATTTCGGAGGATAAATGCAATGAGATAAAAGTAAGAAAGCCACTGGCCATTGAAACATCTGGCATGCTAGAGTTAGAAGCTTTTTTATGTGGACATGATTCATCCAGAATTAAAAATCATTCAAAAAGGTTGTAATGAATGAGACTGAGCTTTCAGTATTATGATATTGCCAGAGGAATTTTACTTCCTTCCCAATACGTGTCACATGAGATGGGTCAGTCAGGTTGCTTCTGTAATTAGTGTTCCTTGCAATCAAGAAACATTTCTGTAAAATTTTCTTTTGACCTCTGTCAAACTAAGTTTTCTTTTGTTGCCATTTATGTGCATGATCCTTTTGATCTACCTGCCCAGCTAGAGAATCATTTACAGAAATGAGTGAAAATATTCAAAATTTCTAATTACATTCTCTCTAGCAAAGTCTGCTGCATCTACAAGATGTAATTTTGACCAATATTTCAATTACAAACAAGTACATGCTGGTTCCTCTGTCCTTGATGTAAAGATGATGAAAATGAGCAGCAAGAGGAAATTACTGACATAAGCTTAGCTTTCTCTTCATTCTTTGCCAGCCCCCTTCGTATGAATGACACCACGTACTCCAGGAACAAGGAATCACATGGCAATGTAATGGGACCATATCTCGGCAAACCAAACTCCTCCTTGGACATTTTCAAGAGTTCTCTGAAAATATCATTGTTAAGATATGGAAGAGGAATCACAAAACGCTGATTATCTCGTGTAAACCACAAAATGACCCTTGTTAGCCACTGGTGATTAAGTGTTGGACCAGTTTGAGTTCATACTACTATCTGCCTTTTGCAACAGGATTCCTTTTCTCCCAATTTCAGCTGCCTTTCGCCACTTTCTTGACATTTCCATGAGCTTCTTTGTCCTGATCATGCTGTCTCACTGAAGAAAGATTGGCAACAAAATTGAATTTTGATTGTTGTAACACTATGAATCTGGTTGTTTGCCTCTGTGAAAATAATCAAAGATGGGCTAGTTATATACTCAAACAGCTGAAGATTTCCGACCACATGTAACTTTCCTTATGACGGGCCACAATAGAGCAAAATCATGTGACGGTTTTAAGGAGCTAGAAACCCTTAAGCCATGACATGTTAGGTTGTGCCGGAAAATCAACAGATCGAAAGAACATCAACAAAGTCTATACATTGAATGTGTAAATGATCTGACATTGTACTGGGTCCGATCAATTCATCACTCGAACTTATCACCACGTTTCTATAACCATAGGATCTTGTACCAAATCCTGATGTCCAGACTATCAACAGATTTATTTAGTATATCAACAAACAGAACATGTGCTAGTTGTTTTGTCCTGAAGATCAATGAGCATACATGTGAAATAGTACTGAAAGTCCTGGACCTCTGTCGCCATCGGTCAGTTGGGGTCTTCTAGAACTTGCTTCCTAATTTGTTAGGAAACAAATGAAAGCAAATAGAATTGTGTGACTGAAAGCATTTGAGTCTTCGGATATTGCAGTCCAAGAGGTGACTTGCGTGAGAAAAAAACTCTTTATAAAAACACTAAAGAAGGTTTTGTTTGAACCACATACGCATTTCTCGTCTGGTGGTTCACCCAGAACATGTTGGGGCCAACATACTATTTGTGCCTTCCACATGCCTTGATTTTCCAAATCATTTTCCATTGCAAAATTGCAAAAGCTACTCCTTCATTGATGTTCACGACATAGCTTATCTCAGTTTTGTGGCTCTCAAACACTCGAGCAATAAAGATTCAACAACTCTTGACCCAGCGACCGCCTTTAATCTACATGGCAGGGAATTTGCTGATTGTCTGCTATGCAATCAGCACATGATTATGCACCAAGAAGCCTTACACAGAGAACCCACATGCCAAGAAGTTCTATGTGGCCTTCTAGTATGAAGCCAATGCAATTTCATCTACTTTCCACTCAACTCAACCATTCCATCTCAGAGTTTTAAGAACCAAGTCTTCTCATCATTCTCTAGAAAACTTCGCACATTCCACAAAACATGATCAGCCCCAAGAAAAGATTGCAAGGAAATGGCAGAAGCTAGCTGGTCTCAAGAGGAAAAGAATTTCATTTCCAAGAGCGAACACTTCATCAGTAGCAGACAGACCATTTTGTTGTCTACACATCAGATCAAAACCGATTTGTGTTTCCCGTTTCATAGCTCAACAATCATATCTTTCAAGAATTCCTGACAATGTCAGAAGAAGAATTTGGACTACCAAGCAGTGGGCCAATTACATTACCATTTGATGTAGTTTTCGTGGAATATGCAGTTTCGTTGATCCAAAAATGTGTTGATAGAAATATGGAGGAAGCTCTGCTTATGTCTATAGCTAGCAGTAGATATTTATCATCTCATAATTCTCTGCTTCATGATCAGACTATTAGCCAAAAGTTGGTAGTTTGTAGCTGTTAATCACTTGATGTATGACCACACAAAAATTTTGTAAATGATCAACAGCTATTGTAGTTTAATGAATTTTAGTAAAAAGGTCTACCGAGTTCTTCAGCTTCGTTGTTAATTTTTATGGTAAATACAGAACAAGATTGGACTAAACTAAGGCTGTTGCATACCATATTAATGCTCATTTTCCTTGCATAAATTTATTGGTAATAAGATGTTAGATATTGTATGTAACAAATTCTGAAGGAATATTCCAATATTGCATGCTGATGACGACCAATCATTTTTTAATTTTTTTTTTCTTTTTGTTTGCTGTTAGAAAATTGACTGTCAGGTTTCTGTTGTTTTCCCTTTAAATTCCTCAGGATTGCAGCACAAACCTACAGTGGAAGAGGCTTCTCAAATACTATGATAGCTTACCGTGAAGTGGTTGTTCGCTCTGGGACAAAGAGACGGCTGGCTAGTACTCTCAAAATTGGGCATAAAATTAGTGTCTCAAGTTGTGCATTACTGCTCAACTTTCGACTCAACATGAAGCTAGATAAGAATTACATTTCAAGAACTCACTTAGAGCTCTTTAAAACTCATTGCCGCCCAAGTCACTATGCTTCATGGCTGCCCGATTCATTAATTAGTCTCATAGTCGACTATGAGTCTTAAGTTTTTTCTTCTTAGAGTTATTGTCTTGTATTAGATTCTATAAATGTGGCCATATAAAATTAGATTGGACCACATTCAGGCGGCTACGTATAAGTTTAATACTAATTTTCCTTGCAGAAAATTTGTTTTTAATAGTATTACATGTACCAAATTTTGAAGTAATGATCCAATTTTGCCTGCTGATGGACAAAGAAGATTGATTGTCTGGTTTCCGTCGTTTTTCTCACAGTTCTCCAACATTAATAGCAACACCTACAGTCAAAGGCTGCTTCCTCTGGTGCTGTATGATCGCCCACCATTCTTGCCAACCACGCCTTCTGGCTGCACGACTTTTCTTCTATTAATTTACTAAACAAGGTTACTTATTTTATAGGAAGCAATATCATCAGCTAACCATCCACTTTAATTATCAGATAATCAACTGAGACTTTTTCTTTATCAAATCCTGTACATATTTCCTTTAATTTAAGGGATGCTTACTCTCTCCTTGTGTTCCCATAGAAAAAATTATCCGAAGTCAAATCTTCCTTTCACATTACAAATTCAAACTATTTTGTTGTTTCAGATTCTCCAAGCTTTCGATTTTCTATCACAAAAAAACAACACCAATGGCTGCTTAAGATCACCCACCAACCATGCTTTTTGGCTGCACAATTCCATCCCTCTCAATCAAATAAATGTTCGAGATGTACACCAAAGCTATGGGCCAGTTGAAAAACCTGATGGAGACACAAAAATTTAAAATCTTTCAATTGAATAACAAATGAATTCAATTGTTTGAATAGATTAAAATCCATTCGTTTGATTTACCAGAGAAATAAATTAAGTTATATAGTTTATAATACATCAGCTACTGTAACAATAAATAAACGAGGCTTCGAGTCAAAGAAAGATAGAGATCTTAGGCAATTCCCCTAATTTGCTTAGGTGTAAACATATATTAATGTTATAGCATGCTTAAGGGTGGGAATCAGGATGATTCTAAATCTAAATTTTAAAGATTTTAGACAAATTTTTAAAGTGTGATTTTTATAATTTTAATATTAAATTAAAAAATAAATAATAATATAAAAACTAAAACTCTAACTTTAAAAAGTTCTATTAGACTTTCAGCAGTTTCCATGAATTATTCTCAAACTATATCTAGCAAAAACTTAATATTATATTGAAAAATGAACAGAATATAAGATTTAAAAACCTTAGATCAAGTTTTGGGACTCTCCTGTCGTCTGTGTCGGTTATCCATTACAAGCTCTGGTGGAAACAAGGGCAGCTATGCATTGATTACAATTGGCAGTACTTATTTGAATTTCAATAGAGAACCCCCATAATCAATCCTTATTTTCCGGTCAAAGTTAAGCAACATAAAGATAAGGGCAATGACTTCATGATTAATACACTATGCATACTTGCGTGTGTTACATCTGACCAACTTAAATTTGAGCTGACTAGCCTACCTGGGAGTGGTTAATTACTGCCTATTATATAGTCATAGCTTCAGGCAAAATTGGTTGGCTGATACATGCAAGATCTCTTTCATTTCTTTATTACATTCAATGTCAGTAGAATATTTACCAACTTTGTTTGCTTATTCCAAGCTGAATATGAGCGTCATGACCGAATATTATAAACCAATTTGATTAATTAATTGAGTACATCTTTTAAGACCAAATTAATTTCTTCTGCATGTGATTGTTGAGCTCCTGTATATAAGGAGATCACAGATAGAGTGGGGAACAGTTAGGAAAGAAGAGAGATTAGTTCAGACTTTTAGAATGGGGGAAGTTGATGAAGTTAATTATTCCAATCCTGTAACACCGAGGGTAGTTTCTGCGCCGGCAACGCCGCCGATATCGGCCCCTCCGTCGCAGTTCCACTCGCCGTCTCTGTCACGTTCACCTCTGCTACAGCCCGTTGACCAGATAGAACCTGCTGGCAAAACCCCGAAAACTTCAACCCCGAGAAATGCAACTCCGAGAAATTTGACCCCGAAAATCCGAACTCCGCGTTTTATCACTCCACTGGGAAGCCCTATCAGAAAAGCACTTAAACTCACAAGGCTTGATCCTCATGACGCTTGGCTTCCCATCACTGAATCCCGCAATGGAAATACTTACTACGCTGCGTTTCATACTCTCTGCGCAGGAATCGGAATTCAAGCTCTTGTTCTTCCCGTTGCCTTCCCTATTCTTGGCTGGTAATTTATTGCTTTTTCTTCCACCCCCTTTTTTTTTACTACTTTCAGCTTTTCTCCTTCATTACTCAGCTGTTTTGACGATCATATGCCCTTGATTTCAGGGCGTGGGGAATTATAGCTTTGACATTGACGTTCATATGGCAACTTTACACTCTCCACATACTAGTGCAACTCCACGAAAATGTCGAAACTGGGGTGCGATACAGCAGATATCTTCAACTTTGTATTGTAACTTTTGGTGAGCATTTGATTTTCTTCCAAGTGCTTTTAAGATTAAAAAAAAGAATGCCTTTATTAATATTGAATTTGATCGAATATATATTCTTATTTCAGGCGAAAAGCTAGCAAAATGGATCGCCGTCATCCCGCTTCTGCAGCTCTCAGCAGGGACATGCTCTGCCCTGATAATCATCGGAGGTTCATCGATGAAAACGTTCTACCAAACTGTGTGCGGCGCGACATGCACATCGCAACCATTAACAACAGTCGAATGGTACTTGGTTTTCACTTGTGTAGCAGTTATTCTATCTCAGCTGCCTAACTTAAATTCCATCGCCGGCGTATCGCTGATCGGCGCTGTCTCGGCCGTCGGATATTGTACGATCATATGGGTGGTCTCAGTCGTCAAGGGTAGGCTGCCTGGTGTATCGTACAATCCGGTTCAAATAAGTTCGGCAGATATTCTTAGAACAGTTGATGTCCTTAATGCTCTTGGTATCATTGCTTTTGCATTTAGAGGCCACAATCTTTCCCTTGAGATTCAGGTAAATATAAATTTCTTTCGTTTTAGCTCTTATTATATGTATAGATAGATAGATAGATAGATATGAATGATAATTTCATTTTGGTAACTGATTTGGTTGGCTACACAGGCTACAATGCCTTCAAGTGAGAAGCATCCCTCAACTGTGCCAATGTGGAAGGGTGTCAAATTTGCATATCTTCTTGTTGCAATGTGCTTATATCCTATTGCAATTGGTGGCTACTGGGCATATGGCCAACTGGTACAATTTTTTTTCTCTCCAATTTTCATCCAAAGTTTTCTCATCTTACTGAAACTTACGCATGTATTTATTCTAAACAAGAAATCTTTTTATTTTTTCCTATACTCACAGATACCGTCAGGAGGCATGCTTACAGCTCTATACGTATTCCACGCCCGCGACACCTCACAATTTATCCTAGGATTATCAAGTATATTTGTGATAATCAGCGCAGTATGTTCATTCCAAATCTATGGCATGCCAGTGTTTGATGATCTGGAGTCACTATTCGTAAAGAGGAAGAAGCAGCCGTGTCCCTGGTGGCTCCGAGCACTTTTTCGGGTGTTTTTCGCATTCGCGGTCTTCTTATTTGCCGTGGCAGTCCCATTTTTGGGTAGTATGGCTGGTCTTATTGGAGGTATAGCGTTGCCAATTACATTAGCTTATCCATGTTTTATGTGGCTTAAGGTTAAGAAACCAAAGGCATACAGCCCTATGTGGTTCCTTAATTGGGTACTTGGTGTCTTAGGAATAGTACTTAGTGGATTATTGATTGCTTCTGGGATTTATCTTTTGATTAAGACTGGAATTAAGCTCAACTTCTTCAAGCCTGAATAAATTAAGAAGATTAATTAGTATAGTTTTTTAGTCGTCCAATATCGGTTTAACTATGTCCACTTCAACGTCAATTCTGAAAACATTTGGAGAAATCAGCTCTCATAGTACACGCACAGAATTCAACCGCCAATCTCAAGCTAAGCATGCAGAGGTGAACACCACCGATCAGAAGTGATGGTTCTCAAGATGGGAGAGTGTTTTATGAACCAAATAGAGGGAAATATTGTAGAATATTTGTTTTGTATAATTATATTGTTTCTCTGAGACTGAAATTTGTAATGGAATTATTTTTCAGAATTTTCAGTTCCCTACTTCCTGCTCCCTAATTCTGCCCATGAAGAAATAGTTCTTGTATGGCTTACATCTATATTTTTGTAGTTGAACTTTGGCTCCTCTTGCGACTTTTATACTTAAAAAGCGAAACATATGGTGCAAAACTCTTCAGAATTTTTGAGCACCATGAACAATTACAACGAAAATATTTGCAGTGCCCACTGATTAATACCCATGGTATATAAGTTGAAAGCTGCAGATCAAAAAATGGCACAGTTGGCCCGCAAATTAACTATGAAAGTCGACTGCCCATTTGTCAAAGCACATGCTGTCACTTCGATTAAAGTTTCGTCACCATTGATGGACTCTGTGAACGAGTAGTTTTAGTGATTCCCTCGTTTGTTCACAGTCAACAACATTAACTCAGTTGATAAAAAGCAGAAATGGTCCAAGTCGGGAATATCCTGAATGCCAATGGGCTGATTGTGGTTGCCTTTCAGAGGTCATAGTCTTGAGCTTGAGATTCATGTACTTTTCGTTCGAGCAGAAAATAACCATCCTGTCAAACGCTGTGCAGAGGAGTCACAGTTTCATATCTAATAACCATGTGCTTGTTTATCTTTCTCAATCTAAGCAAATACATATCAGTGATCTGCACAAATCAAATAAATTAGTTAAAACTTCGGTAACAATGGGCATTATTTGATTCCAGGTTCCTGTACATGGAGGATTATTAGCTGCATTTCGGCAAGTGCATGGCCACGACACATAAAAATATGTGATGGGCATGGTATACCTACTAGTACTAGTAAAAAGCCCTAATTCATTCCAAATCTAAGCCATGCGGGTTTTCGACAAACTTGGAATTCCGGCACGTCGACGAGAAGAAGAAAAGGAGTACAGGATGGGGACATGTTTCCAGTTCTTCATCGGCGGCTTGGCAATCTTCATGGCAGTGACCCATCCGTGGAAACCTCTCGTCGGAGGAATTGCCTTACCTTGGACGTATGTTTATCCATGTTTCATGTACATTTCGATAAAAAGAACCCCGCCTAAATGGCTCCATGTCGTGGCTGAATTTGGCACTCGGTTGGATAGGCATGATTTCCAGTGTAATGTTAGTATGTAGGCAGCAGCGGTGTGGAATTTGGCTGACAAATGCTTACATGACTACTTCTTTAGGCATCAAATCCCAAACATATACTTACCTACAATTTGACACGGAAACTAAGTGCACTCAAAGTTTTATAACTCTTAATAAAATTCTTTTCTTACAGTGCCTGTACAACTTCACAGAATAGCTACAGTCAGGCAAAGAACACTACTGTAAAACTCCAACAAATTCCTATAAAAAAGTGCAAAAATAAGATTATCAAAGTTTTTTTTTATATTATAAAAATGCTGAAAAAAATATTAATATGTCTTTTCAGCTAACTATCATGTGACATTATTAATGACATTTAGCAATTAAATTAAACACACAGATAGTTGTGGATTAGTGGTATATAACATCGACAAACAATATGTCTTTGTAATATTTCTGGTATCATTATAAATATTGATATTTTCTCTCACAATAATGACTGCCCACATTCCATGCAATTTCTCTTGCATCGTTATTTTTTTTATTATAAATGCTTGTCTCCAACAACAGCAAAGGCAGCTTTGCCCTATTCGGACGGCATCGTTTGAGAACTACAGGAAGATTTTGTTCCCATTTTCATCTCTGTGCTGTATTGCATGTGCATGTGCTTGTGCTTCTCCATAACATCTCAATAATCTTATAAACTAATCAACTAATTATAATTATATTATTTACTTGATTCCCAATTCACCCATCTCTTTTTTATAATTAGTTATGTGCAGCTGTCCAAATTAAATTGGATCTTGCTGACTTACTAAGAATTATTAATTATATAATTATTGCATATTATAGCGGCATGGGGTCAGACAAAATTGGCTGGCTGATACATTCAAGATATCTTTCATTTAATTAGTTAATTAAAGTACTTCTTTTTAATTTTAAGTTCCGTATATGAGCAGATTATAGTAGCAAGGAAGAGTAAACAAGAAGAGAGATCCGATCAAACTTGTAGAGTGGGTGAAGTTGATGAAGTTAACTCCAATCCTGTAACACCAAGACCAGTTTCTGCGCCGGCAACGCCGCCGATATCAGCTCCTTCATCTCAGTTTCACTTGCCGTCTTTGTCGCGTTCGCCTCTGCTCAACCCAGTTGATCAGATAAAACCTGCAACTAAAACTCCGAGAAATTTAACCCCGAGGATCCGAACTCCACGTTTTATTACTCCCCTGGGAACCCCTATCAGAAAAGCACTTAAACTCACGAAGCTTGATCCTCATGACGCTTGGCTTCCATCACTGAATCCTTATTTCGAATATTTGGAAAGCCAACGTTCGATGATTTGGAGTCTCTGTACGTAAAAAGGAAGAAGCAGCCATGTCCCTGGTGGCTCCGGGCACTTATCCGGATGTTCTTCGCATTCACGCTCTTCTTACTCGCCGTGGCAGCCCCATTTGCGGGAACTATGGCTGGTCTTGTTGGGGGTACTGCCTTGCCAATTACATTAGCTTATCCATGTTTTATGTGGCTTAAGGTTAAAAAAACCAAAGGCATACAGCCCTCTATGGTGCCTTAATTAGGCACTTGGTGTCCTAGGCATAGTACTCAGTGGATTATCGATAGTCTCTGGGGTTTATTTTGTGATTGAGACGGGACTAAGGTCAGCTTCTTCAAACCTCAATAACTTGAACACATAGATGTTCAAGCCACTTCACTTTAAAGCTGGAATAAGAAGGATAGAGAGGTGAATACCACCGATTAGAAGTGATGGTTCTCAAATTCATTTGTGGGATTGATTGATGGGAGTGTGATATTATGTACCAAATAAAAACCAATTAATATTTATAGAATATTTGTTCTGTATAAAATATTGTTTCTCAAAGACTGAAACGGATTTTTTTTTTTCAGAATTTTCAGTTCCCTACTTCTTGCGCACAATTGCACCCCATCCTTTTTCACAATGAAGGCTTAGCTCTTACAGGGCTTACTTCTATGTTCCTAGTTGTATTTTGGGCCTACACTGGCTCAAAAAAATCAAGATGCAATTATATCTTATTAAGATATACTTAATACTTTTAATTATTATATTAATTTTTTTAAAATTTTATATTTATATTTTAAATTTTTTATATTATATATTTTAAATTTACAGTTAATCGTTAATTGTTTCTACCGTCTTTCTCAAGTATTATAACTTATTTTAAATTTTTATTTTATAATTTAAATTTTACGTTGATAAATATAAAATACATGAAATTATATCTTCATTAAGTCCACGCTATTTTTGCAACTTCAATACTAAAAAGCAAAAATAAAATAATAAAAGTATAAATTAAAAAAAAAAGGAAGATCAAATAAAATAAAATAATCAATGACCATTCAAGGTTGAAAAAAAATAATTATCATGATTCATGAGCATAAGAAACCATTCAATTCCACCAAATATCACATATTTGAGATGTGCTAGATTCTTTATATATATATATATATATATATAATACTTGCAATTACACGAGAACCCAATAAATGGAACTACTTTTTTTGTTTATTTCAATTAAATATTGTTGTTACGCAGAGAATTATAGAAATTATTCTTTGATTTCTTGGCATCATCGTGTCCAATGCACTAACAATTGACCAGTAAGGAATAAATATAAAAGATATATAATAATATCATATTCATTTATGTAAATAAATTTATATACTTACTTAAAAGATAATATTTAAACATATTGCATCGCTAATATCAAATATTATGGGTATATACTATTATTTACTCTTTTTTTTTTGGTTCATAGACCTAGAAGCCTATGCAAAAATTACTTGTAACTTGGTCTTAATTATAAAGTATATGTGAATATTAATTTTCATGAACAAAATTTATTAATTTTAAAATAAAAAAGCGTGTAAGTGTGTGTGTGTGTATAACATAAATTCATAAAATAAGGGGATAAATCCTGTGGTATGTCTCTATCATTTGAAATTTTCTCCCAAATTATTTTTACTAAAGAAAGAAATTGTCAATTTCCTGTGATTCTTTATCACGACAAAAAGACTATGATTACACTTGGAAAGTTTAGGAGATTGCAGTGGAAAACTTTTGATTTTGTCCAATATCTGCATAATATGACCACCATGAATTGTCACAAAGCGCACTTTCACTAACACCCCACGATAGGTAAGTTGAGAACTGTGGGTTAAAGCATGGCACACTTGCCAACAGATCAACCGAAAATCCTCCATGAAATGGACTGCTGTTTGTCACAGTCATGCTGTCACTTCGGTTAAAGGTTTCTTTCATTCATCCACTCACTCAGACTACTCAATCTTGCTCTTAGGATCAAATATAATAAAGCAAAAAGGAATTGATGCTTAGAAGTGTAAGAATTAACTGATACCAAATGGCATAGATGCTAGCTCTCTTTGTTCTTGACTAAGTCATATATGAATATCCTTCTATCTGGCTGTTCATGGCACTGAAAAATTGGATTTTGTTTCTCTTCCTGAAGAGATTATGATTCTTCTGCTACCCATTTGATGGAAGAATTCAAGAAATTGTCTTGTTCTGGAAGCATATATAAAGTGGTTCACATTAGGAATTTTGCTGCATCAGCGTCCAAGACAAAAGAATCAAATCGAAATATCGATTGTTTTGAGACAGTGGGAATTGCCCACTAAACATGCAGGACTATTTTAAGATTTTTTGCTGCCAAATGTTATCCACATGCAGGCAAAATCCAAGGCTATTTTAGTGTTGATAACATATAAAATGAGCAATAGAATGAAGAGAATAGAATAGTCTTTGTTGAGTGGAAGAAAATTTCTAAGAGAAAAACCTGAAGAGATATCGTGGAACTGGACCAGAATTATCTTCCCATTTAAAGAATGTACAAGATTATGACTAATAATCCATTAAAGATATCCTAATTCCATCTGTAGTCCGACCTTCATTGCTTAAACTCTCAAATGGTCAATGGTGGACACTTGAAGTGTCCCCACAAAGTGAAGTCTTGTCTGGACGAAAAAGGAACGCCCAATCGTGGTGCAATGCCACCAACATTTGCTGCCCAATCAGTTCACTATATTGCAAACAAGTTACTAATGGGTGTGGAACTGCTTAGCAATTTCAAGAAACAATGGTGACCAAATGCCTAATCCTTAACTTTTCCATCCACTTAAAAGCAACTTTATTTAATAATAAAATCATTAGAAAGTAAACTATCATACTAGACTTCCATTAACACCAAATTTCACGCTTTATTTACTTTAAAAGAAAATAAGGTTTAGGATTTAGTTAATTTAGAAGTATTGCTTATATTAAAAGTTTTATTTGGAGAGCGTAGCAAGTCTCTCCTCGTCAAAAATCACCTTTAGAACGAAAGGCAAAAATCAAATATCAACAGACAGAGAACAAATTTAGGGGTTAACTGGGGAAGTAATCAACAAAATTTTCTTTCTTTTTTGTTCTAATTGATCACTATAAACTAGTTCATGCATACTCGGAGTACGCAAATCGTTAAATTCAGGAGTCCAAAAGGCCCTTCTTTTTAATCTGCGATCTTGCCTGCCTCTTGCTGGTTAAAGTTTTAGAGTAAAGCAAAGTAGTGTTAATGCAGTTGAAAGTGCTTCGACTACATCTGCTTTCTTACGAGTGTCCCAGAACTTTCTCGCAAAGACAATGACAATATGCATTTCCACTCTCTCTCTCTCTCTGTTAAAGAAAAGCAGCGCTGTTTGAGAATCCCAAAATTAGAATTTTAAGTGTAAAATTAATTATTAATATTATTTATTTTTTAATTTAATATTAGATTCGAAAAAATTTTTATTTTATGAATAATATAATTAGAAGGATACGTGAAAACATATATAGAAATTACATGAAGAAGAATTATTCCGTCAAAGGGAATGTGATTTTCATTTTCTTTTTGAACCTCAACTTTGCATTCTTAAAAGTCTAGAAGGGCATGACGACTAAAATAATTGGGTTTTATCTGAACACATGAAAACCTAAGAGATTCACTCATTCTCCACCATATGCATAAAGTAACACTAACGTCATGATTATTAGATCATCAGGATGATAACATTCCTGATGTTGCAATATAATTTATATACGTGCCCAATTTTTAAGCATGTGAGGGGGTTTTCTGCCGACTGCAGAGGTTTCTGAATTTGCGGACGAGTGAAGCTAGATTGCCTTGTTTTCAGTCAGCATTGCGTCACAGTTTTGCACAATATAAGTTAGGTACGTAACTGTGATCGGCAGAAAATTTCATTTACAGGAAAAAGAAGGAAAGCTTGTACAAATGGGAGAAGTAGCAGAAAAAAGTTTTATGGACAAGTTGCCGCTTTACGAACCCGCAACTAAAAGCCCAGAAGAGCAACTGCAACTGCAAGTCATTAACATGGAATCCTGCGGGTCTTCAAGTAGAAGCGTACATGGTAGCTTCATCGAGTCCTGCAGGTCTTTGAATGAAAGCATGAATGGCAGCTTCATTGAATCCTGCAGGTCTTTCAGAAGCATAAATGGCAGCTTATATGGTTTCTCAGACGATGGCGATTTAGGTGATAACGTTGCGGATAATCCTCTCGAGGATTGGCTTCCGATCACAGAGTCGAGAAATGGCAACATTTATTCTGCAGTGTTTCATTTAATCTCTTCAGGAATCGGATTCCAAGCACTTGTGCTTCCTGTTGCATTCGCCGCTCTCGGATGGTGAGTTAACCATCACAATTTCCCTCCGATAGCCTCTGATTCCAGGAAATTAACTATGAATATGTATAACCACTTTCCAAGCAATTTTCAATGATTGCAGGACATGGGGAATCATCTGTTTGTCAATAGCATTTGCATGGCAGCTTTACACGATTTGGCTTCTTGTCCAACTCGCTGAATCAATCCCAGGAATTCGTTACAGCAGATACCTCCATCTCGCAATGGCTGCCTTCGGTTAGAAATTAAACCCAGCTTTTTGTCTGAATCACATGTATGCCTTTGATCCATCTGTAAACGAGACTCTGTGTGTGTTGTGTGTGTGTGTGCAGGTCCAAATCTTGGGAAATTGCTTGCCATATTTCCTGTGATGTATCTATCAGGAGGATCATGTGTTACGCTGATCATCACAACAGGTGGGAACATGGAAATCTTTTACAAGATCATTTGCAATGGTGATGCCACGTGTGAAGCCAAGTCATTGACTGGCGCAGAATGGTTTTTGATATTCACTTGCATAGCTATCGCTTTAGCTCAATTTCCCAACTTGAACTCAATCTCAAAGATCTCAATGTTTGGCTCAATCACAGCCGTTGGCTATTGTACTCTGATTTGGACTTTATCCGTCAGAAAAGGCAGGCCAAGTGATGTATCTTATGGCTCGAAAGATGTAGGAAAATCCGAAATGGCTCAGTTCGGAAATATCCTGAATGCCATAGGGATAATCGTGCTTGCCTTCAGAGGGCATAATCTTGTGCTTGAGATTCAGGGTACTTTGCCTTCAAGCAGAAAACAACCATCCTGTCAAACGATGTGGAGAGGAGTCGGAATTTCATATCTTCTAATAGCCATGTGCTTGTTTCCAATCGCTATTGGTGGATTTTGGGCTCATGGAAACCAGGTAAGCGTCCCAAAAATTTACGAGGATTCTTTCTTCATCTGAGCAAATACATATAGTGATCTGCACAAGTCAAATAGATTATCTAAAACTTGGGTAACAATGGGCATTATTTGATTCCAGGTTCCCGTAAATGGAGGATTGTTAGCTGCATTTCGGCAGGTGCATGGACACAACACATCAAAATACATAATGGGCATGGTATACTTACTAGTAATAATGAACAGCCTTAGTTCATTCCAAATCTACGCCATGCCGGTTTTCGACAACTTGGAATTCCGGTACGTCGCCAAGAAGAACAAAAGGTGTCCGGGGTGGGTTCGGACAGGATTCCGGCTCTTCTTCGGCTGCTTGGCATTTTTGATAGCAGTGACATTTCCATTCTTGGGCAGCTTGGCACCGCTCATCGGAGGAATTGCAATGCCTTTGACGTACGTTTATCCATGTTTCATGTACATTTCGATCAAAAAAACTCGCCCAAATGGTGCAATGTGGTGGCTGAATTTTACGCTTGGTTACTTGGGCACAGTTCTGAGTGTTATGTTAGTTGTGGCAGCAGTTTGGAAGCTGGCTGATAAAGGCTTGCATGCCAACTTCTTTAGGCCTTAAATGACAAATCTATACTTTCCAAGAAAAACTGCACACAGTTACATATATGGACATGGCTAGAAACCAGGAGTTCTCAAAGCTTTACAAGTTCATTGTGAGCCCAAGTACCGCAAATGTAATCATAATGACTGCAAAATAAAATTTTTATTTCATAGCTAGAATCTGAATCTTCTTCAATGTCAACTATTATTGCAAAAACAAGGTAGATCACTTTGTTCCTTTGATGCTATTTATGATATCTCTGATACCGAACGAAGTCTCCATAAAAAAGGATCGCATGCATACGTAGAAAGTCGTCCTGACATTACTTGAAAATGTTAAAATTCACCATTTTTGGGGTATTGGCTATAATACTTACAAGTATTATTGTTCTCCACCCCCCACCCCCCTCCCCCCCCTCTCCTCTTTTTTTAAGTATGTTGTACTTAAAACTGAATTTATAAGACTTAAAATGAAAGAAAAATGATATAATAAATAATAAATAATACTTAAAACACATAATAAAAAATTTAAAATATGTTTAAAATTTTTAAAATATAAATAAATAATACTTAAAATGGTTTTAAAAATATTTAAAATAATCTTTAAAAGAATTGAAAAATAAAAATAACAGAATTCATATATACTACAGTAATCCTAATTTTTTGACTCCTATGAAAGTTTTTATTGGTAATTAATTATCAATGCATAGGCAACCCCACGCGAAATCTTGAGCAGAAATTGCAATACTTAAAGCAAAGGTCCTTGAAGCTGAAAATGAGGATAATTGATTGATGTTTCTTGTATCAAAAAGCATGAATTGCCTTGTGAGACTGCATATTACGGCTGAAACAATGCCATGCCAGTTTTCAACAACTTGGAGTTCAAATACACAATCAAGAACAAGAAAAGATGTCCAGGGTAGAATTCGCACAGGTTTTCGACTCTTCTTTGGCAGTTTTGTGTTCTTCAGTGGCATTTCCATTCTTGGGACGCTTGTCACCTCTGGTGGAGGACTTGAATTACCTTCGACATATTGTATCCATGTTTCTGTACATTTCAATCAAAAAATCCGCGCAGGAATGTTGCTACGTGGTTGCCGAACTTGGGGACTCGGTTGCTTGGGCACCACTTCTAGTGTTATGCTAGTTGTTGCAGCAGCGTGGAATTTGGCTGATAATGGCTTACATTCCAACTTCTTTAGGCCTAACTGACAAAATAGCAAGGATTCTACAGAGTTGTCAAGCCTGCGCCAAACCTACTGGATTTGACCTGGTGTGAATCATCTCTAGAGTTATAGAGAGAAACTTTTCTCTTAAAAGTTATCATCTTCTTCTTCTTCGTTTTTGGGTTTACTTGATTTGTCGATAATTTTTTTGATTACCTCTTCTTGCATTCTTGGTAGTTAGATATTAGTTTTTTAACACCTAAAAATGAACATTGGAAATTCAGTCTCATATTCAAGCCGATGATTTCAATATGCCAAGTGACAAGCTTTGCATATTGAGCAATCGATCTATTAAATTTTGGCCTTGGATTTTCCCATCTCAGAAAATAAACATTAACTGCTATGTACTCTTCAGGTAGAGAAAAATCACATCTCTGGTACTTCAGGAATTTAATACAAGTTTCTCCAATCTCGAAATCCCCACATCAGCAAACACTTGGCATCTCTTGATTAGTGTGGACCGACCACACCGCCCTCTTCGGTTTTCGTCTTCCGAGGTCCGATAACAGAGACGGTGCAAGCTTTTCAAGATGTATTTATGCACACTTCCATTGCATTGTCACAGCTTCTGTAGGACATTTCTTTCAACTCTCGTGCACAAGACAACCACCAAAGATGCTTAATTCATTTTTAATCTTGCATGTGAGATTATTCCATCCACTAGCAATGCTCATCAATTTCTAGTACTAAGATTGCCGAAACTTCTCCGATAAATACTACCTCTTCTCAACGTAAAATCCACAAGTTTTACTTCATCACCCATAGCAATTGTTTAAAGCTTTCGTTTTTGGTTCACTTTGCTAGTAATTTCGTTCGTGTTTCGCTTGGCATTATGGAAGATCATCAAACTGATGGAAATGGCGCGAAGGGTTGTGAAATGTTTGATTTCTTGAAGAAGAAAGATGAAGAGAAACCTCAAGACGATGCTGTCATGGCTAATGTTGAGAGGAAAAACGAGGGGAAAGAAGAGAAGCATACACTGGCAGGAAATCTCCAACGATCTCATAGCAGCTCTAGCTCGGTAAGCTCTTAATAGTTTTTGTTACAAGCAACGTACAATGGTGTTTTTGCTATCAATCTTTTCCTCACAAAACAGGGTTGTCTGAGAAATTGCAGTCCAGTGACGAAGAAGGTGGAGAGGATGGAGAGAAAAAGAAGGAGAAAAAGAAGGGATTGAAGGAAAAGATCCAGGAAAAAATATCCAGTGAAAAGGAAGATAATGCAGAGAAACATGATCACGAGATAGCAAATGCAGAAGCAACACATCCGGCGGAGAAAAAAGGCTTTCTAGAGAAGATCAAGGAAAAACTTCCCGGTCAGCACAAGAAAGCCGAAGAGGGTACTGCCGGCTATCATCCAAGTGATCATTCTCCGGATGTAGATGACAAGGAAAAGAAAGGGATATTAGAGAAGATCAAGGAGAAGCTGCCTGGTCATCACAATGAAGAGGAGAAGGCACACAAGGAAAATTAAGGCAATACCCAAAAAAAGGAACTGTATTAACGATGTTGGCATCTTGTTTTTGGCTTGTTAATTGTTTATCAGTTTGCGTTACTCCATACTTGGAGTAGTTCTGCATCTACTTGTGCGAGTCCTGGTGTCTGTATGTTTAGGTCCTCCCTCTCTGCCTTTCACAATAGTTGTATGTTTGCCTATTCTATAAAATAAGTGTTTCCGCAAGTTTGAGTCGAAGAATGCAGGAAGATGAAAGATATGCAATCTCCAATGCAAACATGCATACACAAATGGAGCATACATAACTACAGTAGAAATGATTCAACGAGAAAGACTACTGAATTCATCACATTTTCAAAGCAAGAATATCAATATACCTCGGAGATGGTTATAACAGCTTTGCAGTTCATACTACCCATGACAAAAGCATTAAAATAAGTAGAATGTATGAGATAGATACACGTTTCTAGCAGATATGAAACAGAGAAGTCAATAACATTGTTTTAAAATTGTATCTTCATGCATGAAAGCATACCTAAACAATTTTGAACTAAAAGGAATGTAAACAAGCAAGATGATCAACAATCTCAAGAAAATAAGAAGAAGGGAGAAAAAAGAACAAATGAGCATTGCAAATGTAGCTAAATCTAGCTTTCAGGCAGAATGTATATCAACACACCTAGGAAAATCTACATTTTGAATGAAAAGCAACAATCAAACTTGCAATCCCTCCTTTGGCATCTTAAAATTCAACCATCTGATATCCCAGCCAAGTGCAAACTATCGACCATGTGAACAACAGAAATTTCAAGAACCAAAACTGTAACTAGATGCCGATTTGAGACAGCTACTGACCGAGGCGAACATAATTCACTGATAAGTGCATGATTGAGTCAAATTAAGGGGCTTCCCCAGTTTATTCCCTCTTAAAGTGACAGAGCAACTGATATGCCGATAGAACGTAGACTTTACCAGTCTCCCCAGAATGTAAGCCCTTGACCTCATCACAAACGTCAAGTTCAACGGAACTGCTACTCTCTCAAGGTGATCTCTAGCACTTGCAAGAACCGGAACCCCGCCATAGAGTGGCACTTGATGCCCTTTCACCACTGTTACCATCTTCCTCTGGCTCTTCCTTGATTGAGTAAACTTCTTCATCTATTTTATCCATTAATAAACAAATTAGTTACATCGACAGTAACACACATTCCAAGTCAGGGAACAAGTCCTCTCTTATTAAAACTAGGGAAATATCTGGTAGATGCTAAGTTGGTTGAAGCCAAATAGAACAAGCAACTATTTATAGCACAATGGACCCAATTACAATTCTCCAAAAGACAACTAGATATGATGCCATTTTTTCCAGACTGCAGTCTTTCGCAGGCATTTCAATAAAGACGGCCAAAATTTAAACTACCATTCAATCTCTCTCTAACTCAAGGCTGCAAAACCGTGCCTAAAAAGCCTATGAAATTGTGACCCAGAAACCTTTTTAAGAACTAAATGACGATTCTAGCCTTGATTGACTGTTTGTAATGATGATGATTGATTGGTGCATGGCTTTACCTCCCCAGAGGCGAGTTTGAGCTGGAAATAGCGAAGCTCAAGAGGGGTAGAACTGACGTGGACGGCAAAGAATGTGGCTGGGTTTCTGTATAAGATCTTAACCGTTGAATTCAATGACAGCATGTCTGTTGGCACCCCTGATTCATCGCTCCCCGCTTGTACATTAAAACTCTCGAACACTACGTTCTGGCCACAAAAAGCAAGATATTATTTTTAATTAATTTATCGTAATAATTAAATATAATAAACAAATGGCTAAAAATGCGGGATTTTGAACATCCAAACGGCGTCTAACTGTAACCCACAAGTTTCATTTCCCGATGAAACCAGCGAACTAAGTCGCTCGCTTGACTCGAGTAAAAACCCTATACAGTAAGCACATAGAAATGTGTGACAGGAACTCTGAACCGAGAGATCACCGGGTCAACTCAGTAAAAATAGACTCACCGGGATGACTGAAATGCACCGGAAAAAAAATGTACCTTCACGATGATCTTAGGCTTGTAGGACTTGCTGGCACCCCAGAGGATCAAACAAAACACAGTAAACAAAAGCACGAAAAACAAAGCGATACACAGATACAATCTCACTTTACGACCAGAACCCCCATCACGACCGTCCATTTCGTCGTCGTCGTCGTCTTCTTGATCGAGCTGCACGTGCCTCCAAGTCGAGAGGCTTCTGGGGTTTTTCAGAGAAGCAGAGAAACGCGACGTGGACGACTCGCGAGAGTGGTGAATTGGGGAGCAATGGTAGTAGTGATGCGCCGGAGACCCCGTGGGACTTGACCCGTATGACATCTTCTCAACGTCGTGGTTCGACGGACTCTGGACGTAGTATATCGGCCGGCGAGGCGACCTCGGCGGCCATAACGCGTCAACACTCATCCCTTCTGAGTCAGTCTTTGCATGCATTTTCACCGCGTCAAAACACAGAGCGAAAGAGACGAAAGATTTCGGCTTGTGATTGAATAGTAACGTAGCGAAGGAAGAAAAATATACTAAGAAAGGAAGGGACAGTTAATAATACTGAGATGTCTGCGAGGCAAGAACAGAAGCAAGCGAGTTTCTCAGATTGTGTCTCGTGCGTATTGCTCACGCCGTGATCAACCCTACGCGCGACGAGGGGAAACGCGCGTTTGGTGGTGGGGAGAGACTTGATCGGACGGTTTGTAGTGGAGGGATGTGTTCACTGGTTTTGAAAGAGAGTGAGGGGTGAAGATGAATAAGTGGAGTAACGGGATTATAGAATGTCTGGATTGACCTTGGTTTAAAAATGTGGAGGATGTCAAGAAGCAAGGACATTGCTGGCATTGTCGGACAAAATTATACTAATCGTCTGGCCAAGGGTGCAAGACACGGGCAAGTAAGTAAGGGTTGACAATTTGTGTTACTGGATTATTGCGGTACTTATACCGTATTAAAAAAAGTCAAACCAAATTTATTGAATGAACGAAGTAAAAATTTGTAATAACAGAAATTAATTTAAATCTAACTTATTTAATTATTAAAAATTAAATATTAATTAATTAATTAATATAATTATTTAAATAATTAATTATATTATAAATAAATTAAAATATTCAATTGGAATCAAATCATATAACTTGTATAATAATAATAATATTATTATAAAAAAATTTGATTAATTAATAAATTATATTAAAAATTAAATTATTTCTGGTAAAAATATTGAAAGCAAATAAAATCTTAAATTAAATGAACATAAAATTTTGAAATGAACTGAAATGTGTTTGATTTTCATTCACATTAATTAATGAAACCTACAACAATTGTCCAAATGATCTTAGAAAATTTGCCGAGCGTCTAAACTCTAGTAGACTCTTGGGTCTGGTCCTGGGCCCCTACACCACCCGTCTCAACCTTACTCAACTGGACCCCACCTCCATCAATTTGACGCTTCTCAAACTCCTTGATCAAATCAGGATCAACATTCTCCTCCGGCTCCCACGTGGCCTCATCAATATCCGTCCATTTAACCAGAAACTCTCCTCTCCCATCGTCCCCCATTCTCTTTCCTACTACAGCCTCCGCCACAGCGTATTCCAGCCCAGCCTCGTAATCTCTCACCAAATCCTCACCGATCAATCCCGCTTTGACCCACTCGTTTGGATGGCCGTCCTTCCATTTGACCAAATACTCAACTTGATCTCCCTTGCCCCTCTTCTCTAATATCTCCTGCACCTCCACGTATTCGAATATTGCTTCCTCCAAATTTCTAATTACCGTTTCTAGCCCCAATCTCCTGGCAAATTGCATCGGATTCCCTTTCGGCGTTACTCTCAGTATCTCCTTCGCCAAATTTAACGGCGTCAAGCCCCTGTCATCTTCCACTTCAGGATCCGCGCCAAGCTCCAGCAACAGCTTCACCACTCCCGGCTTAACATACCCGGCCGCCACATGCAACGCCGTCAATCTGCCGCTGTTGTCACTGTGATTCAAATCAGCCCCAGCTTCCGCTAAAAGCTTAACACACTGCTCCGAGCCGAGCCCGGAGACAAACAGCAGAGCTGTCCGGCCGTCATTATCGACGGCGTCAATATCACGTCCGTCTTCGGCTTCTATAAGCTGTTTCAGCGCCGTTTCGTCTGCTTTCTTCGCTGCCGTCCACCAGGGAGACTCGTATTCAGCCACAACATCTTTGGCTATGAAATCCTGAGGAACCCACGAAGGAGCGTGGCCGTCTTTCCATTCAATCAAGTACTCCATACCAGTCCCACCTTCAAGCGCTCTGCTTCCGATAATCTTGCTGACTTCGCCGTAAGACTCATCGTCATCTTGAATCTTTTTCTGTGTTTCCTGGTTTTGTATAGCAAAAGCCGTGAATTTGAGCTTGTGGGTGGGCTTGATGGAACGATAATAAGAAGATGGAGATGGGATTGGAAGTAATTTAGGGGACAGTTTAAAGCGGGAAGGAGACTGGTTTAGTAAGAGAGAATCCATGGAGGTGGGTGAGTCGAGACTGTGCAAGGGTTGCTCATAGAGAGAATAATGGAGAGCGTAATCTGGAGAAAGTGAAAGAGACACAGAGTGCTGTGTTCGTGGATAAGAAACGCAATCTACTTCATGGATGATGTTTTAGATTATGTTTTGTCCACGTAAACTTGTCCGAGTAATTTGTTTGTGGCTAGGAATCACTGAGAAAATGTGTTTGTCAGACTCAACTAAAGACTCTAAACCTCTGTCATTTAATATATATATATATATATATATTATTCAACTAAAATTTCATGACACAATTTTTTTTTAATAAAGTTGAAGGAAAAAAGGGTTGGAAAAAATGAAGGGAAGAACCATGAATGCTGCCAAACTATGAACAAAATCAAATTAGGAAAGACATATACCTCACCGTTTTCTTCTCTTTACTTTTTGAGAAAAATTTGTTGTAGATTACGATATTTTAATTAAAAATTCAAGAATATAAGAATCGATAAAAGATTTATAAAAAAATCATTCATCTCATAAAAAAAAATATACAAGTTATTAATAATAAAAATTAAGTATCAATAAAAAAATTAATTTAATAAATATGACTATTTATTAAAAATAAACTCATTAAAATTATCAAAATATTCTATTTTTGAGAGGAGTTATTTTTATTTTTATTTTTATTTTATCATTTGAATGACTAAAATGTATGAATGAATGGAATGAGCCCCAATTTTTTGTAAACTTCTTTTTAAATGCTCACTCATGCACCAGAAGAAAAAGCACTTTCTGCGAAGCTACTTACAGAAAACACTTCCACTATGTTCAAATCCAACGGATTTAAATATTTTTTAATTTAAAAAAAAAAAAAAAAAAAGCATAACATGTTTGACTTGAGATTATACAGTATTCAGTATCGCAGGCTAATTCGGTTATTTCACATCTGGTACAATTATAATCTCATTTGAATATTATAAAATATTAGGGACCCAGATGATAATCCTTGGGCACAAAATTCTTTAGATCGTCTCGCTGTCATTTCTCTTTGTCAACAGACAGATAGCAGCGTGAGAACTCTCCACATCTTCATCATAGTTTGAATCCGCGTTATAATTATACAACAATCCTGAACCTTTGATTTCCGGTGGGCTCCAACACAAGAATCTACCTCCACCGTTGATCATGCGCCATGTGGGGTCTCCCTTCCAAAGGTGGCGTGTTAGGTGGCGAGAATTGGGCACTTGAAAGTACCTTGTGTCGCGTCAGAGATCACGGGCATTATATAACAACCGAACGCGGTCTTCTTAAGCGCTTACGACCAAACTTCCCTTAACAAGGTCATTCGCGTCATTAAAACCCTATTTTGCTGACGTGGAGATCAATCATTGACTGAAAAATATCGGGTTGGACCCATAACCACTTGGTGCGTGGCGTGAAAGACTTTTGTGTTGGCAGCAGCTTCGTGCTTTTGGCTTTCTACTTCTTGGCTTCCCTCCCTTGTATTGTTCTTTAAAAATGTCATCTTTCAGTTACCACTAGACATATTTAAGATTGTTATTTCTGTAACCTTCTTTGCTCATTTACACAAGTCTTCAGTCCTTGCGTTGCATATCTTCTCTCTTATTCGATTTCTGCAAATCCTGTTTCTCTTATTGCCTCTGAAAATGCTGCCGAAGGGTGCTGTATTCTGGCAGCTCTGTGTTGTTGTTCTTGTTGCTTTCGCCATTGTTGTTAGGGCTGAAAGTCCTTACAGGTTTTTCACCTGGAATGTAACTTATGGTGATATATACCCGCTTGGAGTTCGCCAACAGGTTTGTGGGATTTGCTCTCTTTTCAGAAAAGATTGATCAATCGGCTATTTTGATATGGGAAATGAAATTAACATGTTTTAATGCGATTGTTGTTTGTTTCCAGGGAATTCTTATCAATGGACAGTTTCCAGGTCCTAATATTTACTCGGTCACCAATGACAATCTTATCATCAATGTCCATAACAGCTTGTCTGAGCCTTTCCTGATCTCCTGGTTAGCACTCTTTTCTCTGCGTTTTTTACTCTTCTCTTTTACATGTTCATTATTCTAGAGTCATTCCCTCCTGCGTACGTTTGTATTTCTGAGCGTTAAATACACTACGCGTTTCCAATCAAACAGTTGTATCACACTATTCACAAACACATAAAAATGAATGCGCACAGGAATGGTGTACAGCAAAGGAGAAATTCCTACGAAGATGGAGTGTATGGAACAACATGTCCAATTCCTCCAGGGAAGAACTTCACTTACATTTTACAAGTCAAAGATCAGATTGGCAGCTTCTTCTACTTCCCATCTCTTGCTTTCCACAAAGCAGCTGGTGGATTTGGAGGTATCAGGATTCTCAGCAGACCCTTAATTCCTGTTCCATTCCCTGAACCTGCTGGTGATTTCACTGTTCTTATTGGAGATTGGTACAAGGCTAATCACAATGTAAGTTGATCGAATTGTCCATAAAACTTCAAGTCATTGCTCATTTGCCCAGTGGTTACAAACTCATCAGAGTTCTGCTCTATTTGTTACAGAAATTGAAGGCTATTTTGGATGGTGGCCACAGGCTTCCTTTTCCTGACGGCGTTCTGATCAATGGTCATGGATCCAACGGTGCATCTTTCACCGTCGAGCAAGGTAAATTTTCAACCATAGCTTCAGAAACTCCAAAAAAAAACCTCTTTAATACATCGAATAATTGTACAACCAATCAATAAAATCATGTCATATAAACATTGAGCAAAATGTGAATGATTTTTATTTTTTTTAATTTTATCTTTCCAGGAAAAACTTACAGGTTTAGAATATCAAATGTTGGTCTGCAGAACTCACTCAATTTCCGCATTCAGGGCCACAAGATGAAGCTGGTAGAAGTTGAAGGAACCCACACTGTCCAATCAACTTACTCATCGCTTGATGTTCACGTGGGTCAGTCTTATTCTGTGCTGGTTACCATGGACCAGCCAGCACAGGATTTCTACATTGCGGTCTCAAGCCGGTTCACCACCAACGTCCTAACCTCCACTGCCACCCTTCACTACAGAAATTCTGGCCGTTCTGTGTCAGGCCCAGCCCCTGGGGGGCCTACCACAGAAATTGATTGGTCACTTAACCAGGCTCGTTCAATTAGGTATTCATGGTCATGCTTTTGAGAATGTTTTTGTAAAACATTGTTGTCAATGAATGTAACACGTGTAACTTTTTTTGTGCATTACAGGACTAATTTGACAGCAAGTGGACCAAGACCAAATCCACAAGGATCATACCACTATGGTCTTATAAATATTTCAAGAACAATCAAGCTAGCAAGCTCTGCTGGTCAAGTTAATGGCAAGCAGAGATATGCAGTTAACAGTGTGTCTTTCATCCCACCTGATACTCCCCTGAAGCTAGCAGATTACTTCAAGATTGGTGGCGTTTTCCGCATCGGAAGCATCGCTGATCAGCCAACTGGCAGAAAAATGTACCTTGACACTTCAGTCACGGGTGTTGACTTCAGAGCCTTTGTAGAGATTGTGTTTTCAAACCATGAAAATATTGTCCAGAGCTGGCACATTGATGGATACAACTTCTGGGTAGTCGGGTAAGAATCTGCAAAGTCAATGTGCCAATGAAACAGTTTAGCCTTATAATGCATTAATCTTTGAATGATATCTGTATTGCAGAATGAATGGAGGAGAGTGGACGCCAGCGAGTCGTAATGAGTACAATCTCAGAGATGCAGTCTCACGCTGCACTACTCAGGTATATCCCAAGTCATGGACAGCTATTTATGTAGCACTTGATAATGTGGGAATGTGGAACATCAGGACTGAGTTTTGGGCAAGGCAATATTTGGGACAACAATTTTATATGAGAGTTTATTCACCTGTGGAATCAATCAGGGATGAGTACCCAATTCCAAAGAATGCTCTTCTATGTGGCAGAGCCAAAGGCAGAAGCACAAGACCGCTATAAAAACAAGTAACAAAAGAAAAGATGGTGTGAATTTGGGGAACAATTAGCTCAGACCACAGGAGAAGAAAGTAAACTTGTTCTTGTAAATTTTAATTTACTACTACACATGATCCCATCTTATGGTCCCATTCCTTATGGCAAATTGTAACAATGAAAGTGTATCAATTATTTTCTTCACAATAATTTGTTTATAATTTTTCTTATCTTTAATAAAAGAAAATCAGGTAATTCTTCCAAGAGTGCGTTCAAGACCAAGGTGTTGTCACTATCACTAGACATCAAGTGTAAGTTAAGAGTGTAGTTGTAAAATCATACATTACTTGTAAATAAAATTGGATTGGGTCTCGGAAGTGCTCTGTCTCTTAACTAATATGAGATTTTTTGAGTCTAAAAATAAAATTTTGGGTGTCAAGAATAAAATTGGTCCCATTATGCCATCCTGTGCCACCAAAACTAGTTGGACCGGATCATCACATTGCTAAACATTTCAAGTAATGTGTTTTTAAAGTTGAGCAAAAAAACAACGATGAACCTCCAAGAATAGCATCACAAGGACAAAGAGCACCTCTTTGTTTCTATCGAAGACCAACCTTGTTCAGAACTGATACTATGTAATACAAAGACGGCAGCACATTTGACTGATTCAATAGACTATTGTGACCACTTACCTTCATTATTGTATAAAAAAATCTTTGAATTAATCGGTTTCTTCACACTTTATTCTTGCAAGTTTACCAATTATTTTTGTATATAAAGAGTATACATTATGAAAGGATGACAGTATTTTAAGAAAGAAAAAGAGTCATTGGTATTGTTTCTCATGGCAAAATTGTTAGTTTTTTTGGTCATGAACTTGGCCATAGCAGTTTTTGACTTAGCAAATGCAGAGGTTCCAACAATTTTCATTTTCGGAGACTCGACAGCTGATGTTGGAACTAACAACTTCTTGCCTGGAAGCAAAGCCAGAGCTAACTTTCCTCACAATGGCATAGATTTTCCTCATGCAAGAGCAACTGGAAGGTTCAGCAATGGCCTTAACACTGCTGATTTTCTTGGTTAGTATATAGTTTTTCAGAAGAGTTTGATGCCCATCATTTTTGGCCAACGGCATAATATCTCTTTTATGGTTTCTTCTTGTCCAGCCAAGTTTTTGGGACATAAGAGAAGTCCACCACCATTTCTATCTCTAAAAAGTTCATCTACGGTCGAGAAGCAAAGCTTCAGAGGTATAAACTTTGCTTCTGGAGGCTCTGGCATTCTTGACATAACTGGGCAAACAATGGTAAGAATAATGTCTTACTCATCATTCATCATATATAACTTTTGATTTTTGATTTGTTCTCGTTGGTTGAGACCAAACTATCTTATGATTTTCTTCTCAGTTATCGTCGACGAATTTCGGGAAAGAGGAAAGTCAGAATGATGACTTACACCGCAAGCTAAAGAATGTCATTCCGTTGGAAGAGCAGATACTGCAATTTTCTACAGTGTATGGAAATCTGGTGGCTACAATTGGTAAAGCAGAAACTGAGAAATTTCTCTCAAAATCCTTGTTCTTCATAAGTACTGGCAACAATGATATTTTTGAGTTCTACCATTCTGGTAGTAAAATACCAAAAGAAGAGTTCATTTCCACTTTAGGACTTGCGTATGAGAAGTACTTAAGGGTGAAGTTCCTTTTTCTCCCTATTGTCCTGATTATTACTTCCTTCTTCCTTGTAGTTGGGGCTGAACTTATGTTGTTTTCAGACACTACTTAATCTTGGAGCAAGAAAGTTTGGAGTAGTAAGTGTTCCACCAATTGGATGTTGCCCATCTCAAAGGATTTATAACACAACGGGTGGTTGTTTGGAGGAATTGAATGATCATGCAAGAGCTTTCTATGCAACAATGGATGCTCTCTTATGCAAGTTCAGTTCAGAATATAAAGACATGAAGTATTCGCTTGGAAACACATATGAAATGACAATCAATGTTATTCAGAACCCTGTTCCATTCCGTAAGCTGCTTACGGATTTCATTACATTCATTCATTTCTGTGCAAGATAAATGGACAGATTCCTAAAATTTGCTTTCTTTTGACTTTCAGATATTAAGGATGTGAAAACTGCATGCTGTGGAGCTGGAAAGTTCAATGCGGAAGCCTTCTGCGATCCAAAAGCAAATATTTGCGCAAACCGGCATGAATATTTGTTCTGGGATTTGTTTCACCCAACACGGGATGCTTCTAAGTTGGCAGCTGTGACACTCTACAGTGGTGAACCAAGATTTGTATCCCCTGTCAACTTTTCTCAGTTAGCTGCAGCTTAACCTAAAGCACTTCTTACAACTTTCCAATAAGATCAAGTGTATCCCAAACAATCAATGCATTCTATGCATATGTATTGCTTATATGCTTGTAAAAGTATAATACAACAAATGAAACGACATAATTGAATGTCACTAAAGCTCAAGCTTGATCTACATTTCGGGGGACTTCCTGTGATTGGGTCCTCCTATCCCATTGTGCTAATCAAAAAAGAAGTTGTTATTAGTGGTTCTATCCTATTTCAAATGGTAGAATTCAATTCTGAATATACTCAAAAACATCCAAATTTGGGCAAGTATAACGTAGGAATATTCATTCCAAAAATTTAGTATTGCGTACATAGCAACCAGAGTGAAATGGCTTGTTCTAACCTTTATTTTGATCTTTTGATGTATCTATAATGTATTGATACAATGAATTGGATCTGATGATGATCATCAATCTTTTATTTTGGGAAATTCTCTGAAAAAACTCCATCTATCATATCATCTGTGCATACTTTTTCAGTCAGTCGATTCATGCAGACATCGATGATTTCAGAAGTTGAGCAAGGAATGTTTAGATATCATAAATAATCCTAGATTCACCACAGTCAGACTCATCATAATGTGTCCACAAATCTGTTTCTCCTCTGGAATCAATCCCATTTAGGAGTTCATCTTTCTCCCTTTTCATCTTTAGCCAGTACTCAGGCTCCTCAAATAACCTCAGTATCTGCACAAACAGAACAAATTTAACTGTAACTCCAAAACTATGAGAAGAAAGTTGATTCATCTTTCACAGTAAGAAAGAGAAAGTTTTACCATCTTCATTGTTGGCCTTCTTGAAGACGAATGCAAGAGGCAGAGCCGTGCTGCACACATCATTATTTCCATTTCCTCTCTGTCGTAGTCTTCCTTCAAATGAGGATCAACTAAACGTTCGCATAGGCCACAGCTAAGTAAAGACCTTGCCTGCAAATTCATTGGTAACATATTTTTAAAGCTTTCAGATGTAGAAACATCATTTCAAGATTAACCAAGAGTCAAGTACTGATTTCTCCCATTACCCAAAGTACTAAGCTTTCATGATTTGCCTGGTTTGTTTGAATAGCTTCTTTCCCAGTGATAAGTTCCAGCAGCACAACCCCATACGAGTAAACATCAATCTTTTCGTCAACTTTTCCATACATCATGTACTCCGGGGCTAAGTATCCAAAGGTACCAACAACATTAACTGGCTTTATATTTGCTGAAACTTGATGTGGCTGATGATGAACAATTGCTGCCCCAAAATCGGATAGCTAGAAGTACAACCCAATACAATCTCATTAGTCCAGATGAAAGTTAACATCAGAATTCGCGGACATTTGAAAGTAAACTGAGGTGTAACTTACTTGTGGCTGGAAATTTTCAGAGAGGAGAATGTTGGATGATTTTACATCTCTATGAATAATTGGAGGATCACAAAAGTGATGAAGATATTCCAGTGCTCTTGCCACACCAACTGCAATTACCATCCTCTCATTCCATTTGAGTTGTTTCAAAAATTGCTTCAGGCTTCCCTTTAATAAGTTGTAAACAATTGCAGACATTTCTTTGCAATGACAATATCCAATTATCTGAACTATGTTCTCATGCTTCATACTGGACAACAGCTCTACTTCTCGGAGAACTTCCTCTTCCGACCAGTCTGTAGATTTCAGGACTTTGACTGCTGCTACCTGACCATCAACAAGATTGGCTAGATAAACTGTGCTGTTCCCACCTTGCCTTATCAACATTTCGGGGCTGAAATGATTCGTAATATGACTAAGATCTTGTGATGTGAAACGTCTGCTGGTTCCCTCATCTTCTAAGATTTCCGGTTTCTCAAAAATTTTCTGCTTTAACGACTCTGGAATGTGAACTGTCTTCTTGACACTGTATACTCCCTCATCACTTTCTTGTCCCGTTGTCAATAACACCGTGGGGGAGGGTACAGTCAATGACTTCTGAAGCTGCCGGGTTGTTGCTGGTTGCTCGAAGCCAGGGTATTTTGATGAAGAAGAAGAAGAAAGGGAAGATTGAAGGACCATATTTTTTGATCCTTGTTGTGAAGTTCCCTGTCTCTGGACTCGAATTCTTCCTACATTGTCCATTACAAGAAGAGTACAAGTAGGCGGTAACGCCTTGAGACATCTGCTAACTACTGAATCTTTTGGCCTGCACAGCAAAATTCATATCAGGTACACACAGACAGAAAAAGCGAGAACTTTGGTTACAAGTTAACAGTTCCAATACCCTGAAATGCTGCATCCAAGCGCCAGAATTGTTGCATAGTTGATTCTAACTTCATTAGATAGTTCATATATGTAAGAATCTCCATTACAGACTTTAGCAAGGAAATCAACCTGCTTGGACTTGCATAAATCTTCATGGATGTGAAAAGTGTTAAGATCGAAAGTATCATCCTGTTCTTGAACATGAACTGCTGCCACACTATCCCCCGGTTTCACAACAACAGTAAGTAACCGCAACAGCATTTCTCTACAGGAGTTGCCTGATTTTAGACCACAAACGATGGTTCTCTTCTGCACGGTTCTGGTTCTCAGAAGTGACAAAAACTTGTGCTCAACCTTTAACTTTCCCACCATCATAAACAGTGCGTGCTTTGAGTTTCGGACACTATCCCATGTGCAGAAACTAAAAATGTTGCGATTTCGTTTTGCTTACTGCCTTAAAATTTATTAACTGACAACAGTGAGTGGTGTATTATTGGCATGATTGTCTCTGGTAATTGATATTTCTCCCCAAAAACAGCAACCTGGTGGTTGATGGGTTTTAAATGTAGGCCGGTGGGTACTTTGAGACGAAAGAATTAGGGAGAAATAGATTAATAATAAGATAATTTCCCAAGCCAGTTTCCCGTTCGATTGATTCACGACACCTTAATTTTTTTTTTTTCTTTTTAAGCTTTCATTGAACGTATTAAAAACTTAATTATAGATTTTTTAACTTAATTTTTAATATGGTCAGCTAAATTGACGTAAAATTGACGTAAATTTTTAAATTTAAATTAATATAAAATAATACAATTGTTAAATAGATATTTAAATTTAAAATTTTTGATATAATAAAATTATTTATGATATAATTAAATATTTAAATAATTATAAATTTAATAAATTTATTTTATATTTTAAAAAATTATTATATTTATTATATTTTAAAAATATTTAATTATATTTTAAACAAAATTTGTTAGTATTTAAGTATATAATAATATAAATATTATAAAAATATATTATAATATAAAAAATATTAAATAAATAAAATTATTATTTATTTAATCATTTAATAAATATGTGTTAGATTGATTTATTAATAATTAATACGATTATTAAATAAATTATATTTGAATTATTTTTCATTTAATACGATATAAATATAATATAATAATTTAAATTATTATTTATAATTATAAAAAAATGATTAATTCATGTTTAAAAAAACAATTACAAAAATTGAGTACTTGGAAAATTGGCAGAGAATAAATGGACACTGGTGCATCCATTTACTCGAGCGTGCGCGTTAAATGAGGGTCGGTGGGGACGATGAAAGCACATGTTACTCACCTAACATTAGGAGCCCATTAATAATCACGTCATTGTCACCACATAAAGGAACGTTTAGGCATGACCCCAAATGAGAATTTTCCTACCTTTTCAATTACAATCTCACTAGCATTTAAGACACAAATCCATTACCTTAGTACAGAGATTTACGAATAAGGGCATCCTCCCATCCTTGTCCCCAAAAGAGTCCGCTTTGGTTGAACATAATTTAGGCCATAGACTTTACCACCTACCATAAAAAGGTCTAAAACAGTAGGTTGGTCCATGTTCAATGCCATCCACATACACAAATATTTCAGTTATATAACAAAACACATTCAATGTACTTTAATACAACACTGTTATATAACCCTGTTTTCTTTTGGAGGACGGACGGCGAAATCAATGAGAAATCAGGTTATCTAGAGAGAATCAAACGGTTGTCATAAATTTTATTGTCCCCAGCCGAAATGATACTACAAATCCCCAATTTTTTCTGGTAATAAAGGTGCACATGCATTCTACAATAACCTTCCCATTCAATAAAAGACATACTGAATTTGAATTAAAGATGATAGACAGACACTTTATTGTTAGATGTTATCACAACTACCATTTGGACCTCCAGTAACTAGAATGAAAATGTGTGAACACAGTAGTTTCTACCTACCAAACTAACAATGTCCTTTAGAGGTACAAATGAACTAAAGCTTGTAGCGCGTATGGGTTCTATCAAAGACCATCACCTTGCATAATGTTAGTAGCAGCAATGTGAGGATCACCATAACATGAACGAGTCTAGTCCACTAACACCTATGTGTAGAGAATGTGAACTAACAAGTTAAAAATGCAGTGTTCTAATCAAAGAAAAACAATACTTGCATTTAACCGAAAAGTATTTTTGTGCAGGAACATTGGTGAGTTTTTGGTTTAATTCCATAGGGTGGGGAAACGGGTGGGAAAAGAGATGGAAAGGCTTAAAACAATGCCATAACCTTGTTCATGTAACAATAATAAGCAGAGAAATAAACAGATTACTTATAACTAAAGAACATTTTTAATTCACTGGGATGTTATTCAGTTTAAACAAGCACCTCGCATCAACATCCGCATTTAAGGCATAAAATATAAATGCTCTGCTGCACATGAATTGAATTGTTTCTCTACGACATGCCCCAAGGAGACTTGTCTGCTACTCAAGATTGAAGATGCAAGATGCTCACTCTGCAATCTGCACAAAGGAATGAAAATGCATGATACGGCCACCTCAGATTTGGAATCATCTATATAACAAACAACTCATAATTAATATAGATATGGCATCAACACAGCCAGACACATCACCCTGTAACCCCAGATGGTTGACCTACCAAAGCAGGATGGGAGCCACAGCAGGCCTAGGTCTATACAATGATTAATGAATTAGCTATCATATCAAGACATCAAACTCAGTGATCAAATAGGGTTAAACCTCCTATAGATAGAATCATTATGTGATGCGTAATAGTCTTATCTAGTCAGTAAAAAGATGAATAAGCTAAGATTACATCCAACATGGATAAACAATCTGGTAAATCATGGTTCAGAAGGCTGAAACTAACCTGATTAAGAGGATTGTCAGGAGATTTCTTCCATAACTTCCATATCATGTCCTTGTATTGATTGTGAGTAAGACCTGGTTTCTCTTCCTTCAGCCTGGGGAGCTCAGCTTCTTCAAAAGCCTGTACATGTTCAACAGCACATAATCAACACAAGAATGAAAATTATTGCTCATTATCTTCTAATAGGATGCAAGGAATAAGAGGACTCTTAATAAGAGTACATACATCCAATTCAGAGGTATGGTTTTCAGATAATGTACAAAAACAGTGCACAAAAAAGAGTGTTTCTCAGAAGACCATCCCAAATATTCATTACAAAATTTGCCAACTTAAAAGTGATCACAAAATGTATCTTCTAATGAAATTGTAGGAAAAGGAAGCAGTATATCAAATAAAATCAGAAGAATGAATATATTGCCAACCAACGAAATTGAATCCGAAAAGGACAATGAGTAGCTATCTCACATGATTTAGGGGCCGGCTATGGTGGTTCAAGGTCAGTGCATCTATGATAGCTATGTTATATGGACAGGTAGAACTCTAAGCAGACTCTACTTGAGGTTCCAGATTTGTTTTCTCACACTCTGCATACACTATCATCCTTAAAAATGAAAGGGCAAACATTATTTGCATTCTTTTCTACAAGCACATCAAAGAAAGCAGAAATCAGAGTATACTAAGAGGATTATCACCATCACTATGCCTATTTATGGATGTCAATGGAGCAGCTTTTGTACCAGAAGATCCGATCCATCACCATTTATGCTTTAATTTCAGCGTAGAAGCACTCAATAACTCCTTCACTACCCACCCCACCCCCTCTGTTTTATTAAGCAATAGATTGCTAGGAGTAATGGCTACATATGTACATTATACCAACTAAAGGGGAAGGAAAATTACATCTTCCGAATTCATTTAAACGGAACCAATATATCCCATCGTTTAAGCTCGTAAAATCTTCATAAAAAGATAATCCTAATATTTTTTCACATTTTTCATTTACATTTTCCTGGATTTTGTGTAATTCCAACCAAACATCTCATTATGCAATTATAAGGTAGCTTGTAAATAACTAACCAAGACTTAATAAAAAGAATACAAATCTACGCACCTTAAACGATGCCCTGAGCCGTTTTTCTGGGTGGCGATCCACCGGCAAGTTATCAGACACCGCCATTTTCTCTAACGCCTCCTCCACGCTCCTTGCCTCAATCACCAAATCATCCCGATTAGTATTCGACACCAGAACCATCCGTTCATACTCCTCCTCCGCCGCCGTCCTACTCTGCTTCTTCTTCGCTTCCTCTGCTTTCTTAGACATCTCCGACTGCTCCTCCTCCCGCCGCTTCCGCAGTTCCGCCTCCGTAACCTTAGGGACTGGAATCGAAACCCTATTCGCTTTCTTGTCCGGCTTTTTCATAGATTTTTCTAACTCGTTCTCTTCCAGCTCAGCTAGGCGCCGCGCCTCCGCTTTGCGTGCAGCAGCTTCAGCTCGCTTCTCGGCTTCCTCCTCCCGTTTCTTCGCGGCGCGCGACTTGCCTCCCTCGGCTTCGCGCCAGTACTGATCCTCCTTCTCCCTCGCCTCCCGCTCCTTTCGCTCCGTTTCCGTCGCGCTCTTGCGAGCCCGCGCCGCCTCCGCTTTGCTGTTAACTCCCATCTTCTTCGGCATCTTCGATCAATCAATTGACCGATCGATCGTTTACAAATAGTAATTCAGAATCGGAGCGCGTTTGTTATTTCGAATTTTTTGTTAAGAGGGAAAGCAAGAAGATGCTTGAATTCTGTTGCTTAGGCCTATTGCTGGTGAATGAATTGTCATAGAAGAAGAACATTCAAGAATTCATTTATCAATTAAAATAATTTTATTGAATAAAAAATAGATGAAAGACATGTATAAATTTAGTGTTATTTTACTAGAAAAAAAATAGCGCCCGTTTTAATATTAATATAACTTCATAATGATATTATTTGAATATTATAATTATACCGTAATTTTGTAATAAATTAATATATATTTTAATTCAATAAATATTTATTATTTTATAAAATTTTATTTTAAATTTGTAATATATTATATAAGTGTATAGAATAATTATGTATTTTTATTAAATTTATTTTATATTAATATATTTAGTATTTTACATAAATGATATATATTTTTATTTAAAATTAATGTTAAAATTTTATTAATTTAATTAAATATATTAATAAATTTTATATTTTATAAAAGTTTAAATATAATTAAAAAAATAAAAAATTTTGTTAAAAATTTAATGTACTTAAATTGGATTGATATTAAGTATTTATTAATAAAATATTAAATTTAATATTAAATTTTTGTGATAAATTTAAAGATATTCACGCTAAATCATTATTATCCTTAATTTTAAAAGCGGGCACATTTAAATTTTAGATCCAATCAGAATTTGTTCATCCTTGCATCATCGTAGGAGTCGTTTTGTCATTTTAGACGGTTTAGGGACTTATTTGAATAAATGGAAATTTTATGTATTTTTATGTTAAAATGTAAACGATAAGGACTGCATGTTCTTACCCAAAATTAAAACCATACGTGTAGGGACTGTACACTATTACCCAAAAATCAAAACCATGTTTGCGTCGTGAAGCAATTTATTCCCTCTTCTTGTCTTCTAGTGGTGCAAAACCAAACAATCCCTTATCTGACCGTTTTTCCTAGGCTTATCCACACAGTGTGCCGGATCAGATGAGTCGACGTAGTATTTTACCCTCTTCGCAGAGGATAATCACGTGCATGGAACTCTACGGTGGTCCTCACCCGTATAATAAAAAGTAATACTAGCTTTTACCAATTGATCATGTGCTCACGGGTCCCCTTTGACGGCTGAGATTTAATTTATTCGTCGTCGAAACAACGACTACTATCGGGGATTATTTACTCACAAGCCATCTCATTCTGCTGTTTGCACGACGCAAGAGAAATTCTTCTCGGAGAGTTCTTTCGAATTGAGAGAAGACACGTGTTGAGTATTCCCCGTGGGGGTAAAAATTGATCGCGTGTTTATGTGCAACCACACAACATCGACGGTACACTTAATGTAATCATATCCGACACCATATGCTTCTTCTCCCCCACAATGTCAGAATTTGGCCACCGACAGATGCACTACATTGACGAGATCTAGACCGTTGATTCTTCGTTGGTCCTACTGCGATAAACTGCCAACCTTAGGGGATCCTACGCCCGACTAATTTCATAATTAAGCACTTAATGGGCTTTGCACTGAAAAATATGAATTAAATAATGTTTAAATTCCAAGAACAACTCACTATAATCAATATTCCAATCGAACGCTTAGAGATCCGAGACCATGGCTCTTAATCTGAGGTTCCCAGCTTCGGATTAGCCAGGTTTACGTCTCCTTCACGCGCCCTTCCCTCCAAAATCCACCAAAATCAACGGCCGTCAAAATATCACATGAATGTGGACCCCAGGTCAGGCAAATTATTTTAGAAATTAATTCTCTTATTCTTAATTATGCGGAAGATAAATCAGAAAGAGCGGATAATAATTACATTAACTAAGCAGTGGAGCCCACAGAAAGGGCCGTGTCGGGTGCTAAACGCAGCTGTTTACGGAAAGACAACATCTGCAAGCGCCGTGTGCTTCTGCTTCCGCTGCTTCTTCTGCTTTTGCTTTTGCTTTTGCTCCCACCACAACCCACCTTCCTTCCTCGCACCATCATCATCATCATCAGTACCACAACAACCGCAGCATTTTCTTTTAATAAATAAAAGAAAATAAAAACAAAAAAACGAAAACAAGAACACAATAGTCACTCCATTACATATAATAGAAAGAAGCAAACAGTGAGATGTGAATGGAATGAAGTAAGACACTTCTCTGCTTTGTTTCTGCTTTTTCTTCTCATCCACGAATGCTTGGCAGCAGACGAGACTGAGTTCTTTGATCCACATTCCGGTATCAAACTAAAGCAATGGGGAGCGTGTCGTCCGACGATGACGTTTCTGATCGGCAGAGCGAGAGGTGCGGCAGCTACTCTCTGAGCGCTGACGTCAGTGAGTCCGAGACTTGTAGTAGTAGCAGCTTCTCCTGTAGGAGGTTCGATGCTGAAGGCGCTTCCAGCTCCTTGATGTCATCTCCGCGACCGGTTAACGGAGGATTTGGTTTTCCTGTCCCGGTTATGGTGCCTGTGATTGGCGGTAAGGATGTCGTTGTTTGGGATGAGAAGCCGGAGAAATCTGACACTGACTTGTCCGGTATATATATATATATATATATATATATATATTTTCTAATTTTGATTTTCTTTCCGGAAATGAGGAGATTTTTGTACTCTGTTTGGTTACTGAGAAAGTGTGGGACACATCACGAAAATATATATTTATTTTCTGGTGGTTTCTTGGTAAACAAACTGGTTGATTATTTACTCTATGTTAAGTGGAGATCTAACAATGTGCCATTTCATTATTTATGGTTTTTGGGTTGTTTTTCTTTTAATATTTTGCTACTTTTGTACGAAAGAGTCATATTACAAGCTATTAGACAAGTTTAGATCTTGTTATTTGACGTGCTATTGAAGGATTGATAATTTTTTGTTAATTAATTAATTAAGTTGTTGTTGCAGAAGTTGAGATGATGAAAGAGAGATTTGCGAAGCTTCTTTTAGGAGAAGACATGTCTGGTGGTGGTAAAGGAGCTTGTACTGCGCTTGCTATCTCAAATGCAATCACCAATCTTTCAGGTTAGGGTCAATTTTCATTCCTCATATGTAAGTTTTAATTGTGTATGAGTATTTTCTTTTGTTCTAATATCAATTTCGGTTTGAGATATTCAGCAACTGTGTTTGGCGAGTTGTGGAGATTAGAGCCATTAGCACCACAAAAGAAGGCAATGTGGCGTAGGGAAATGCAGTGGCTACTGGGTGTTAGTGATTCAATTGTTGAGCTTGTACCTTCCATACAACAATTTCCAGGTGGGGGTACATATGAAGTGATGGTGACAAGGCCACGATCTGATTTATACATGAATCTGCCTGCGCTCAAGAAGCTTGATGCTATGTTGATTAGTATGCTTGACAGATTTTGTGAAACAGAGTTTTGGTATGTTGATAGAGGGATTGTTGTGGGTGATGGAGGTGATCGTGATGCATTTTCATCAATGGTTTCAAATGTAAGGCCGTTGGTTAGGCATGAAGAAAAGTGGTGGTTGCCGTGTCCAAAAGTGCTGCAAAATGGGCTGTCAGAGGATTCAAGAAAAAAGCTGCAGCAATGTAGGGATTGCACGAATCAAATACTGAAAGCAGCCATGGCGATCAATAGTAGTGTGCTTGCAGAGATGGAGATACCAACTGCATACTTGGAAACCTTACCCAAGGTACTGGTTCCTTTGCCTGAAATTTTTTTCGCACAATGTCGTACATATAATACCAGTTTTATCATTTGCAGTGAATTACTGTCTACGAAATACATATGGCGAACTCTGATGAGTGGATTGTTTTTAATGTTTTATTTCTGTTAACTGAATTGCCATCAGAGTGGAAAAGCTTGTCTTGGCGACATCATCTATCGTTACATAACTGCTGACCAGTTCTCTCCAGAATGTCTTCTTGATTGCCTTGATTTGTCATCAGAGCATCACACTCTGGAAATAGCTAACAGGATTGAGGCAGCAGTGCATGTCTGGAAGCAGAAAGATCAGAGAAAACATTTAAATCACACGAAAGCGAAACGCTCATCATGGGGGGGCAAGGTCAAGGGCCATGTTGCTGACTCTGAAAAAAATCATTCTCTGGCCCAACGAGCTGAGACCCTCTTGCAGAGCTTGAGGATTCGATTTCCTGGCCTTCCACAGACTGCATTGGATATGAACAAGATTCAGTACAACAGGGTATTGAGTGCGGAACCTTTTAAACAATAAATAAATCTGACGCCTTACTATCTATAACATATAATGTTGTTACATAGGAATCTTTTGCATTTGTGGCATTTATTTGAAGATATGCTACTTTTTTGGCTTTTGGTTGTCTGTAAGTTTTGGCGTGGGAATGTGAGGTGAAGAAAAGTTAGATTTTCTTAGAAAGTGATAACTAGGACAAACTTGGGCAACTTTTAAGCGGGGTCAAATCTCGAAGTTGGATCTTATGATCAGTTTCTATGGTTGTTTTTAGCTCTGACTCTGAGTTCTGTAGTTTGAACATCTTGATAGGGTCCATAAGTGGTAGAGATCACCAGTCCTATGTCCTGTAACTGCTATATCTCTGTAGACAAATATCTTTAAGGAAGAGAGATATATGTGTGGAATTTCATTTTATTCATATATTTGGTGCACTTTGTCCTGGTTGAGAGCATTAAGGAACGATGCCAGTACCTACCCAGTTGTGTTGCCATTTGCATTACTTCTTAATGGACATGACCCAATGAAGAGACAGCCGAAATAAATTCTTTTACAAAATTGTGTTTGTGAATCTGTTGTATTTTTCTTTCAGGATGTAGGGCAGTCAATTCTTGAAAGCTATTCAAGGGTGATGGAGAGCTTGGCCTTCAACATTATGGCAAGAATAGATGATGTGCTTTATGTTGATGATGCAACCAAGAGATGTACTGCGGCTGAATCAATGTCTCTGTTCAGCAGAGGAGGTCTGAGTGGTCTTCCTATCCAGAAGCGCATGTCCCCAAGCCCATTCTCTATCCAACACACCCCATATGCCTCCCCATTCGCAACCCCAAACTTCTCTTCTTCGACTCCTGTGGCTGGAAGCCCAGGAAGGGCACCGACCTCTCTAAGGAGGAGCAGTCTGAAGGAGGCACCTGACCCCAAGTTTGAGAAACCATGCCCAGCTGAGTTCGAGAGAGTATTTTCATATGCCGGAAACCTAAGTTCCAGAAGAGTTTCCGGAGATGCTCCGGAGCGAGATTGACAGGAAGGAATACCTCATCATGATCAGATTCAATTGCATCACTATATTATCACAACTGTCAAAGAAAGTTGCACAGATGCACTAGGGTTGTTGATGTCAGGGGGGGTAGAATTTGGTTAATGAATCATGTATACCGTTTAGCTGTAGGATAATCATGGTCAAAAAGTTTTTATCATGGTTTTTGGTCTGGTGGTAGTTAAAGTTAAGGAAAGAGGATTATGATTCTGTTATTATACTATCTAATGTTCAAAAACTTTCTCTAATTTCCTCCTCGACGATTTGATAGAAAACGATAAATGTGGCTGGCCCATTGTCGCAAAACGTCTGGCAATTCGGTTTCTACATCATTTCGAAATGAGAAGTCATTGATGCTTTCGACCAGAAGACAGAAAAAAGAGAGGCGTTTTGAGTGTGTCGGCAGGACAGGACATGCTCTTGTCATTGGATTAGTGGTTAGTTCTCACCCTTCTATTGCCCAATAAACTATGATTTGAGAATCTTCAACGGCGCAAAAACAGAGACAACTATTTTGGCATTGAACTTTCTGCCGCACGCATGCATAAATTAAGAAATATAGATATTATGTACAACCATGGTTTCAGTTCTGTACAAATCAAAGATGGTGTTCCAGGTAACAGGAAACTAAACATGGTTACACACGGAAGATGTCAGCGCTCATTCACTGATGGAAACCCTCCAACTGCAGGAAACTTCATATGGTTCATTTGCAGTTGCTTCAATCATCAGACCATGGAGCAATCCCAATTAGATGCCACATCTGCAGATATGCACCATTTGCCTTCAGAACACTGACTTCAAATCCTGAAATTTCGCCAACTAGAAGAGCATGCGCCCGAGCTCAATTGATGTTGTGTAGGAGGGCCAAGATGCCAGGACAAAAAAAGGGTCCGTAGTCTTCATTTTGTTGGGGCAGTTCTTTGATGTGATTTTACACCACCTGCATTTATCAAATCATCACATCCAATGTATCAAACGTAACAGTTTGCTGAAAACAGATAGAGAACACTTACTTCCAATGCTGTCGGAGTGATCCAACTGGGAGGCAGCCATAACAGCTTGGAAAACTCAGTGTCCCTCCCTAATGGCTTAATGCAACCACTTTCCAAATCAAAAACACCCACACCATGATCACGACCATCATCATCTTCACCACTCAAATAAAAGAGATTGTCTATAAAAAGTATGCAATTCCCTCTGTTCACACAAAGATCATCAGCAGACGCTGAAAAAACAGAGTCTTCACCAGAAAATAACCCCTCATTGCCCAAATTCTTCACCTCAAACCATGCCTCCTCCTCCCCATTCAGCCTAAAAACCTTCAACATTACCGTCCGCTCAGTCATACAATAAGAACATAGTAGCTCATGCTCATTCCCAAATCTGAATCCGTCATGGCATCGATGCTCAAATACATATCAACCAACAACAAATCGCCCTTACACTCAACCAAATACTTTTTATCACCCCCAAACACAGGATTTGCAACTAAACTCGTATTACAGGAAGAATGATCAACAAACACAGTCCTCCCTGTATTATCAACGGCATAGAATTGCCCTTTGTATAATATCACATCATCGTAAGGTGATGGCATGTGTTCCAGTATTGTCTACTCTTTATTTTCACTCTTGTACATGGCTAATTTACCAGAAACGTGCACTGTAAGCAACAAAAATCTGTCAAGATCGCTTCTTTGATCTAAATGCATCAAAATTAGTTTCTCCATGTACAAATTACTGGCTTCGTTTAACGAATTTGAAGGAAAATTCAGGTAATTAAGAACATATTCATGTCCAATTTCCGAAATGTTGAGATTCTGAATATCTAATACCTCTGAATCTGCAAAGTCGAAATGCTGCCCTTTGAGAGGATTCAGCAATTGTTTTCTGCTAGATGCGTCCTCTTTAACTTTGATCAGCTAGCTTGTCTCGATCGAGTCTGTTGTGTCACGACCATGCGGTGATCTGACAAGAAATACGGTGCGTTTGGAGAGGTAGAAACCGGACGTCAAGTTCAAAATACTGGTAATGTTTTTTTCGATAGGGAGGAGCGGGAAGCGAAGGGCAAACGGCGGTGGTTGGGTGTAACGGAGGACCGCCACGTGGAACATACCTGGCGGAAGCGGGAGACGTCGAAGGAAGTGTCTTGGCCTTTAACGATGAGGCCTAGAATGTCTCTCGGGAGTTGAGAGAAGTCTGCCATGAATAACGGGGAAAGTGAAGGAAAATGAAAGTGAAAATGCAGGAATGAATTTATAGATAGTCTCTGGTGAAGCGGAGCCGAAGAACAGGCGTTTGGGCCATAGTTCGATACAGCCGGTGGCTTAAACGGTCGGGAATATATTTGGGTCTCTCTCCCAAAACCAGTGAAGACAACGCGTCTCGCTCACCTGGCCGCATAATCGAAGAGGGAATATCAGGTAAGCCTCAGAACAAGCACACTCCAGCACCTAAACTCACCGTTTCGCCTTTCCCCGTCGTTCGCCACCGCTCTCGCGGACCAGTAAGTCAGATAATTCGATTTTTCATGTTACAGGTATTATTTAGCTCATGTAGTGCATATGGGATTTCTTTCTGCTATACTGTAAGTGCTTTTGAATGGTTAAAGATGTTTTCTTTAATCCATTTCAGGGTTTGGCTGCTTTTTGGAACATGTTCAGAGAAATAAATGACTGCTGCTTCTGTTAAATATGCTTTCTAGGTAAAACAACCAAAAACCAACAAATGAAGTGTTCTTTGAACGAGGATTTTATAGGCACCTTCCAGGAATAGATTGGAAGTCATTCTGCGGAACGCACTTTTACCTTAAAACATCTGCTGCAAATACATTCAGATACAAGTTGTATAATTTGTTGGTAGCCTAGGTAGTTCTCTTTTGGGTCACAAAAGCACTATCAATTAGCTTAGTCATTGCTTGATTTTTGTTTGATATGCATGGATAGATTGAGCCGGGATTTTTCATTTTCAAGAAAAAAGTAAACTCTAGATCCACCATTGTTAAAAGGATTTACCTGAAATTTGATTATGGGATGAAAGTATAGGGTTCGAAAGCTGATTTGAGAATATGATTCCGCAGCATTGACAGGGCCAATAATGGTGATGAAGCTGAGAATAAGGATGATGAAGAAGATGATGGATTTGATGTTCAGCCATTATTAGTAGCAGATGAAATTGCCACTAGCTTCGGGAAAACTGGAAAGGAAAGGAATGGTGGAAACGAAATTAAAACTGCAGACAAGAAGAAACATATCTGTTTCCGAGGAAATGGATGTAGAACCGTATTCAAATGCGTGCTTGTCAGTAAATAAAACTAACTAGGCCATGACAAGGGATTAAGTTGCTTCGATAGAACCAGATAGGTACTGAAACACACCCCTTAAACTAGAGATGGCAAATGGGCTGCTCTAGCCCAGGCCCAAATGACCCGGCCTGGTTTGACTCGCTGAAGGATTGAGCCGAGTCTTAATGTTTGAATTTGTTGGAAGCTCGGGTGGACTTAGACCCTGTGGCCCGTGGGCTCACTCAATTTTTATCTATTTTAGCTCGTGAACCATAGCTAAGCTGGGTGATGGAGGTGGTGGTGGCAGGCCAAATTTCGCTCAAGCAGGTAGGAGGAAGCCTGAGTATTTGTCAAGTGTTCTTGAAAAAAGCCCGAACACATCTTGTCTCGATTCTTTCTGAAAAAGCTAGCTGAAAAAGCTAGCTGAAACTCAGTAAGTCTCATTAGTACATCAAGAAATTCCATAGGATAATACTTCTGAAGGTACTAAAATAATTTCATGCGCTTGGCTGTTTGGGATAACCATTTTCCCACTATTATTGTATACAAGAAAACCACAATAGTTGACAAAAATTTACTTTTATTTCTTATATTTTGTGGAGAGGGAAAGAAACTGTAATATCCAATATCAATTTGTAAAAGCATTTGGCTTTTAAGGTTCTGGATCCTTGTAATAGTTGATGATGTACAAAGAAAATAGTTTACAGAAACAAAAAAAAAAAAATTGCAATATGCTCTGGAATGATTCCTCAGCTTGTCATTTGATTGAATTATACGATTCTGATGTGGTGAGTAAACAAATGCGGAGACAAATTCACACTCAAATCTCCAACTTGTTCACAATCAATTCATAATTGTGGAAGATTTGGGGCATATGCATTACTCTTAGACAACAAATTAATTTTACTTGGAAAATTGCCAAGTAGAGGTAAATCATATATAATTTAAATGACAATAATTTTATGTTGTGTATGCTATCTGGTGCAAGAGATCCCCTAGGCTTCTCCTTAGCGCTAGCCAATTGAGACTTTGTGATTCCCCACATGGAAACTTAGATGAAGTAGTCATTATTACAGAGGAAGTCGGTGATGGTATGGAACATTAAACTAGTAATATAATACACGAGTAATGCCCCATATACAACACGAAATTTTTAGCTTAACAAGTATTAAATGTTAAATTACTAATATATGAAAGAACATGCGTATCATATTAAGACATAAACTAAGATGAAGGATGTCGGTGTGTAATAATTTATATGAAAGATTAGCATGCAATTTACTTTAATAAAGTGAGATACCAATTCTGAAAGCCCACAAGCATTGACTTGCAGAAGTATTAAAAAGTTGCTTTGTCTCCTGAGTCATTAGTAACGCCTCTCTACTTGTTCAACTGTTCTATATATATCTCAATAAGCTCTTATGCTTCTCATCAAGTTTTGTATTTGTCTCTCAAACTTGTCAGTAAAAAATGGTTGTCTTCCTTTGCTTTCTCTTCTTGCTCTTACCATCATCTGCGACTGCAGCTGCATGTGATGGCTGTGTGCACCAGACCAAAGTTTCTTACTTCTCCAAGGACTCTGTACTTTCATGTACGTGTGTATATATCAATATTTTTTCATTTTATGAAAACTGAAATTGGCATTGACCCATATGAGGTTTTAATGAGATTTTTAGTGGGTAATCTTTGTTTTTTTTTTTTTTTTTGGGTTTGATAAATGCAGCTGGTGCTTGTGGGTATGGTTCATTGGCATTAGGCTTCAATGGAGGATACCTTGCTGCTGGTATTCCTTCCCTTTACGATGATGGAGCTGGTTGCGGTGCATGCTTTCAGGTCTGTATACAATAATAAAAGACACCATTTGACATGGTTTTCGTTATGAAAATTTGTCTTTTAACTTAATTGGCTACAATTTTTTTTTTTTTGGGCAGATGAGATGCAAGAACAAAACTCAATGTAGCAGCAAAGGAACAAAGTTTATTCTGAGTGATCTCACTCGCCACAAAAAAGCAGACTTTGATCTCAGCAGAAAAGCTTTCGTGGCTATGGCTAACAAGGGTATGGAAAAACACATTTTGAAACTTCGACATGTCGACGTGGACATTTAAAAGGTAATGAGCTGATATTAGTGATGTTCAATTTGATTATATCTATCTTAATGTAGTATTATGTTTAGCAATAACTGTATTTGTTCCTTTCTCCTGGATTTGATATATCTTCTAGGGTTCCGTGTGAATACAAAAACAAGACCTTGTCTCTGCGTGTGGAAGAATCAAGCAAAAACCCTGATTACTTAGCAATTAAAGTGCTGTATCAGGGTGGTCAGACAAAAATATTAACTGTTGAATTCGCTCAGGTTGGTGAAAAACCACACATTACAATTGAAACATATATAACCGATCCTGAGCTTAAGATTTTTTGCATTGCATATTGACATGTTAGCTGTATATATGTGTTTATATTTCCATCAGGTTGGTTCTTCAAATCTGATTTCCGTGAGCAGAAATCATAGTGCAGTTTGGTATACAGATACAGTTCCAAATGAGCCATTGCATTTTTGGATTGCGGTGACATCAGCTTTTGATCCCATGTGGATTTGGACAGAAAGTGTTCTTCCTGCTAACTGGAAGCCTGGAGTGATCTATGATACTGGAGTTCAGGTTACTGCTATACGATTGCTCTGACCCTGGATGCCATCATAAGGGCTGGTAAATTGAATGAAGACCTGGCTGCGAATTAATTAATGTATGTGAAGAAAAATAAACTGTTGTATTTCATCCTTCATCATATAATCAATTGTCAAATAATTTGGAGGATTGGAAAATGAGAATAGATTCATTGTAAAGGTTTTTAGTGCCTCAAACTTATCGTTATTTTCTTCTTATACGAGCGCGCGCGCGTGTAATTCAACATAGATTAAGCCAAAATAAAATGCCAAGTTAGATTTGCGTTGGATGTAAAGATGAATGAACCAATCATGAAAATTGGTCGGCCTAAGGTGCTATTCAATGGGCAATAATGGTACATCATGGCACGGCACGGCATTTGTGTTTATGATCATTGTCCACATTCAAAATCTCCCATTGATTCACACTTAGTGCATAATTTTTCAAGAGCAAGCTTAAGTTTTTCAATCTTTGCAATGATATGGCAGCATATAATTATGGAGGAAATTTTGTAGCTGCCCCATCATCAACTAGATTATTGGCTTTGCAACTACAATTTGCATTCCAGTATCTTAGATGTGTGGAGATTTGGAAGGATATGTATAGTACAATTAGACACAAATTTGCTTACGATATGTAGGAATATGTATACTTTTTTAATGATATTACAAGCATAGATTATAAGATTTTTGACAACTAGCTAGCCAGAGCCCCAAGAAACTATGCAGCCAGGTTTGATCCTTCTCCACGTGGGCTTTTGATTGCGTTGTGTATGCCGTCTGCTCTAAGAGATTTGCTTGCTACCATCTTCCTTGTGTCAATGGATTCATGGGTTTAATAATATACTCCTAGTCATGTGTAATATGCATACTAGTAGATTCAAAAGGCATGGCCATAGTCTATGGGAAGCTGGGCTACAAGATAATGCTTTGCCGGCCAACAACATGGACCATTCCCAAGCCCCATTGCTAAAATTTATGAATGGTGGTGTCACCTAGGACCAAGGAGCGGCATGTATAATGGACCCAAAAGGTGCCCCCACCACCCACCATGTCCGAGCAGCTGGATGCAATAGCTTAAAATGGACGGTGTCTTTGGACAACAGTGGTTTACACTACGCTCCAGTGACGATATCAAATTCACCTGTTTTCTTGAGAAAAAGGCAGTCTCAAAGCTAACAAATTTTGATTTGTAGTCTTCCAAACAAACAAAGAAGATATTGAAGAGATTAATGGTAGGTAATTAATCCAAAAGAGAACTATTGTTTTAACCATTAACTCCAAGATATTAATGTTATTCTTTTTAACAACTCCATAATAAAATGAACAAAACGGACTTAAATTATAATAAACAAGGAAAGCATGGGTTTGCTGTTAAATTTGGGGAGATGTTCTTGCTTGGCAAGTGGGAATATTTGCATAAAATTTGTTCTTATCTTCCCACTCCTTAACAAGCAATCATCAAGCATCATTTCATTTCTCCATCACCATATCTTTTCGCCCTTTTTGTTCTAGGGACCATACACGTAAGCATCTTAATATCAACTCAATATCTTATTTGACCCCTCAACCCACTCCATTGTAAATTAAAAGACCCCTCTTAACTACTCGATCATTTTTTTAAAAATTACTGCACACGGATTTAGCTATGGTAACAGAAAAGGCAGTAAAAGCCTAGCTGGTGTAAGTTGTATGTTCTCATACACACCACAGCTGTTGGTGTACAGGCAAAGAGTCGGTGCCACTCCCCATCAATTTCTTTCCTTTGTCCCCACGCGTTTCAGCAAGTGCTCGTCTCTTTCCTTCATATCTCAGCCTCCCAATATGTTTTACAGCATAAACAAATCCAATCCCAAAGATTATGAAAAAAATTGTCCAAGCTTTTCTGGAAATGCTGACCTGTACTCCATACTAAACTCCTCTTATTACTTCCTCAAGTTCATCCACACTGTATATAAACCTAGACTTCTTCTTTGTTCTCTAGTCAAAATTTGCATTTTCTGTAATCTTGATTGATCTTCTCTGTAAATTTCATGGCTTTGTTTATTTGCTTTCTCTTCTTTCTCTTTTCTTCATCTGCCACTGCTTGCGATCGCTGTGTGCACCAGACTAAAGCTGCTTATTTCTCCAAAGCCTTTGCTCTTTCATGTAACCATTTATTAGTTTTTTTCAGTTTACGAAAATGGAAATTGGCATTGACCCAGATGATGTTTTGATGAGATTTTTAGTGGGTAATCTTTGTTTTCTTGATTTGATGCAGCCGGGAGTTGTGGGTACGGTTTATTGGCATTAGGCTTCAATGCTGGACACCTTGCTGCTGGAGTTCCTTCTCTTTACAAAGATGGAGCTGGCTGCGGTGCATGCTTTCAGGTTTCTGTATATTCTTACATTTCCCTTTACTTTCCCATCGTTTCTGTCATCAAAATTTTATTTTCTAACTAATATGGGTAAAAAAAATTTGCTTTCCTAGATAAGATGCAAGAACCCAACTGTATGTAGCAGCAGAGGAACCAGGGTGATTCTGACTGATCTCAATCACAACAACAAAACAGGCTTTGTTCTAAGCAGCAGAGCTTTCTTGTCCATGGCCAACAAGGGCATGGGCCAAGACATTTTGAAACTTGGACTTGTCGATGCAGAATACAAAAGGTAAGCAGATTTTCAACTTCATTATTTTAATAATATTGCATACAAAATTTATTTTTTGTCATAGTTTTGTCAGATACAACACTATTCAGAATGGTAAAGTAATATTGCTTTTAACATTATTTATTGGCCCCCAAGACCTGCAATGGTCCCTACCATGCGACAAAATCTGAGGCATCCATTAATTGCTTATAACGGTCCAAGCCCAATATGTTAATTGTATTCATAGGTAACATGAATTATTAGATATCATAAAAGTGGTCAAGAGATTTTTGAAGTTTGAATTTGCTTTCCATGAGTAAATGAAACTAATAAATGCATTTTCTCTTCTGGGTTGAACTGTACAGAGTTCCATGTGAATACAAAAACCAGAACTTGGCTGTTCGTGTGGAAGAATCAAGCAAGAAGCCGAATTACTTGGCAATAAAATTATTGTATCAGGGTGGACAGACTGAAGTAGTAGGCATAGATGTAGCTCAGGTCGGTGAAAATTCACACTGTCATTGAATTTACATGGCCTAAAAAACTGCATAGTGTCGAAACTGATGATAATTTGTGGTGTTTCTGTTGCCATTTTCCAGGTTGGTTCTTCAAACTGGGGTTACATGAGCAGAAATAATGGGGCAGTTTGGGACACAGATAGAGTACCAAACGGAGCATTGCAATTTCGATTTGTGGTAACAGCAGGATACGATGGAAAATGGATTTGGGCACAGAATGTTCTGCCAGCTGACTGGAAACCTGGAGTTATCTATGACTCTGGAGTTCAGATCTCTGATATAGCGCAAGAAGGTTGTTCTGAATGTGATGATGGAAGTTGGAAAAGAAGACAAACTGATCTCCACCATTAGTACAGCTAATTTATGTGAATACACATAAATTTTTATTTGGCTTTTGTTCCTTCAACATACAGTCAATAATCAATCAAATAATTTAGAGGATTAGAAAAATGAGAATACATAGATAATGTGCCGTTGTTCTTTGCCTGATAAAATAATAAAAATGTCCAATTGCTCGTACTCTTAAGACTGTTCTATTTGTGCCTGGTAGAGTAGTTCTAACAAGATTGGCCCTGCCAGGGCCATTCACGTAAGCCATCAGCCCAGACGTATCGGCCTGTAGGTTGTTCATTAAGAAAATTTAGGCTCAAGATCAAACTTAATGGGCTCCATTAAACGTAACTCCAGGATCTCTTCCGGCCCATTATTTGAACAAAAATTTATCGAGAAACCAATTTCAGCAAGAGAACAGTGCCATAATCTATTGGATAAAAGAAAACCACCGAGTTTTTTCAGGAATAGAAAGGACATAATGCATGTACAGGAAGTTTACAGCAAATGGAGCACAGTTTTGAGTCATATTTGTATGTGATAATGGAAGTTTCAAACTATGACCCTGCACTGGGCTGGCCTTGATTTGGCTTTTCTTTGTGCTGCGACAATACAGAGATGTATACCTAAACACCCTTTTAAATTATCCACTGAAAAAGACACAAGAAACTGTGTGCATGGCCAAATTCTGAGTCCAAATTTCAATCTAAGTTCAAAGCTTCAAGCTGCAGTGTCGAAGTTAAGAATATAAGCATCAATTTCAATTGGGTATCTGTTATTTCCGAAGGTGGGTAGGCAACAAAACAGATATACGTCTAATCTCAGGATTCAGACAGTCAATAATTATAAGCTACTCTTCTATTGTATTTTTTAAAGCGGTAGTGGATGTGTGAGAAATTGAATATGAGTGCAATATTGGTAGGCAGAACCGAAGACTTAGCTTTTTTCTTCGTTGAAACAAAAATTTATACTTGAATTTTTGGGACCCCAAACTTTTATTACTACAATAACATATAAAAATTTGAGAACTGAGTTATTGTGACTTTTAAATATAAACAAAATGAACGATAAATATTAACTTACAAAAAATATATATTTATGAATTATTATTTTAGAGATACACGTAATATGCCTTAAACGAAATTTATTATACAGTTTTAATATATTTCATTAATAATATGATATAACATCAAAAATGTTAAAATATTAATAACTTAAATCTCTTAAAAGATATTATTTTTAAAAGAGTAATATTATACCTATAAAGTTTGTATTAATTCATGACGTGGAGTTCACCATGAACATTATTATACACCAATGCAAAGGGAAAGAAACACATCGTTTTCAATCTAAGTAGATGCCCAATTGTGTGTATTAAATAAGGAAAAGAAAGTTACTTGTTGCAACTAGATACCCTTTTGGTTATTCAAAGTTCTGTTTTTCAGATGATGCTATTGATTATTCAATGATCCGAAGCATGATGCCATGCACAACTTGATCATAGAAAAATAATTGTTCACATATTCTTTTCACTTTCATCATCAATTGCATGAATATGTATCTAATACCTTTTGAATGAACGTACGAATAGCATGAAATGGTAATGAGATCTAATAACATCTTCATAAAATGAATACCCACTTTAGTTTTATATCTTATTATGCCAAAGTCTGTTTGATCTACGACCATATACACTAGGAGACCTACCACGACCCCGAATTCATTTTGAAAAGGAGATTAGATTCTTAATGTATGTAGAATGTTGTGTATAGATATGATAACATGGAACAGAATTGAGATTGACCCAAAATTTAATTATACTATCATTTGTCTTACTAATTACCAATGGTGTCAAATATCAATGTTTTAATAGAAAGAATTTCTTTCGGAATCCACTTTTTACGGGGAGTAGAGAAAATGAAATACAAATCCCTAGGAGCCAGAGGGACATTGTGATGTAGGATAATGATCAGTCTGAGTTAACCTAACAATATGGTGATAAAGTATGATAGAGCGTGTGCTGTGTTGTGTCTTGCCTACGGCACATTCCTACTGCGCAGCATCGATAGCCATGAAATGAAATGGCTTCGCATACGGATTGAGATCTCTTCAAAGCTCAATCCCCAACGTCGGTTTCCTTTTTCTGTATGAGTATGTCATACCGTCAAAATAAATAGAGTAAACTGAGATCAAAGGTGAAAGCTGAAGAGTGAAGATGACGGGGCGCCATGAATTAATAACGCTAATTCCTTAAATTCTATTACTGATAACAGTAGCAGATGCATGATAAATTAATGCAACAGAGAGATCGGCGGCGCAGGATAATTGTTGCACGCCGATCATCACCGCTTTCATGGCATTTCTCTCTTTCTTTGTTTCCAAATCTATTTTACTCTATTGCTAGCCCTTGGAATAATCAACTATAGATCAAATTTGTTTTGCGATAATAGGCAGAAACTAGCCTGTTAGATCAATCACAAGACAATTCAAATGGAATAGGATCAAACTTCAAAAGTAGCAATGCAAATTCCTATCTGGCCATTTCCCTATCAAACCAATAACTAAACATGTCTTTCTTCAAGAAAGTTTGTTCCGTGTGAGTTTTAATGTAATTACCTATAAATATTGGAGGCTGCAGTCTTTTTTGCTACAATTTCCAATTTCATCAACTCCCCTCGCAGATATCAAAATGAATCGATTGTCACCTGCATGTCACTTTCTTTCTATCTTTTCCTATCAATTTCTTGTTAATAACAAGCACAACGACGAGCAACTGCCAGCGCGTAGCTGATTTTGTAGCTTTCTTTTACCAGTGATATGACCTGATTGATGACCATACATTCCTGGAAGAGTGCTGTGAGAAGGGTTAAGGAATGTTTCTCCTTTCATAAGAGATTGTTTTCCACGCACCCATTCTGCCAGTGTGGCTGCCTGACTCTTTGGATATATCTAGTTTACAGTTTTTTCTTCCTTGGGATAACCAAACTACTTCAGAATTCAGAAGTTGGGGATAACTTAACTAGAATAATGAAAGTCCAGAAGGAAACCCTAATGGTTTTGACACTTGTGCATGAAAGCCAGAATTGTTTGCTTCTACAGCCATGGGATGAGGCAAGTTTTGAACATTAGAGTCAAGTTTTAAATTCATATCTCAATTAATTAGCAGCGGTTAACTTGTGTATTTAGCATGGCTTGTATTTTTTTTTTCCTTTATCTTGATTTTCATAAAAACAAATAGATTGCTTGTGAGAGAGCATTGCTTGAGTGTGTGGACATGACAAGATACTGGTAGCTTTATCAATAAAATAGGCTTTTTGGGTCTTTGGGAATGATAAAAATGGCTACGGCCTATGATATGCATGCAGAAGACAAGCCGTATGATGATTAATAACTTATCAGAATCACCAGAACCAATCATAAATCAACATGCACGAGAACTCCGGTAATCCACACGCATGCGAATAATTTCTTCATCCATCGGTTTCTTCTACCGTTTCCTTCTCTACTCAAAGTTAGGCAAGTGCAGCATTTGTTCAGCCTAAATGATTAAGCACCAGTATATGTCCGTTAATTGCTTATATTAATGTTAATCTGATACCACCAAGTTATGATTAGATGCCCCGAAAGTATAAAACAAATTGTGAAATCCTTCTTGTTTCTAATTAAACAAGCCGGGTATTAAAAGAATTGACATGAAACTCCATAATTCTTGCATCACATCAGGACACGTGCAAGTCATGGGGTTGTGCTGCAGGCGTTCACATTCTTTCTGCCTCTTAGGCCCTTTTGTCTTCATCTCTATCTATTCCTTTGTTTATTTTTTTAATACTTTTATAATATTGGGATTTATCTCTTTTTATTTATTGCAAATTCAACAAAAGGAAGTCAATATTTATATTGGTAAATATATATTCTCGGAGTCTATATATGCTCTTGTCTGTTCCATTTGCAACAAGCAAAGCAAATATTGTTTTTGCCTCAAACTTCCTTCTCTGGAGTGTCTTTGCTGAAAACAATGGAAATGGAGGGGAAAGTTGTGAAGAGTTCAAGGTTTAAGAGGGTTTGTGTGTTTTGTGGCAGCAGTACTGGCAAGAGAAATTGCTACAGTGATGCCGCCATTGACTTGGCCCAAGAACTGGTACAGTATCTCATCATTCAAAAACTACTCAAAGCTTAAGCCTTTCTTTCATTTTACTTTCTGTCTCTCTGTAGAATTTGATGAGTTTTTTTTTTTAAATGTTTTGCAGGTCGTTAGAAGATTGGATCTTGTCTATGGTGGTGGAAGTATTGGCTTGATGGGTTTGGTTTCTCGTTCTGTTCATCGTGCTGGAGGAAATGTTATTGGGTATACATTCCATACCAAAAAAAAAAAAAAGTAGAGGCTACTTTTTCGTTCTTGGTTTTCGTTTTGGTAACTTCATTTTTCTGCTCATTTTGCTCTCTTCTGATAACTTACCTGAGTGTTTTATTGGCAAATATTTTCGCTCTAGGATCATCCCTAGAACTCTGATGCACAAAGAGGTATACAAAGATTCTTTTTTCTTATATTTCTTTTGTGATTCCTCGTTTTATTCAATCTTTGTGTTCAAAGTTTGTTCCTTTATCTTCAATGATGTTGAACAAAGAACATGGCTAATCATAACTCATGTCTTCAGATAACTGGTGAAACTGTTGGAGAAGTAAGGCCAGTGGCAGACATGCATCAACGGAAGGCGGAAATGGCCCGCCACTCTGATTGTTTCATTGCTCTTCCAGGTCCCATTTCTTTCTCCATTTTCTCTCATATCCTACCCCACGTTTTATCTTGTTTGTTGTTCTTAGAATGATCTATCTATCCTTTTGTTTCAGGTGGATATGGAACCTTGGAGGAGTTACTTGAAGTTATTACATGGGCTCAACTGGGCATCCATGACAAACCTGTAAGCAAGCGCTGAAGGAAGTTCAATTAAAAAAGAAATCTTATCTTTTGGTCAAAAGTTAACTATTTTTCCTCATTTTGAATAATATTATATATGATGCAGGTAGGTTTGCTCAATGTTGATGGATATTATAACTATCTCCTCACTTTCATTGACAAAGCCGTTGATGATGGCTTTATCAAGCCTTCTCAGCGCAACATCATTGTCTCTGCACCAAACGCCAAAGAACTTGTTCAAAAACTGGAGGTTGGTAAATTAATTTGTTTTGTTTCATTCTTTTTCTCCCCCTTGTATTTGTTGGCTTGCTGTAAATGATGACACTGTGTTTTGGGATTTGAATAGGAATACGTTCCTGTTCACGATGGAGCCATCGCTAAGGCGAGTTGGGAGATTGAGCAGCAGCAACAACCACCAGCACAGCAACAGGTGGGGCTTAATTCTACAACCTTGCAGACTGAGATCGCTCTATAAAGAGAGACATGATATCAAAATACGAAGAAAAAAAGTCTGGGGAAAAGGAGTTTTAGTTCGTTTGCTTTGCTTCATGATGATTTTGGGTAATGGTAGTACGGTAAGGTTTGGTGATTGGCTTTAGAGAGAATGAGAAAAGACAGTGACCAGGGTATTTTATTTTGGGTACGTTGAAAAGTGCTGCAGAAAAAGCAAAAGTTTATTTTATTAGGTTTGGTATGATTAAGAAACATTTAATTTTATTTTGTTATCTCCAATCATGCACAAATATTATATGAAGAACAAGAAGCAAAAATCCAAAAATTAGCAGCGTTATTCACTTTGCCAATACCTCTTCCGCCACAGCATGCATTGGTTCCTCAAGTTTTTCTCTTTTTTGCTGTACTATTTTTGTTTAAGGTTCTGTCATGGTTTTTAAGGTGTTATGTAATTGCATCACTTTGGGCAAACTTTTAGATTTCAACGTGTGCTGAGTGTTTGTGGCGTATGGAATACCATTTTCCACCAAAGGTCGGATTCGTGGTGAGTGTAATTAGACAGTACTTCTGCCACTACAGCTCATGTTGCAGGGCCAGGGATTTTTGGACTTTAGCTGCAGCCTGAATGCATGTTTGATTTTATGCATCTCCAAAAGCAATGTGAAGAGAGAAAGAGAGAGATGATGATGACCTGAAATATAGCAGCAGCAGCAAAAAATTTATACATATATATATATATATATATGTATAATTAATAGCTCTCTTGTAACATGGAACTTCCAATGTATTCAGTTTGTTTCTTCATTTACCATGTCACTTAATCAGTATCCTGTATGTTATAAAGAAATTGGAAGCTTTGACGAAGACTTTGCTTGATGCAAGAGTTCTGTTCATGCCCATTTCCAGGCTTTAAACCAGGAAAGTTCAATGCTTTCTAATATATTATTACTGTAGAGAAAGTGGAAGTTATTCTAGCCTTGGATAATTGTGGGTTTAAGAGGCTTGACCTCTTGGGCCCCCAGATTAGCTCCTATTTCGTTACCTCTCCATCAATATCATCGACAAGTTTACAAGAAGAAAAGTGAAGATTGGACCATTTTTGTGGGTGAATATTTTTGTTACCTGTATCAATATAAGCTTAAAGTATTTTTCTCAACCACATAGTTCATTCAATGGTCTAACAAATTGTGTCAGACGAATTGTTCTTAATCTTTGCAGGGCAAATGCACGTGAATTTCTCTTGAGATGGGGTAACCATTGGTTGGTTATATGAAGCCAAAAAGCAGGAACAACAATTCACCCAGAAAAAAAAAAAGAATAATAATAAGAAAAAAAGCATGAGAATGGTAGAATGTTCTTGTTTTGGGGCAATGTGACAAACAGTTGGGACCATTTTTTTTTTTTCGGTGGCTCGCCTTGTGGTGGCCTGGCCTTTCTTCTTCTTCTTCTTCCTTTGGCAAAGGCAATAATGACACAGAGAGTGCCGTCCCTCCCTTAAAAGCTTTGTCCCACGGACAGATACTCTTCTAATAATTATAGGACAACTGGCTAAAGAGCAGAGCGGTTGGTTTTTACTGAACAGTGGGGACCAGGACCATGAAAACTATTTTGAAATTATGGGCAACTGAAAGAATTTGTAAATTAGGGACAGAGCAACACATGAAGTATTGCTAGCAAAGGTTTCGGAAACTTTGAGGTCATAAGGTCTATAAACCTGAGAACGAAACTCATGAACTTGTCTAATGAAAATTTCTGAAAATTTTGCCTGGAAAAAAAAAATAGAACTTGGAAAACCAAAAGAAAGACCACAAGGATTGATTGTGTTTTGTTTCAACAAAATAATTGGAAGGAAATAGTGATTTGGGTCAGAATCAAACCAAAAGTTGGGGAAGAAAAGGCATCCAGTAGTTCTTTTAGTGAAGGTGGGGTGATGTGATGATGCACAAACAATATAATTCTTAGACTCTCCAACAACTCAAAAAATTCTCTGATGATGCTCAAATAGTTTTGCAGAATTAATGACAGCCTTGTTTTTTTGCCAGATTGCTGCTCACAAAGGCCACTTGTTCTATATTGTAGGTTCTGACAGTTTAACTGGTAAGTAAAAAAGATGTGTTGCTCCTGCTTCAATCGGCCACTTGTCAATAATCACAAATTTTACTGTTTCTAGCATCACCAGGCCCGAGTTTTCGGCCGAAACTCAAGTGGGCATGGATGTTCCCAGTTTACACCAACACTTTGAACTGCTGCGGTGTATTCGGCGCATAAATAGACCATGTTTGGCCCATTTGAGATGGGAATTTCAATCACTCTTCATATTTAAGCCATTTTGGTACATTCATTAATTTTTGTTTAAAAATAATATCAATATTCCATCTAATTAGAGGTGACGAGAAAAATAACGAATTAGCATAACATGGGTTCATATGAACCAGGGATAAACTCACATTTGATATATAGAAACTCAATAAACTGAAATACAAACTAACACGAAAATACGAATAATTAATAAAAATATTTTTTTAAAAAAGTTAAAAATTATACACGATTATAATTGTATATAAGTCAAAATGATACTGAATCAGCACAAGTTGGCAGGACATGCCACAAATTTAATAAACTTATAAACTGAACAAATTGTTTTAAATTAAACATGACAGAGAGCAGGAATAGACTTAGATTCACAGCAAGCAAGCGCTCACTTTATAACACATAATTATAATTGAACTCGTAAAAGGCTGCATTGATCCATGTATGTTATGAATAAGAGAAAGTGAAACAGTGTTGTCAGAACAGGAAAGTAGACACTACCAGGAATCCTGAAGATTCCAAGAAATTTCATGGAAGCTACTCATCAATACAACCAAATTAATAAACTAATCATCGAGAGAATATTAAATTCTTTTACGGGGCCAAAAAGGGAGAATTACTAGAAGAAATTGGAAAGTCTAGAGCTAAAATTGAACAACTGTGAAAAAACATCAATTATAATTTACCTTAGATGGAAAGACTTCTTTTTGGAGTCTTCTCCGAAGACTTCCAAGTCAAAGCATCTTTCCAAATAAATGAAGGGACTTGATTGCCATTATTCCTCAATTACAGTTGTTGTGATATGAACAAAACGATATATTGCTGACAACGCGGAGTTGCTTTTTGAAATTTTTGTAATTATCTTGTAGATTTTGAGGTCGCCATGTTTACAGACTTTGTGGAATATAAACAAATTGACCAAACACAGAAACTTTGATTGATATATAAAATAATAGACCAAGTGCCATATTGGTAGAGGACCTTTTCAATTAATTTATTTGATAATCTGAGCTTTTTAAGCATGATTTGAACCAATTAAATCACAGTTAGCGCCCTTAATTTTCTTCTTAACTTAATTAATTTTCCTCTTAACTTAATGATAGGTAGGTAGCAGATGTTAATATGCACTAAAAGAGCTTGGTGCATAAAGTCTTTGTATCAGGGTCAGATCAATTTTTAAGGTATGCACTCTTTGTTTGGAGCGCAATGTATACAGAGTTGAGTATGGAAACTAGAAACACTTGATCGATGAACAAAGGTAATGGGCACGACTATTTCAAACATGAATGAATATTTTTACTGTGTGCGCAGCCAGGATTATCTGACCTCCTGTGTTTGAAACTTGACATATGCAGCTGAATACTTGGCTGATATTGTTCATAACTCTTATAATATGATCAAATTAATTGGCAGAAATTTACTTGGAAAAATCCCCTTGCTGCCCGGAATTTCCAAGTAAAATTCCAAAAACTAAAGAAAACCTGCTCTTGTCCGCATCGAAGGACACCCACAGCAGCAATCAGTCTCACTGGTGACTTTGTTGGCTATAACCGTGTGGACTACACCATTAGTTTTCCAGGACCCCGCCACTTAGTTCCTGTTTTTCCTAGACTTTGATTCTAATTTCTCCTCCACTGTTTGATGACTTGGTCTACTGCCCTCTTTCATAGTCATCTCTTCAATCCTGTACATATAATATTTATAAATAGCCATTCAATATCTGTGTGAATACATGCACCAACATTCACTTACAGTTTCAGACAAACCTCAATTTTAACAACCTGAACCTGAAGCTATATAGTTCCCAGCACTAATTTACGGTAGATGAAATGACACCAGAACTTGAGCTTCCGGGGTTTCGGTTCTATCCTACAGAAGATGAGCTTCTCAATTTCTACCTCAAGAACATGGTTTTCGGCAAGAAATTGCATGTTGATATCATTGGTTTTCTTAACATATATCATCATGATCCCTGGGAATTGCCCGGTATATAAATATATATGTGTTACTTACAGTTCTGTAAATATTTTTCTCGGTGGTGTATATTTTACCAGGAACATGCAAAATTAAAATGTTTTGTTGGACAGGATTGTCGAAGATTGGAGAGAGGGAGTGGTATTTCTTCGTGCCAAGAGACAAGAAGCACGGAAGTGGAGGAAGACCAAACAGGACTACTGAACATGGATTCTGGAAAGCTACTGGTTCTGACAGGAAAATTTGGAGCTTGTCTGATCCAAAGCGCATAATCGGCCTCAAAAAAACTCTTGTTTTCTACGAGGGCAGAGCTCCGAAAGGACAAAAAACTGACTGGGTTATGAACGAATATCGCCTGCCTGATGGCTGGCCGCTGCCCAAGGTAACCATAACAACTTTCCTGAATCAAGTTTTGAAGTTGCTTTGATTTTCGTAAAGTCTTCCTGATGATAGTTAGTCCAATTGGTAAAATTCAAATTTGGCTCATATCGGAATTTGAAAAATTATTAATGCAAGGTCTTAATGTTGTTATGTACAATGCAGGACATTGTACTGTGTAAGATATACAGGAAGGCAACTTCTCTGAAAGTCATGGAACAAAGGGCAGCAATGGAGGAAGAAATGAGGACAATTTCCACGTCTCTTTCACCACCATCACCGCCGTTAGATGCCAACTCATTTTGCAGCCAACCTGAAGAATTCATGGCACCCATGGTACCCCCTGTGATGCTCAAACAAGAAGAGCAAGAAGTGTTAAAGGTAGAAGAATATATTACGGAGGAAAAAGCACAGCAGAAAAAAGTTTCTGCAACAGCTTTGCAAATGACACCAGGGAAAATAAATCTGCCAGAGCTCCAAGTTCCGAAAACGACTGTGGATTGGAGCCAGGATCCCTTTTGGTCTCAGTTGAGCCCTTGGCTTCAGAATTTGACACAAAATTTTACCCCTTATGCCAGCATTCTCAATTGATAAGATTACTATTTGATGCCATTGCCAAGCATGAAATTAACTTTTATGTAATTTTCTGCTCAGTGAGAAAGCCTGAAGTGAGTACTAATTTTATTAAGAGCTTTTCCAGATGCAAGCTTGGCAGCTTGGGTTTTTTGAAGTGCTTTCATTATGTTCTTACAGAACGGATTCTGCATTGAATTCATTCAATAAACTTAGTACCTTTTGTTCAGTGTAAATGTGATAGTTCAAGAGGCTGACACAGAGAAAAATAAAAAAACACTTGTAAAAGCACTTACTTTTCACATGAAGTAATTAAATTGCCTTTTAAGTTGAAAACGCACTTTAGGGAAACACCCATTAACTTGTTTTATTGAAAAGTTGTCCCCTTGCCTTCTTTATTTATTTATTTTTTTTGAAAAAATATTTAATAACACTATTGTCTTTATCTATTTTAATTAAATATTACAAAATAAATGTATAAACACTTTTGCTTATTTGAAAGCACTTTTGTTGACATTACTTTACCTAACACCAGGAAATTTGCTCATTAATGCATCATACGTGCATATGCTGCCAAATTCTGCCAGAGTCTAAGGCAGCAAGTTTTTCGATCATTAAAGTGTGTGAGAATTGAGTCTGCCATGTTCATCTAATTAATTAATAGCATTCAATAATCTACCAGGTGACAATTGGAATCATTACAACTAAGATGTGTTTTATTATTGAACCAGTGATTTTTAATGGGGAAAAGTTTTCTGAAGCATGCATTTAAAGTTTTAAAAGCACCAGAGTTGTTCATGGTAGAATGCAGGCCAGTTTCACTGCATAATGTAGATGAATAAAAGTTAATGCTTTTGAGGTAGAGGGAAGACAAAGTATATATCTCAGAAATAATCTGTTCAAGTACATTTCATCGATTTACAAGTATGGGGGGATCAAATTTTTGTAATCTAATTGTTGAGGATGTTGAGAAGTGAGACTCTGGCTTTAATCAAACGCGTAGACAAGGATTCTAGGCCCTCTTCAAGATCCTGAATGCTGCACTCCAATTCTTTAAGCTGATCTTTCAAAAGATGGATGTTATCAAATTTGCTTGCCCTGTGGCTTATGAGTGCATCCACCTTGTCAAACCCATTTACTTCTGTCTCTTCCTGCTCACAAGCTGTTCTTTTAGGATGCATTAGCTTGGACAGCAATGACAAGCCTTTCAGCTTTGACGGAGTCTTTGGCCCTGAGATAGTGGATAACAAGGATTCGAATGAAGTGAAGGTGACTACTTCAACCTCTTTCAACATGCTAACATGTTCCTCATCAATAGGAGAGGAGCATTTGTTTTCCATCTCTTTCAAATTCCCCAAGGCCTTATTGATTGCCTTCTTCACTGCCTTCCTAGAGGCTAAGTATTTCTTAATCTCACTTGTGAGTTCAATTTCATGCCCCCTTCTTCTGCGCAAAACTGATTGAAGCTCTTGTACGGATTCTTGTGATTGCACCGAGGCATTCTGAGCTGTGCTGCAGATATCCAAAATCCTCAGAGATCCATTCATTAGCTCTTCAACACATTTCTTCTGGTTGCCTTGGGATAATGCTTGTTGAAGGAGGGGCAATTGCAGCATTCTATCGACAGAATCAAACAAATCTCGAAGGCCGTGTATTGATGAATTAGAAGCAGATTGAGAAGACCTTAATCTGCTCAAATGTTGATCAAATTCTGACTTGAATGGGTGTGATCTAGTGGGAAAACTGTTGGANCAAATGTCGATCAAATTCTGACTTGAATGGGTGTGATCTAGTGGGAAAACTGTTGGAGCGAGCATGATGAGAGGCAGCCATTTTTTTTTTCTGCTATCAGTTAGAAAGCTAGAAGTTGATTGTCAAAATTCAATCCAGCTCTTTTCCCTCAATCGGTTACCATATGCTCAACACACACACACACACACACACACATATATCATGATATGAGGGAACAAGAGGAATCTCATCCTCTTAAAATAATAAATAGTCACATGTTTCTGATCATGATCTAAACACTGTATCAGCCACTTTTTTGCACTGTCTTCTCCCACCAGCTTCCCAGCTGATTCTTTTAGCTACAAATCAAATCAGTGATCCATGAAATATGCAATGCAATGCACCAGTGGCATTGACTTTGTCTCCTCTGGAAGAATACAAGAGAGGCCATCTAGTTTGGCTTGGATACCCGTAGGAAACAGGTTTTCTGTGACACTCCTGCATTCTTATAGGTTATTTCATATGATCTGGAAATAAAATGTAGAATATGCAATGCATGGATGGAGTTGACTCTACTATACAAATGAAGCAATCCAGCTCGGCTTGCCTCCCCGTTGGAAATGTGCTTGTTATTAGGAAATACAATGTAAATCAATTAGTTGCTTCTTTTCATCATCTGGGAAAGTTCTTCAATGTCCTCGTCTGGTTTATTCACAGCAATCCAGATACTTGTTTGTTTAATATGTTATTGTCTGTTCATGCACATATTTCTTCACAAAATCCTGTGCCTGCAAACATGTCCAATGACAAGTTTTACGTTCCTCTAATATGCCCAGCAAGATGTTGAGAAACTATACTTTGCAACAACACCCTTTATAAGTATTGCTTATCAGTCTAAGCCAGGCTAATTTTATCTTCATATCTATTAATTAATGAAGATGCTTATAAATCAAAGTAGCAAGATTACATATAAGCTCCAAATTATGTAACCAAAAGAACTATTCTGATATAATCTTTACTCACAATCATCAAAATAAAGATTTTCTGTTCTGGTAACTCATACTCGACACAAACTCGGTGTACCTTCTACTCCAGGAGACAAAATCTGTTAGGTATGGCAATCGAATGAAAACAAGTATCCAGCAGTTGAGACCAGCAGACTGCTACTACTTTTCATGAGACTAACGGCAATGAAACCCCTGGCAGTTTGATACCATATTTCCCAACATTTACTGTTGAAGAAGATTACCAAGGGAAAATTTAAGAATTTCATACCTCGTAGATAATTGAGAATTGTAGACAGATTTGTGCCTCAAATTTTATTGTATTTTTCTTTATTTCATTACCATTGTTCACTAGCAGAAGCTTTTGCTCCAATTTCTCTATGTGTCTTCTTGCTACCTTATTTTTATAATTTCACAAAAGCATCTGTAATTTATCAACTTAATCATCATGATATAAATATTAACATATAATTATATAAAAGAGGCTGATTTCCGGATCCCGGAGTAATTGATTTATGAACAGAAATAGTATATATTTACATTTTGGGTCGTGTACAAGATATGCACAGCAAAATTGCAACATCATCGTCTAATGGTTGATAATGTTGAGCAGGGAAACTCTTGTTTTGATCAAGCGCCTTTGAAGGCATTCTAGTCCTTTTTCAAGGTCATGAATGCTTAACTCCAGGTTTCCCAAGACGTTCAATGCATTTTCAGCATTCGAGCTTGTAGATTTTCTTGTCTTGTGATGAACGAGGCTGTACAATTCAGCATCCACTTTTTCAAATTCATTAGTTTCTGCTGCTTTAGCCTCGCATGATACGCGTTTGGATTGCATCAGCTTTGAAACCAAGGACCATCCGCTTGGCTTTGATTGTGCTTTTGTCCGGGAAGTATAAAACAACAGAGATTCAAACACAGTGATAGTAACTGTTTCCACTTCTCCTAAAATGTTAATGATTGATACATCTTCATTATCCGAGGGAGAGAATTGACATCTACTCTTCAGATCTCTTAAGGACTTGTGGATTGCTTTGTTTGCCTTCTTCCTGGAGCTCAAGTACTCCACAACCTCATTTACAAGCCTGGATTCATCACCTCTTCTTCTTCGCAAAATTGATTGAAGTTCTTGTGTCTCTTCCTTGATTTGCATCAAGGAATCCTTGGTGGCGCCAGAAACATCCATTAGCCAGAGAGACTGGTCAAGAACTTCATCAACTTGCTTTTCATTGCCTTCTTGGGCTAAGGCTTGCTGTGTAAGAGGCAACAGGAGCAAGTTATTGATTAAATCAAACAAATCTGTAAGGCCGTTTATGCTGCTGCATACTGAAGAAGAGGTGGATTCTGTAGTCTTCAATCTGCATATTTTCTCGTCTATTTGAGAAACAATTGGGTGAGGCCTAGACGGCAAGCTGTTTGATCGAGCATGGAAATGGGATTTTGTGTTTAAAGCTGAAGAAGAAGCCATTTTTATTTTTCGATAGACTGAATTGATTGAAGGCTAAGAACTTCAAATCTTCAACATACAATTTGGTTTTGAATTTGCCCTCCTCCCTTTGGCAGAGTTCAACATATATAAGTGCAAGAACACATGAGGAATCTCTTTTGCAGAGATCTCAATAGCTCCTAACATGAACCTGCTCTTGATCTCAACAACTTCTGTGCCAAAATTTGCTCAATGTTTCCCACCACCCCAGCCCATCACACATGCATATCTACAATTCAACCACTAGGATTATGAAAATATGTGAACAACACATTAAACTACGGAAAAAATAATCGGTTCAGGAGTGGCTTCAACACTCTGTCTCCTTTCATATAATAAACAATCTTCTTCTTTACCACTTTGCATATTTCAAGAAAACTGCAGAAAACTCCAATATATCTCTAGCTGAGATGTGCCTTTACGGGAGCTATGAGACAAGATTGCAGAGCCACTCGTGCAACAATTTTATAACTGTAGGTATCCACCATTTTTATGTAAACAATGTCTCCCCACAACCAGGCTTCCCAACTCATAACCCAATTATATTTCACTTGTAAGATCAAGGGAGTATCTTTCATACCAAATATTTTATTACCCTATGGTAATATAGAAATGGCGTGCAACCTTTTCCATGATCTTACATAAGGACAAATTATGAACTTTCAAGTTGCATTACAATTCCTCTGCAACATAAATGGAAAACAATAATTTCAGTAGTAATCTTGTCCCACAAAAGAAAATAAAATAGCGATAAGAAGTCTTCTGAAAGCCTTGGTCTTTATTTTTTCAACACCAGTTTTTTAAAACACATTATATTATGGAATAAAATATTTGTTGCACGAGTGGCATTAACTCCTTGTCTCTTCTCACACAGTTGATTAATTTCTTACTCTTCCACAAATATATTCAATAACTATGCATATTTCAGAAAATTTTGATGAAATTTTCGTAAGGAATGTTGTGAATTTGATTCAATTCGTCAAGTAAATGTTATTAATTTTGGTAGTTTAGCTAAGTTAAGAAAAGTTGAAACGAAAAATAAGTTAGTTAAGAAAGTAATTCAATTAATTAAGATTTTATTTTTTTCTTTTAATTGAAAATAATTAAAGTTATTAGTAATAAATATGATTAGTTACTAAAATATTTTAAATATACATTATATTGTATTATAAATGAGGCTCAAATTTGAGAAATCAATACAAAAAAAAAAAAAATTTCTCTTAAATTTATTTTTTTCGGGTTTTTGAATTGTTTTGATAAGTTTATTCAAGTTTGCTTGATTATTTTTTTGTAGTTAAATCTTAATCTTCAATTAATATGCCTTTGTGGGAGATGGGTGACCATATACAGTGGTGCCACTCGAGCTACAAATTTTAATAATGTATGTAAATCATTGATTCCAAACATGACTGAGAAAGAGAGATATAAAGTTGTTGCACGCTTGTGCTAACTTGTATTTTATCAGGGATTGATATCTTCTTTAGTCTTTTTTTTTTTTTTTAATTATTTTATATATTTGAGTTAGGTCTGCCTCCAACCAGGTATGCCAATGCATTAACTCGTTACATTCATGTTTGATATCAAAAGGTATCTCCAAATATACTGGCTGAAATATACATTGTATTTGGCAGACATAATTTCCTATAATAAGATGAAAAAGTTTTGAATGCTTTCCCATGTTTTGAGGTACATTGCATAATTATCAGCAGTATATGTGCTCAAAAACGTAATCCTACCATTAATTAGCCTAACCTTAACATTGATCATTGTGTTTTAGGAAATACAAACAGGCAAGATTTATTAATGAATCAAGATTTTACCAGTATCAGAATAGGTTTCAAACTTTAAATCGATAGTTTTCCAGGAACATTAATTTGTTCTTCGTGCATATGTCAGTATTGCTTGAATTTACTTAATCAATTAGCAAATTTGGTGGACTTGCAGCACCAAGGTATTCTTGCACTAATGTAATTGGTTCGGCCAAGATGGAAAAACAATAAAGAGAAGGACAAATTTGACTTGTAAATAAGAGTGTACTAACTTTGTAATCAATTGTACACCTCTTTTTCTATCATTTACAATGGTGTACAACAAAACTGTAATCAACCCCTATCATGTTCCAATCTAGTGGTTGAGGATGTTGAGAAGGGAAACTCCGGTTTTAATCAAACGCCTTTCAAGTTCTTCAAAAACTTGTATGCAAGCCTCAAGTTTCCCCAGCATGTTCTGCGCATTTTCAGCATTCAAGCAAATTGATTTTCCTGATTTGTTTCCAATGAGAGAGTACAATGCAGCACCCACTTTCTCAAATTCATTGATCTCAGTTGCTGCTTCTTCGAATGTTTTGCGTTTGGTGTGCATCAACTTTGAGACCAAGGGCCACCGGCTTTGCTTTGATTGTGCTTTTTCCCCAGAAAGACAGGACAAGAGAGATTCAAAAACTGTGAAAGTAACTCCTTCCACCTCCCTTAATATGGTAATGAAGGCCACGTTTTCTTTGTCTGAGGATGACACTGTGCTACTCTTCAGATCTCTTGAAGGCTTGTGGATCAACTTGTTTGACTTCTTCCAAGAGTTCAAGTACTCGCCAACTTCATTTGCAAGCTTGGAATCATCTCATCTTCTTCTTTGCAATGTTGATTGAAGTGCTTGTGTGTCTTCCTTGATCTGCAACAAGGAATGCTTGGTGGTGCAACAAACATCATTATCCTGAGAGACCGATTAAGCACCTCATCAACCTGCTTTTCTTGCATTCTTGGGCTAATACTTGTGTAAGAGGCAACATGAGCAAATTGTTGACTAAATCATACAAATCAGAAAGGCCATTGATGTTGTTGCATATTGAGGAAGAGGTTGTTTCGGTAGCCCTTGACCAGCAAAGACGCTCTTCAATTTGAGAGACAAGCGGGTGAGGACTAGACGGCAAGCTGTTTGAGCGAACATGGAAATGGGATTTTGTTTTCAAAGCTGAAGAAGCCATTGCTGCTTGAACGCCAGGAACTTCAATGTACAATTTGGCTTGTTTGTTTCCCTTCCTCCTTTGCACTGCTCAATACATACATCAGTTCCAAGGGAGACATGAGGAATCTCATCCGCATATCTCTCAACAAGTCCTTGCATGATTTCCATTTGGATAATAACGATTTCTTTGCCAATCTTTTCTCGTTGTCTCCCACCATCAGAACTCACACCGCAATAACAGATCCTTTCTTATCTTCCTAAAGCACATTATTTTAGGAAACGATGCATAAAATACATTGTGCACGAGTGGCAATGTCCCCTTGTCCCCCTCATACAACAGCTAATCTTATAATTTAGGGTGACTTGATCTATTTCCAATACAAATATGATCATAAAATAATCTTACAGAGGATTCAATGATGCTGCATATCAAGCTGGGATTGGCCTTGAAAAGGAGACAAAATTGTCAGTGCCACTCGTGCTACCATTTTTATGTCATTGAGATCAAGAATAGGTGCAGACAGATCAAAGTTGTTTTAAGATAAAGATAAATGCTACATTTCTGCACCACTCGTGCAAACCTGTATTTTTTCACAATCAAAATGAAAGAGTGATGAACATGCAGCATCCTGGAATAACAAATTATAAAACTGACACACGGTTTCTTTCTTTGTTTTTATTCCTTTTGGCCATTTTAGATCTTAAAGATAAGAGAAAGAACAACAACAAGAGACCTGATATCATAATACACATAGAAGGCGCACATTCAAGAAAATACTTGAAATACCACAACTTCTTGAGTGAAAGAAACTCTTATGAGCAATTGACAGCAAGGATTTACATGTTACAGACGTTGTATATGCAATATCTGAAGGCCTAGATATATCATCACTGGGGAGCAAGTTTACATGAGTTAATACAACAAGGGTTTCTCTACACTTCCATCTTTAATTAAGAAGATCCTGTCAATTTCCGGCTCAGGTTTTATGCAAATTAGGCATAGCCTCAACAAGAATGAGTAATGGTGTATAGACTTTATACTGACAAAAGAAATCATTCTCACAATGCCCTTGCACTTCGTTGCTTCTTTTCTTCCATTGCAGCTCCTTCGTTCAACATGTCAATGGAATCCTTTTGCATGTTCAGTTTGGAAAGTGCAACTGACTGCATGTAGAATGCTGTAGGCCAATCTGGAGAAACACATTGGGCTTGCATTGCATCAAGTAGTGCAGCATCTGGTTGATCAGAAAAGAGATAGCATAGGCTACGCCGTGCATAGACAGTAGCAGAGACCATGGTTCCCACATTTATAAACTGCAAAAGAAACAAAGAGGAACCACAGCTCTAAGATGCAACCTAAGCAGTTCTGATGTCAGCCTAATTCTAATTTTTTTTTTGTCTAATTAACGCACGCGCATCCTGAGGAAACTTATGAGGACCAAACCTATAGCACACAATGATATTAAATATAAAAGTTCATTTTAGCCTAAAAGTGGCAGCTCACTACACCTTACGTTTCATGCAGCAAAAAATAGAAGTGAAAAGAACAGACCAGTGCAAAATATTTTAAAATAGCAGTGCAAACTATTCATAAATAGTCTTTGCAGAGAAGAATGCATCAGCTACATAGGAAATAGCCTTTTACTAAAAAGTCCAAGTTGTAACAGGTCAATTCATCTAGACTTCATTTTTTCATGCATATTTGGGCCAAGAGCAAATGCACAAGATATTCAAAACTATACCTGAGAGTAATAGTCAATGGCAGTTTTAAACTCCTTGTCACGAAATGCATAATCACCGTGCTTCCTGGCCTCTAGCATATCTCTCATTTGTTGGGTCCATTCTTGGAAGGATAACTAAGCCAATCCATATTCGCATAAATATCTTAGCATAAATCTAGGGTGGAAATATAGTAAGACATTTGTGTGTACATCAATCATACCTCATTTGTTCCTTCATCATCTTTGTAGTGAGTCATAACCAAGAACTGATGAATTGCAGTGAGATCAATCCGTGAACAAGCCTCCCCCATTGGTGAAAGAGGGCGCTGTGGGGCTGGCAGGGCTTCCGCTGGTTTTGAAATTTGAAGCATGACATGTGATGGAACCTGCAAACAGAGAATCTAATTATTAGGCTCTTTGCTACGAAGCTATGCTCTTCACGTCCACCTTTAACCAAAAATGTCAATTTTATTTGCATCTGCTACAATTACACTGCTGCTAACATGTTTGTATTAATAACGGAAGAATTAATCATTCCAAAGAAAATCTGATCCTTGACCCTTATCGTAATCTTGAGGACCTTTCTATCTGCAAATTTATTTCCATTTCATGGCTGTCCATCAATGTCACATAGAATACTTTTCCTAACTGCATCTGGGTACATGAGAAAGTTGAGTAACAGTTCCTAGTACCAGGGTTTAGTTGCAACAGAGCATATGAAATTGCACACCCAAAATGTTACTGGCTTGCTAGGGATAGAAGGTTGAGCAGATGATAGGAAAATATGATAGTTAAAAAAGAGCATGATTCCTTACATCAGTTTTGGTTTGCAGTGGAGCAAGTGTCACAACAAGGTCCTTTGTACTAGGTCGCTCCCTAGGTTCATATTGCAAACATTCAGAGGCAAGGTCAACAACCTTTGTTGCTTGTTCAGCAGAAAACTTTCCTTCCAGATGTGAATCCATTAACAGAGTGAGGTTTTTGCCCCTTATCATATCAAGAGCCTGCATACATTACAGAAATATTATCATGCTATTCATGCAAAACCTTTTCCATTGCATGTACAAAAAATGAAGGATCATGAAGAAATGATGGCCATAGAAGCAAATATATTAACTCTGCTGGTTTAACAGACCATCTAGCTGAGTTGTTGATTCATCAATATTGACAGTGAATGAGTTGACAAACATGTCTTTAATCAAATTTGAATAAACATATTTTTACCTCTTTATGTAATACAAATTATATTACACAACTTGCAAAAGGAGCGAAATTCACCCAAGGTAAGGTTAGAATCCAAATTCAAGAGCTGCACCAAAAGACAAAGGTTGTTGAAGAACTTAAATGTACACCAATCCATAAAATCTGATTGCATTCTGTTCGCTAAACTTTTCCATTCTGAAAAATTGAAAAATGGAATGTTTGAAAAACTAAAACGAATTTTGACAAATCAAAATTCATCCAAGGGATAATGCTTATTGTGTTGCTTTCTTGCACTAGCAAGACAATTAAATTATGACAGCTAAAAAAAGATGCAGGACAAACTGGTGGTTGTAGGAAACACCCTATGCATTCAAGACTCATAATCTGTCATATGTTAGAAATTCACAGAAGACAAGGACTGCTCAAACTAAAAATTTGAGGGAAAAAAAATTCTAAAAAATGTTTATTTTTCTGCATTTTGAAGTATGGAAGTTTTGACTCCTTTTAGCAAAACAAACAACAATTACAGATCCATAATTCATCACCCCATGTACAGTGAAATAAGCCACTCACTTGACTTGGAGGGATGTGCTTTCCACTGAGCAAATCCAGAAGGACAGTGCCAAAGCTGTATATAACACTCTCAGGAGTGACCCTTCCTACAACACACAAATTATGATAAACGACTGTAAGCATAATTAACTACACTGAAAACAGTCATTTAATTCAGTAATTGTAGTAACTCGCATAAAATAGACCAATAAACAGCCAGCTATGTATTGTGAATTTTTCATCCAAATAGAAATCCCTCTTTCGGTCTTTCTATTTCCACTTTATATTCCAGTGTACTCAGTCCATCACCTTCATTTCCCTACAATGTAGTTGTAGCCAATGATGGATCTAAGATAATCACTTAAAATTGTTGTTATTCTCGTCCTTATCCTTCTTTTTTATTTTTTTCCTTATATTCAACTTGATCGGAGAATGTAAAAACATGAAATCTATTGTTAAGCAAAGTCCCAAGATTGGTAACAGCAATAAGACGATCTACATTTAAAACACAGGGTAGTCAGGACTTAATTTGCCACACAAGTTCCAGACACAAGGAATACAGGTGAATCCTCTTAGAATTACAATTTACTGCAAGATGATATTTAAAGCAGAGACATAATTACCATTCTGCAGATACTCTGGAGGTGTATAGGCCAGATTAGTGCTATAGCTTCTCCCATCCCTACTATTTTTCATCAAGCCAAAACATGAAAGACGCGGATCACCATCCTACAAGGTACATAAAAATATTTATTCTAGATGACAAAGAATGATTTCCTAGTTAGAAGAACATTTTTCAGTGAAAGAAAAGAAGCAGAGGAACATTATTCAATGAAGGACGATCTGATTTCATATTAAGAAAGTGATACCTCATCAAAGAGAACCCTGTAAGCATTCAAATCATGGTAAAGGGGACGACCCTCATTGTTGCAGTAATCTAAGGCTTCACCAATGTATAAGGCAACTCTTAAACGCATTGCCCACTCAATGGTTTGTTTTTCAACTGCAAGCAATGAAGAAAGACAGTAAATCAACTGCATGCGTAAGATCCAAGTAAGATTTATTCTTTATTTGAAGGCATATGCAGTAGGGAAAGTTATAGATTTATTAACGATCCAAGTAAGATCTGAAACAACAACCTCTGACAATATGCTCTCACTTGTTGAGGCACCACTAACACCATGCAGTCAGAACCAATTTATACCAAGAAGCTTATACCAGTTTGATTCGTTCTTCAACGCTAAATAATCTGATTCTTTCAAAGCATACTCAAAAATATCAATAAATCAGACAATTATCCATTACCGCCTGAGAGATTATCCAAAACAGCCACTGCTTGAAGTGTGAGAACTGTAATGGAAATTGTGATTTGCCCTCAGACCATTCTTCATACAGGCATAGACAATTGCATCCATTAACATCAATTACATAACCATTTTCAGTTCTATTCACTTGCAGCATATATACCCAAGAAACTATCAGTCTTACAACTCAACACAGATAACTACATGAAGGAAGTGAAATTCCAAAGACTATAATTGAACTACAAAGGCATTTCTGGGTACTTTAGTTGAAGTTCGAACAACATATCAAGAACTGAACAAACAAGATAATTAATGACTGGGTGATAGACCCCTAACATCATTCAATTATTCAACTTATACCGCCAAATAAAAATTCTTGTTTCCATTTTCAATGCATGCAATCGGATTCACACAAACTGGTGAGAGCTAAAAGGTTCAATCTTGATGAATTGTTCAACAAAACAAGAAATGAGCCAACTAGAAAACGTCACAAGAAAGGGAAAGAAATCGCACATACAATGGAACAAATGCTTGGTAAGAGTATCATTAGGCATGTACTCAGCAACAAGCAATCTCTCATCGCCATCACAGCAGTATCCAATCAAATTTGCCAGCCTCTTATGCCTCAACTTGCCGACACCCCGTGCCTCCTCCTACAACAACACAGCCACATTATTCACACAAATCCACATAAAGATCCTAAAAAAAACAATTAACTAAAAGCAAAACAAGAAGTTCAGTACCGCAAATTGTTCCGGGTCAGGCCACGCCATATTAGTAAACTTCTTGACAGCAATCCATTGACGATTCTGCAGACGACCTTTGTACACAACATTGGCAGCCTTGTCACCACTCTCGGAGACTACGTTGGCAGGGCTGAATTCGTTGGTTGCGGCCTTTAGGTCCGAGAAAGAGAATTCATAGAATAATGGAACTCCATTTGTCGGCGCGTCACTTGCAGTCGCTGCTGAACTTTCACGTTCTGGTTGTTGCTGGTTCTGTTCGTCGCTTTTCGGTGGAGTTTCTCCACACAACGATGATCCACAGCAACCCATGATAAGAAAGAACTTTCCTCAAACAGTCTCTCCTTCTTCAACCCAGAATCAATGAGAAAAGAATATTTCAATGTTGAATTATTTCTGATTGAGTCTTGGAATGAAAAATATATAATGGGTTTTGTTTCTTGTCGCTTGTTTGTTTTATTTCAGTTCTTGGCTTGGACTCTTGGCTGCAAGCCTGCAACAGTTTCTTCGTAGAGGTAATATCAAACAGTCACAGAATTTTCGACTGTTTTTTACAGTTAAAGATGACGAGTAACACTGCAATAGTAACGACCCGAGTAACACTGCAATACTAACGACCCGAGTAACACTGTAATAGTAACGACCCTTCAAACACAATATTTATATATTTATATTAGAATACGAAACATAAAATGTTATCATTTCAGATTCATATGATGATCTCTATTAGGTGGGTGTTGGATCAAATTTCTCCACCTAACAGCCCTTTAACAGACTGACTAACTCAAAACTGATCACAACTTACCCTAATCGGACATAATTTGTTAACTGCTAATTAATCATGATTATCCTCACGTGGGTTAGAGTGGAGCATCACGCACATCTAATTTTCTTTAAATTGTTTTTAAAAGATCACTCATCTCTCGTCCAAAATTGCGGTGTGGCATTTTCCTTACTCCATTCCATGTGCTTGGACTACATGGATCAATACGGCAGAGCAGAATTGTGGGTATACATTGAAAAGGGTGGAAAATTCAACTGTGTACTTTTGTGTCCTGGGTCTTTTCGAGAGTTGTTTAATTCAAGTTGTAGATAGATACTCAGTCGTGTCATTACGTGGATCCATTCATTTCTTGATGAGAAAGAACCCTCTATGTTATTGAAAGGGTCATGGAAAGCATATATTCTCCGGCAATTAGCTGTCCCGAACATTCATTTTTCTATTGTGGTAGTGCAAATGACCATGCGCCAGTACCAATTCTTTGATGCCTTGCCTCTGTAGTTTTATTAAATTAATCATGTATTCATATTCTGCTGCATTTAAAAGTTAAAATGCTTCTGATTTATTATTAGTTTTGTGCTTGTAAAGTGTTTACATAACTAGTGCTTTGAAGCAAGCACTTACAAGTTTTGCTCACATAAAGGATTTAAATTAAAAAAAAAAAGAATTAAAAACCTCGGGACTGTTTGATACAGGCCAAATTCCCCTGAAGAAATATGACCCTTTGTTGGATTATTTTCAGTTTTTTTTATTTTCCTTAGTGCCACAGGTTCTATGTACAATACAAATTAATATCTAATGGAAGTGGGGAAAGATTTATTTGATTATACAACATAAGACATTTGGGAATTTCCATGGCTAGCGTCGCTGGAAATAGTACCAACCCAACCCCCATGTGCCTAAATTCCAATGGCAAAAACAGAGGAATCCGCTCACTTGGGTAGTACGGCCAGGTCGCTGGTTCATTGGCATCTTTCTAGGCAAGCTGGAACAGATACCCCACAAGTCCCGCTTATGCTGCACAGTTATGTTTCCGGGGTAATAACTGCCGGGGCAACCTGCAGAGCTAATGCTGGCTAGGCAGATGGCGTCGTTTGGCTTGAATCCAGTATGTGCAGGTCTAGCCCCTTCACTTGCAAATTCTGGTGCAATTGAATTGGTTGGATCCATATGAACAAAACTGCCGCTGCTTGGCCATGCACATCTTACACTAGCATTGGCATTGAAATTTTGCATCAGAAATCCTCCCAAATTCAAAACCACCAATATCTTTCAGTGCTGACTTAACATTTTGCCACCACCGCACCCTTGACCAAGTCTTCTTCCATGACTTAGAAGACCAGCCAAGTAGTCCACACAAGGGGCCAATGATTTCAGCTCCATGTATATTATGGTTGATTAAAAGCTGCCATGGACAACCAGATCAGCAATGCTGTAGAGATTGATGGAATTTCAATGCAGTAAACAATCTCATGAATTTCTTTCATTCTCTCGAGCAAGCCTTTCTTCTTCAGTACGCTGCAAGAGCTCTTCATAAGCTTTTACTGACTCAGCTGTGAATCTCTCCATGGCCTCAAAAATGCATTGCAGACACCCTTGAAGGCTACTACTACTAGTGTCACTCTGATACACAGCATTTCCAGGTACCAAGTGATTGTTACCATCCCCAGAGAACTGAACAATTTTCTTGTCTAATGCCTGAATCTCCTTCTGTATCTTCTGATCCTCTCTATCCAAGCTCCTAGCTTTTCTTTCGTAATCCTTATTTGCCCCCATCATGTGGCGCAGTTCTAACTTAGCATGTTCCCAGAGTTGAAGAACACTCATTGCAAGGTCACGCATAGAATCAACAACTTCCTTCTCAGATATTCTATCCACAGCTTGAAACCACTGATTACAGATGACAAAAATAGGAGGTGCGCCAATCCTACCAGGTGAGAAGGGGACAATTCCATCAGCTGTTTCTTCAGGCTCATACAGAAGACACTTCAGAAGCCAACTATTCAGTGCTTTCACGTAACCCTTCTGGGCACCAATCCAAGTAGAGAATCTGAAAATCCAATTAAGAAGCTCATGTTCAAGCTGCGATGTTACTTGTAGATGAGCATCACCGTGCTTCTTGCCAACAGGACCTAAATTTTTTGCTTCTCTAATTGCTTGGCATTGAGTACGATGGCATTCAAGCATACTTTTCCACATTCTGGTTAACCTGAAGTAAACAATTTCAACATAAACCACCATCAGACAAATGTAAGGGATGAATATCAATATAGAGTGATCGAAAATGATCACACACACACAAGGGCATTGGGGTCACAAAGAAGACAAACTCTGAATAAGCTACCATCAAGAAAACATAACCCATAAACATTAATAAGCAAAGAACAAAGGTCATTTTACACTCAAATGCAAGTAAAAATGGTTTTTTTTTTTTTTTTGGCTGGGGGACAGGATGTAAGGGGGTTGTATGGGGGCAGTTTGGGATCCAATATGCCTAGAATATCGAATTCCATGAAATGCCTAAAACTTGGTGCTGGAATAAACTAATATTTCAGGGGTCCAATATGCATACAAATTATATATTCTGGAGATTGATTCAAACAGTAGAATATTTAGAAAACACTGCAAGTTACACTATCATTAAATAATATTGCAGTATTATTGTCACAGAAGACAGCAGCAATGAGTGCCTGCTGTGGTTTTAACATTTCTGCCCAATAATTTATGGGGCCTACAGAGATCTGCCAACAGGATGCTAAAATTTTCAAGAGTTCTTTCCCATGCTAAAAGTATCACCGCCCTCCCTTCATCAATTATGCAACAAACTAGGGAAGTACCCAAAACATAAGAACCTTCTCAAAACTTTCACTCTCTCAAGCCAATCATCCACAATCTCCACTGATTATTTATCTATCATCCTTGCCTCAAGACCTTGGCATGATACATCTACAGTCCTTAGCCCATCCTTTCAGCCAGTGTCATGTTTCAGTGTGACTGTCGAATACATACTCTGTTGTAATACCATCAACTACACATGCTACAAGCTTCCTCCCAAACCCAACATCTTTTTTTTCTGATAAGAATTATCATCACCCAATAACAATGCATTGCCCCTCACAAAATAGCTATGACCAGAGGCGTTGCCTAACAACTAACAAAAGTCTACTATGTAGTATCATAAACAACCAACACCACTTACAAACAATTGACCAGAAAAGTTGCATAGTAAAATAAGGAAACCCCTTTGAAAGGCTAAATTAGCTTATTATACTAGAACAAACTATGGATAGAAGCTGGATTAGGCATTTTTAGTTGCCAATGATTGACATGTGCAATTAATTAGTCTAATTATAGTACTTTCCATATCAAAACTTTTTCAAATGCTTCACAATTTATGATGCCCAACCTATTTTAGTAGTGTGTTACACAAAGCAAGTTCTTTGAGGTTTTTATTGTCATTAGAGTTGCATGCAGACCCAATTTTGTGATAATGTTATCACAAATAACTATATACTGGAAAGCAACTGTAAACAAGCTTCCACTGTCTCCAGTTTTCTCACGATTTCTTTTTGTTTCCTTTTCTTTTTCTCTTGTGCTCACTCAATCTAATTCCCTTTTCTTTTGAGTGCACAATTTATAGAGAACTACCAAATTACAATTATTAATTTCTCACCCTGGTCCTGAAAAAACCTGGCAAACCGTTAGAATTCAGTTAAAAAGAATCTTAGTTGACCCAACCCATGGTTCTACTCGACTACATAAAGGTTAAATGAAGGACCACACCATTGACCTAACAACTACATGAAAGTTAAAAGAAGAACCACACCCTCCCCTTTGGAGAAAGTATTTAAACAATATGCCAAGCATCAACAACTTGAAGGAGACCATAGTAGATCACACCATGACTAGAGTATGTCAGTTAATCTGCTAAATTTATGTCAAGAAGAATCATGAAAACATAAGATAACCAACCACAACCAGCAAAACGACAAAGAGAAAAGAGAGGAAAAAAAAAAAAAAAAGGGAATCACAGATAAAATACCCTTGAATTAATTCATTTAGCTGTGGCCACAGCTCTTCATCCCTAATTTTATTGATTGTCACTGAGATCTTGTCAACAACCTGAATTGCCATTCCTATTTTTACTGACAGATTACGAATTGTTGTTCTTGTTGCATCAACTTTATGAGCCTCAGCACCCCTTTCATCCAAATGTTTCAGCTTACGAACCTTCCTGTCATGAACTACTCGCATCTTTTCCTCGGCCTATAAAAGCATAACCATGGAAATATTGTCTTAGAATATATGAAGACAAGAAATAGCAAGATAATAAATATGCAATACAAAAGGCTGCAGCATTACAAATCAAGATAATGGTCTAGCCAAACAGAAACCAACAAAAGCCAGGCTACATTGCTTGTGTGGTAATTCTTTGTTGCACGTAATTCTTTGTTGCACGAAAGGTTTCATGAATGTTAGCACCAAGGAACATAAATACATGGAAAAACATACTTGTTGGTGAACACAAACTTCTAATGGAGAACAAACACAACACCCAACCAACAATCATGGTCTCCAAATGCCAAATGCACCAGTCTAAAAACAAATCCTTAAATGGGATTTATGCACACACAAAAGAAAGGGGAAAAAGAGAGAGAGAGAGAGAGAGAGAGAGAGAAAACAAATCTTTATATTTTAAATAAAAGTAAGCACAAGAAGATTAATAAAAATGTAGACAATGAGTGGATTCCCAAAGAACAAACTCTCTGTATTGAAAGATATAAGAGAGTTCTAATAGTTTTAGTAAGGATAAATGGGCCATAAAACCTGTACTTTGTGAGCGAAGCAAGGTAATTTTGAATTGCCGTAGAAGTTCCACAGAAAAGAATAATTCGAAGGATTAATGGAAAATTGAAGTGATTCCAAGTCAACAAAATACATAATTTTGGAAATCAACAAAATACAACTTACCTTAACTTCACAATAGAGTTTCTTCTCCCAAAGATACAGCTTCTGTAAGGTAGCAGAAAGACTTCTCGTTCTCATTGCCATATCTTCATCAATATCCAGGTAAGCAGGGCCAGCCTTGTCAGTGGAGGCCGAGGCTTCGGCACTTTTAGAAGTAGATGGTTGTGAAGATACCACCGATAATGAAGGTGTAACAACGTGCAACATCTTGGAAGCTGGTTCACAAAGAGCCACAACATTCGAAGTTAAGTTGCAGCAAACTTTAGACTAATTCAGCTGGAATTCAACAAATAAAACCACTTCCTTCAGTAAACAAAGTTCTATCAAACACTTGAAGAAAGTAGAAACCAATCTATGTGATTGATACAATTTCATTAAATTAGGAAATTATTTACAAAATTCTCACAGATCAAGTAAGAAGATAACAGAATAAAGGTTCTCACACCTAGGCAAAAATAAGGATATCAAGACAATCAGAGTAACGTTGATCTAAAATGGCCGTTTAAAAAAATAAAATCTGAAGAAAATTTTCATACCATGTTTCCTCTGATACGGAAACCTTCCCACCTCGAGCATCTTCGCAATTTCACTCCCAGACTCTGACGCCCTCACAAACTGAACTTCAATTTCCCTCGCTACATCAGCAACGTCACGCGAACCAGGCCTAGCTACATTGTTACGTTCTTCATTCTTCTCCTCATCCACAACTTTCTTCTCCACCACATGCACCTCATACTCAAGCCCCGCATCATCCACACTAGGTCTTGTCTGATACAAAGATGCCTCAGCATCACCACCACCACCACCACCACCAATATGACCACCCTCATCACTCGCCAAGCCACTGCTGCTGCTTCCACCGCCGCCGCCACCGCTAACATCCATAAACTTCTCAGCCCCATGTACTTTCTTCACCACTTCATGTTGAAAGTCTTCATCTTCCAAATCAGGTATACCCTCTTCTTCTCTCAGTTCTTTCGAATCCCGACTTGGAGTATACGTTGGATAGTACTTATCATAACTCTCAAAAGGGTTCAAGAAGTCCCACGGTGAAGCCCTCGGAGGGGAAGGTGGAGGAGGCGGAGGTTTCGACGAAGAAGCCACGGCCCCCGCGGGCGGTGGGGATGCTGCAGATCCATAACCAGTTGCCAAACCGTAATATCCACGACCAACCCCATAACTTGGTGGTGGGTAACCATAATATGGTTGAGAAGTAGAACCAGAACTTAAATTATTGCTGGTATATGGATACGGATACAAATAAGGATCGTATGAACTTGAAGAAGATTCACCCATATGATAATTTTGAACAATCTCAGGATTTACAGGCTTTTGTTCATAAACTACACTCGGTTTGGCTTGACTTTTCATATAATTCGTATGCGTATGCGTATATCCTCCTAGGGTTTCTTGATCTGTATACATCGGCATGTAATTTACATCAGGATTCCCATAATCCATATGACCAAAGCTATCATGATGGGGAATATGATCATGCAAGGGAGAAGAATGACCCGAAAACGAACCCGAACCCGACTCGTCGTCGTCAGGTTCCGAATGGAACTGAATATGCCCATCAGAATTAGAGTGTGAATGATGAGCTCCTCCTCCTCCACCTTTCACAGCTGACGACGTTGTTTCCTGAATACCAACACCAAACTCGGCGCCGCCGCCTTTCTTCGTAGGAGGCAAATTGAACTTGGGAGACAAAGGCAAGCCACCGCTTTTATCTTGATTGTTTATGAAGTTATGTAAAGAATGACCCATTTGTTTGAGGGAGTGAACATAAGCAATATGTGTTTCAGCGAGAAGATAACGCTGGTGAATAGCTTCATCGAGAAAGGTACACCGTTCACGACAAAGCGACACGGCTGGTAGATCATCGAGCTTGGAGTTAGCACACCCCATCAAACAATATCTGTCAAAAACTAAATTAAGGTATGATCACAAGTAGATCGAGGAAAGCATAACGAGGAGTGTTTGTTTGTCGAGAAAATTTAGGGGGTTAGAAGCAAAAGAAAGGAAGAGAGAAAGATAATCAGAAGAAAAGGCAAGGACAGCGTGGGAATCTTGCCAGCGCGTCGTATGTCGTCGGGTTGCAGCAGAAAAGATAGAGAAACCGAGAAGAAAGTCCAGAACTCACCTCAACTCAACAGTCTGAAAATATTATTATTATTAATAATTTATTTGCAAATTCAATAAAAAACAATTAATAAATTAATAACGAAGGCTGTGTTCGGTTTGACGGAGTTTGACGTCGTCCGTCGGGATTACTTCAATTAAATTGTATTCCGAATTTACCCTTGAAGTGAATACTTAATTTTTGGTTATTGTTTGGATTTTGCATCATCATGATATGCCCATGATTTAACAGTTGCAAATTGAATGAAATTTGCATGGTTAAAACACAATAATATATATATATATATATGTATATATTTATACAGAGAGAGAGAGACGTAGAGTTTTACACGGGTAGATTTTATCACATAAATATAATTAATATAATAAAATTAAAAAATTATTTATTAATAATAAATAAAAATATTTTAAAAATTTTTTAAAATTTATAAATTACACTAAATTATTTTAATTAATATATATATAATTAAGTACTAAATTGCAAATGAATTTAATACTAGACTCCATTTAATGAAATAAATTATAAGGTATATTTTTGGTAATCAGCGGAGAAGAAAAGCACGTCAAGAAGAGGTTTATATTTTGTCAAACAAAAGGACGTTTTGGTCAAATTATAATAATAAAATGAACTAAAAATGAAAAAAAAAAAAGATTAAGTTACAAAGTCGCAATCAAACATTGACTGGATTATTAGTCTTCTTTTCTTCTCAGTCTGGTACTTAAAAAAAATAAAAACAAGAAAGTTTGGCAGCCTTGTTTACTCGAGACGTGTAATTCTGGGAATGGGAATTTGTTTTTCTTGTTTTCCATGCTACAACTACGTGGGAGTTCGAGATAATGATTTTTTTTTCTTAATTTTTTTTATTTTTAATTAATTTTTATTTATTAAAATATTAACGAAAATAAAATTTAAATTTTTTTATTATTTTTTATGTTAGATATTTATTTATTTATTTAAATTTTAAAATAAATAAATAAAAAAGACTGAAGAGTCTCCAGCGCTTTCTCCTCTCAATGCAATGGGAATGGCCTTGGCCGAGGAGCGCCTACCCTTTACGTCTCTTCAACTTCTTTGTTTTTTCACAACTTATTTAGCCAAAAAGCGCTTCTCGTACAAGTCAAAATGCATTCCTTCCTTCCTTCCTTCCTTGAGAAGCGCTTACTTGCCCTTGTGTTTGACAAGTGCTTACAGATTTTCTCTAGGTTTAATTAAAAATACAATTTAACAATTCAAAAAAACTTAAAAGACTACTTTTCTAGTCCCTGCCCACCTACCAATTAGCTTCTAAAATTGAACATTGAAGGGAATTCTGCCCTAGACTTTATAATAAGTAGTTGGAATATTCAAACCCAATTTCCAACCCACAATTGAACCCCCACCCGGGGGAAGTGCTTTCTTTCTAATTGAAGGATAGAACTAGTGATTCACCTAATCTTGCCATGCAAAAACTATTCCCAATTGGGAATATGTCACATTCATATTTATATGTATTAGGGTTGTTCAAATTCAAGACTTTGTTTATTTTATTTGTAAAGTGATTGTTGACAATTAGTATATATAAACTATGGCGTGCAATGGTAGCATGTGATAATGTTCTTCTTAGTCCTATATAAACTTTATACTAGTGTCCCCTCCTTTGTTTGGTGTTTAAAATATTATCTTGTGATTCTTGATCTATGATTCATACATGATAGTGCTAGCTAGCATTAGTTTTGTTTTATCTAATGATTTGAGTTGGTGTAGTAAACTTGTTCAATGGGTATTGGTAGAATTTCATTATAACATTATCTATGTAACTTTGATCAAAGGTACCAATACAAATCCCATGGCACTACTTGTATTTTACGTTTTATTTAGTATGTCATGGAATGATGATGAAATGGGTTTGGAGGTAATTCAATCTTTTTCAATGAAATTGAAGCTAAATTGGCAACATGAGGTCGTGGGTTCACCTAAACTTTATGTCAAAATCATTATCATCAAATGGAGGAGAAGAAGAAAACCAATATTATTCTTAGGTTATTTTCTATGTTAGAATGAGTACTTCCTATGCGTAGTCTAAAAGCATGGGCAAATTTTAGAACAAAAAGGAAAAGGGAAACCAAGAACACATGAATTCAAAGTGGTTCAACATAAAGCAAAGTGATTCCCAAGAACACAAGAAACATTTTCCCTATTTCAAGAGAGAAAACCCCATTTTAGTGGTGGGTTATCTACTACATGGCTGTTTATTTCTTCTATAATTTTCAAAAAGCTAAACCAATTTTGAACAATATACATTTGCTTAAGAAGGTTGGCAAATAAATGGATCCAAAAGTCCTTTTTTTTTCCCCCTGTGTATTGTCTTGTAAAGTCAAACTAATAATGGGTTTAGCTTAATCATCAACCAGCTTTATATCCCCACTTAGTGTTAACCATTTCCTTCAAGTGGAGGATTATGAACCAACAAATCCAATCACAACCATAACACTAATTGCATATGATATCTTCTAATTATATTTACAATTGAATTATTACCTATTAAATATAAATAGATGAACAATCGAATAAACGATTACTCTTAAATAAAATTAATTATTTATTATATATATTTTTATTTATAAAAAGAAGTAATATTCTTTTTACAATCCACTCTCTATATATGTTATTGAAATCTTGAGTCCTAGACATATTATTACTAAAGTAAATGAGGCCAGCTAACCCACATTGATGATATGATATACCAATCAAACACTAACAATGAAATAAATCTCATTGATTGATTACGAGGTAAGGCCACACTAGAAAATTTGGACCACATCCAAAGATATTGCTATTGCTAATGCTAATGCTAGTACAAACATACATAGAGCCGTTTTCTGAAAACAATAATAGTAGCAACATCTACTGTATCTCTAGGAGTAACTCCATTGTTTTCCACAACAAAAATTAACCCATGAACGAGGAATGAACTACCTACAACTCTGTAAAAGATCATCAGGCCAGATGAGGGTTTTTGAAAAAAAAAATACAAAATATAAAATATATTCTAACCAAACCCATTTTAACAATACTTGAGAGTAGATTTTATCGACAAAGTGGAAGAAAGGTCATGTGATTGGGCAATGATAACAGGGCAGCGGTGGTGAGAAGGAGAGTGCTGTGTTGTGTGGTGTTGGTGTTGGTGTATTGTCATTAATCATCACCTCGGTCCCCACCTCTGCATCCATATATATATATATTTAGACACACTCACATATATACCAGGCAGAGGCAGAGGCAGAGGCAGAGGCAGAGTAGAGTAACTCAAGAAAACAGAGTCAAAAAGATATGATATGATTGCAAATAACACCAACCAAGAATTGAATGGCTCTAATATCATGTCACTTTCACTTTTCTCTTTTCTTTTGAGAAATCTTTTACTGTTTTTACTTCCCCCTGTCAGTTCTACTTTTACTTGCTCTAATTTTACACGGATGCTTGGCTAGCTTGCTTGCCTGCTTTCTTGGTGTTGAAGTAAAACTACATCTTTCAAACTTAAACATATGATAGTTGGCGAAAATGGGTTTGCTTGGAGTGAAATTTATTCATTTAAATTAAAGACTAGGGAATAATAGTTCAATTAAATAACTGTGTGGGTTGCTGCCAATATGCAAGTAACTCTGTACAGCAAGCATTGAACATTAGTTCAAATTTGAATTGGGCAACAAAGAATAAGCAGAGTTTGTATTAAATGAGTGGCAGTAGTACCGAGAATTACCAACAATACAAAACCGTTCATTCATTGTACAAAAACATTCAAATTGGAATGACACATGACTTGCACAAAGTACATTTTCAGGGTTACCTCTTCTCCACAAGACTTGCCAGCCATTGGATCCTTCCCCATTGCCAAATTATATAACATTTTGCTTTTCTATTGTTATAATCTTCATAATTTCACTAAGTACCCAATCATCCCACATGAAATTCCACTCATACTTCACTAAAGTTTTCTTCTTTCTATGGAGCTACATACATAGCTTTCATTAATGGAACCAGCAATGGCCCCATTAAAACAAAAGAATCCTATGTATCACTAGTGACAATATTGCATTATTGGCTTATGACACATTGATTGGCATGTGAAGAACATTTAACTCAAAATTATTATTAAAATGAAGAAAAAAAAAACAGGAAAGAGTTGGTGTAGTAATTTAGATATACTCCTTGTCTTTTCATTATTAGAAAATTGTGACCAAAATTTAATAAATTATATACTAACGGGTTGATAATTGAGAATTGAGGTTGTTTAGCTAAAACAAGTCATCATTAATCATATGATTTTCAACAAATAATTTTATTCTCACATGCAAAAATAACATTTTTTCTTTTTAATTGTAATCTTATTTTGACAATTCTAAATATTTTTTTAGATAAAAAAAATATACTTATATTCTATTATTAAGCGTTCTGCTCAAATTTTATAGTTTTGTAAATATCTATACTGATTAAGGATTACAACATATAATGAAGTTGCTTTGCGATTTTAAGATACATTTCTTAACTTTGCCCTAAATGAATGGGGATAAAAGTATTGGATCAAAATGTAACAATGATTTACCAAAAGGCTAGCAAATTGTAAGTGCATATGCATTATTTTTCTCCCTAATTTATCGGAAATATTAACATGGGTTTGCTGGCAGCTGGTTGAGTAGTGTACGTATGTAGTGAACCTTCACTGGCCTTGGCCCCATTTTCATGACCTCACTGCTTAACTCCATTAATTTCTTTCTGGATCTATCTGCATTATTGGCCTCTTCTTCGTCTCTCATTCTTTCTTTGGAGGTAATGACATTTGAGTATCGGAGTTTTCACTCTTTCACATATAAAGGCACAATTTATCTATTTATAGAACAAATAGGTCCCTAAACCCTTACTGGAAATGACCGAAATACCTTTTTCTAGGATGGTACAAGGGCAGATTTTCCTTGTTCAATAGAAGATAGGGATCTCTTTATCATACATTAAGAAACTTCATCTTCTATTGTAAAATATCAAACATTAGGGACCTGTTCTTTCCCTATTGCCATTTCAGTGAAATATGACAAACAGCCCCGCAATTTCACAGTCAAGAACACGTCATTTCAATTATAATTTGAAGTTTATGAACCCAGAAGAAAGACATATATAGTGGAGCCAGCTTTCCCCTGAAATTGCTGCTGCTCCTGCTCTTTTATTCTTTTGTTGTTGAGAGACGGTTTGAATATAGAAATTATATATATATCCTGAAAAGACCAGCAAGTGGTGGGCTGCATGCATGGTGCCTTTTTTTTGGTTTCTCTTTTTTGTTATGAGTTGGGAACAGCATGCAGAAATGGCAGAAAATTAGTAACACTGTTGAGTCATATCTCATGAGCTGGGAGCATATATGAATCATGTGAGTGTGAGAGTGAGTGTGACAAACTATACAACAAAATCACATACAATTCCATTCATATCTTCCTTCTTTTCAAGTTCAAAAAGCTCATCTGCCATTTCTTATAACGAAAAAGTTAGTCAGATTCAGATGATGAGGACTAGCTTGCTAGAACTTCGCAATCACTAATTATCAAACATTAACACTTAGGTCCCTCTTATTTTATATTTTACATATGCGAACACAGTATTATCCATTTTTGTCTAATAAACCTTAATTCTTATAAAAATAACCGAATCATTTTTATAATTTTAAATTTTAACCATCACATATTCAAAATCCAAGAATATATAACTTCGATTATTTCACTCATTTCAATAGAAGTTTCAGGAACTATTTGATACAAACTAAAAACTGAGGTACCCAAACAATATTGTACCATTATATGTGTATATATTCACTAAAACCCCCTCTCAAATACAAAGTGAACAGTGCTTTGCAGAGTGCTGCCACATGCCCAAAAAATGAAATCTCGTTGAAAAGAATGTCAGGTTTTTGCCAATATATGTTTTCCAAATCAAAGGCCATTGTTTAATGGATGTCAACAGAGCACTGCAAATGCAACAGGCAAAGAGCAGTAAGCCAATAACCATTAACTACTCAGTTGCCCCCCACTTCTATTTATTTATATGTGTATTCCACCAATTACAAGTAGATTCTTTGTAATCTTCATTGTTTAATTCCCTCTTTTTAGTCTGATATTTCAGTCGTATACTATCCATATATCAAAAGAAAGAAAGATAGCAGATTGTGGTCAATGGAGAATACCTAAAGCCAATAGTATTGGGAAACTTTGTGATTGTGAAGATCCATCCTTTTTCTTTCTCCCAATGAATGAATAGGTAGTGATCAGAAATTTAATCATAATGCTCTTATAGGAACATGGGAAAGTAAATAAGCAATATATGCATAATCCCATTTACCATATTCTCATGGTAATGTGAGAACTTAAAAATATTTGGGACCCATATGTTATTAGCCCAACAAATAGCATATGGGAAATGGGTCCAAAGTAATGACATTACTCAATGTGACCACTTGGACCCACTTTCATAAGTATAATTTAATTAATAATTGTTTTAAAAAAATGACAGAGAGTCCTTGTTAAGGAGGAGAACATAACATGTTAGTAATGGTGCCTTTTGGCATTTTATAAAGTATATACAAAGGGTATTCAATATTGTTGCTAAGTTTGGTACATTTGCATGGGCATGTGAAAATACATACAAAATTTACAAGCATACAAATTCAAATTTAAAGTTTTCCAAGAAAAGGGTTTTGGCTATTTCCCATTTTGGTCAAATTGGAGTTGTCAATTGTATTGAATTAAATCAAGGAACGTGAGCCATGTGAATGTTGTTTTGTATACACATGATAGTATTTCATAGGATATCATGTTGGTATGTCATCATGTTTGTATGCATCAATGTATAATAGAAGTTTAGGTGTCTCAACAGAGTAACAATATGGTCGATTTCAAAATTTGGTGGCAAACATTAAACAAGGGAAAGGAAGGATGAAAATGAAAGCAAAATAAGAATTAAGTCCATTTTGCATCATGGGATAATAGGAATTTCTAGACCTGTGAAGTTGAAGAAGAGAGGCAGACAGACAGGCAATAATTCTTATAGTATTAGGAGCGGAGATGAAATGAAATCCCACGTCTAAAATTCCAAAAGGAAAAGATTAGACGTCCAATAGGAGTAGGAGTATGACCTCCCTCCCCCCACAACTCCATAATTGTTTGTCCTTTTACTATTTCCTCAATCAAAATTTGGTTTTGATTGATGGTACAATGTGGTTGGCCTTGGCAATGGCCCCTCAACCTCAACCTCAATAACTCATTCATTCGTCGGATAAAAGAGACAATTGCTTCATCATATTTTCAAATCATCAATCATTAAAGCCACCCTTCATTTTTCACGCTTCACTTGAGAAGAAACTGGCCAAATGGGTAATGGGTATGACCAAAACCAAGTGAAAATTGCAATTATTTCATCAATCAACTAAGGCCACAGCCCTCAATATAAATTGGTAACAATCATGCCAAACTTTTAGCCCTAGATGGAGCACAGAGGACATATAGAATATAGAAAACATTTTCAACTACCCATTTCATTTCTGAAACAATTTGCTTCTGTTTTAGGTTTCCTCTTTTATTTTTTAATTGATATTGTATTCTAGGTTCCTCAAGTTTTGAAACTTTGACAGTCAGGCCCATGAATCAGTCGATTTCATTTATAATTAATAACTGGAATTTTCTTTTGTAATTCCCGTGACATATCCAACTTAATTGCTGAGATGTATTCTAAAACTCTAGCAATGATTATATTTCCATGATGCTTTTCTAAAACACATACATGCCTTCTCTCTTTTTGGCTAATCCTGCTTCTTTCAAATGAGTTTTACAGTGCATGAAATCTTGTCAATGCATACAAACAAAGCTTCATTTACAATTCAAAATGGTCTTCTTTCATATGTAAAAGTCAGTTTGCTTCGATTGTGCTTTAAGATCTTTCAATTTCTTCAATATGTTCGTAAAGTAATCCTGTAAATATTTGTCCAGCGTAACTACATCATTGGCATCCACACCAAGAAGATCATATGTCTCGTTCATCGGAACAGAGAAGACAATATCACTTGTAAGTACCTACAATCCATTCCATGCAAGACATTAGCATTATCAGTTATGCATGCTAGTGCTGTGCTGTCAACAAAGAAGAAACTGCAAAATAAACTATCGAGGCAGAAGGTAAGATGCATTAACTAAGCAAGTTAGAAAATAGAACAT